>CM065480.1:20764329-21177329 GCA_032873175.1 Leptopilina drosophilae | reverse complement strand
TGTATATTAACGATATAAAAGCTGTTTTTAAATATTCTAAATTTTTGTTGTACGCAGATGACTTTAAATTTTTTAAAGTAATTAAGGGGTAACACCACTCTAGAGCCCTAAAAAAAGTCCTAACTTTGACAATTTATTTTAGGAGTATGGAAAAAATAATCGAATTTCTCTCTTTTAGGCTTTATTGTACCTGTATCGTACTACATAAAAAAATTTTTTTTTTCACATTTTGATACAAAATGGCGGCTACTCGGTGAGTAGCCGCCGTACATTTCACCTTCCATAGACAAGTGGTACTCTTCCTCTTCCTTTCTGGATGCCTTCTGCTCAATTCTAGATCTTCTTGCAGCATCTGAGTTGGTACATTAGTGGAGAGGGTAAGAGTCGTAGAAAAGAGACAGAAGGAAGCCGACCGCGGCAGGTAGAAAATGCGCTTATCTCCCGCTGCGAACCCTCCGACATTACAGCGAAATAGAAACGGAAAAAATTTCTTTTTCACCATTCTATCAATCGAATTATGTTTTTAGGACCCCAAAGTGTACTTTAAGCAAAAAAATTTTTTTCGATTTTTTGAAAATCCTAGAGTGGTGTTACCCCTTAATGCAAATAACCTTTGTGTCGATTCTGAACAACTCAGATCAGATCTTAAACATCTTATAGTTTGGTGTAAGAAAAATCATTTGACCTTCAATTTAGATAAGAGTGCAATAACCTCCTTTGCGAGGAATATTACATTTATATAGTGATGTTGTTGGTTCAGGTGAATTAAATAGAGTTACTCAGATTCGTGACTTGGGGGTGTTGATTGGTAGGATCTCAATTATAATGAACACATTTCCGAAGTTATCTCTAATCTTTAAAATCTCTGGGATTTGTGATGAGAAATGCAAGTGCTTTTCATAATATTACATTTCTGAGGACTCTGTATTTTTCATTAATCAGATCAACAGTAGAGTATGCTATATAGGTACCATATTACACCTATAATATTATAAGGCTTGAACGCATTCAGAATAGGTTCCTTCGTTTCATTGCGCGCCAACTTCACATGCCATTCAATTTCCATTCCCATGATTACTCCAGCTTGTGTTCTGTGGTGAATATACCAAGGGTTTCTTAAGATTTCTATATTGTGACTTATCGTATTTTTATAAATTGAGGGGCTGGATGCTATAAGGGGATACGCGTGAACACACGGCCAGTCAGTTCGGACGTAGAGATAAAATTTTGAAGTTGTTCAAAATGAATTTAAAATTATTGTTTCTTGTTCAGAATTTCAAGGCGAAACTTTTTTTCTAATAAAATTTTTTTATATAATTTTTTGTTTTTAAGTAAATTGAGAAAAAAGTGATTTTTTAACCTAAGAAATTTTAATGAATTTATGACTTCAACTCGTGATTACTTCGTTAA
This sequence comes from Leptopilina drosophilae, assembly GCA_032873175.1. Lineage (NCBI taxonomy): Eukaryota > Metazoa > Arthropoda > Insecta > Hymenoptera > Figitidae > Leptopilina > Leptopilina drosophilae. Next base: position 21,175,919 of record CM065480.1, on the reverse strand, counting down.
ATATTAATATTTTTCCACGAAATTTACACACAATATTCTTCAAACTATACCAAAAGTGAAACAATATTTAGTATTTTTTCAAAAATAAACAAATAAATTTCCGAAAGATTTCCGTAAAAGAAATAATTTTCTGGATGATTTCCGTAAAAAAATAAATTTCCGGAAGATTTCCGAATAATTTCTGTAAAAAAAAATTTGCAGAAAATTTCCGGAAACCACTTCCGGAAAGTTTCCAGGAAATTTTGCGGAAATCCTTCCACATGGGATATCAACACTTACATGTCTACCCATGCAAAAGAAAGCTTTTATATTGCCTTGTTTTTCGCACGCAGCATCATCAAATATAAATATAGTGTTTGGATTTGCATTTTGAGAAGAAATTACCTCTTCATGTTCACTAAATGGTAAATATTCAACCCCATCAACTTTTCTCACAACTTGTTTCAAAAACAGAATATTCCACGAATACTACTTGAGAGTGAACTACCATGTCGTTTTATTTTTTCTAATTTTGTTGTACAATAGTATCCAGATTTATAACTGGAAGTTTTCGAGGTTGTTTATCGAATCGCATCATGAGGCAGACGGACAAAAAGGTATAAATATAGGGTTTATATACATTTCAAGTCATTCTAATCTCATCTGCCTTATAGTTAAGTATGATTGTAAATCGCAGAACTCTAGGTAAAGGTCTAGTTAATAGTTAATAAGTTCATTAATAAGTTGCCATTTAAATTTCATCAACCTGGTTATCAATATTCTGGACCAGGAACAAAATTAGCAATACATTCAGAACGTCGTGATTCAGGAATAAATCCTTTAGACGCAGCTTGTAAGCAGCACGATATTTCATATTCTCAGAATCGAGAAAAGGTAAAGCAAGAAACGTTGCAGATGAAGTCCTAGCCGATAAAGCTTGGCAACGTGTTTGGTCTCCTGACGCAAGTTACAGTGAAAGAGCTGCAGCTTACGCAACAACTAACGCTATGAAAGTAAAATCTAAATTTAGCATGGGAGTCGGAAGGAGAAACAAGAAAAAAAGAATTTGTAAGAAACGAACGTCATTAACAAAAATTGTTGCTGCTGTTAGAAAATCAATAATTCCTGGAAATGATGCTCAACCTACTATTCTTGCTGCTGTTAAATCTGCTAGAAATGCTGTCAAGAAAGCAGGCGGTAAAAATACACATTGGGTTGCATATAAAAAGGTTAATAACAATGTAGTGTACTTTGACAGTTTTGGTAATCTACAACCATCAACGGAACTTATCAACTACTTTGGTGATGACGTTTTAATAATATATAATTATGAAAATTATCAAGATTATGGTACTTTTATTTGTGGTCATTTGTGTTTTAAATTTTTATGTAAACAACTTAAATCGAATAAAAAGTCTATATAAATGATGTAAACAGGAATTATTAATCAGTTTTTAATAAGACTTCATCATGGACGATGTTACACGTAAGAGTTTTAATGTGGCAACGGTGTCTAAATGTTTGTCAAAATTCTTTAGCTTCAAGACTTAATACCAAGCAGTGAGTCTTGAAGTTGGACATACGACACCCTGATAAGTCAAACCCCGTCAGCATAAAATGCTCGCGTTCTTAGCCTTCAATCGGCATTGCATAAAATAATAAACGAAATAATATTCTCGATTTGTTCCTCAAATAAATTATGTTTCAGCATCAAATCGGCAAGTAACATAAAACTACGGAATGTTGCAGCAATGTTGCGAAGCCAAAAATGGCGAAAAACAACATTAAAACAACATAAAATTTACGAAATGTTGCAGTAATGTTGCGAAGCCAAAATGGCGAAAACAACATAAAAATTACGGAATGTTGCAGAAATGTTGCGAAGCCAAAATGGCGAAAAACGAAAATTAAAACAACATAAAAATCATAAAATCATATGTATCATCATGGCGCAAAATATGCAGTCCGGAAAGAGAAAGAGGAATTCATTTTATAAGAAACAGAATTATTCTGGATCTAAAATCAAAATAATTTACGCTGTATAAAATACATGTACATGTGGTCGAGAACTACGATGACGCACACATACATGGACTTCTCGGCATATCACGTACACTGATGCTCTCGCGGACTCCGTTCGTTATAGGACTCACACCGACATGCGAGCTCTCAGCCGCGGACACCAACACATACTCTATATGCTCGCCTCTACTCCATGTTTTCCTCCTATAAAACCTTCCTCTTTTTCAGGCTCACGAGTTACGTTGCAACATAACAACAAACGCACGTGCGTTTTGACAATCCGACTCTACGCCAGGGGTGCTCAAACATCACAATTGGTTGATTCTACGTATCCCTAATTTATCAATTTGTGATAAAAAAATGTATATTTTTGCATACAACTAAGCAATTTTACCAATTAATTGGCAAATCATGCAATTGTATGGTTGTTAATTAATATAATTAACCATCATAATTGAGAAATCGACTGCATTGAATAATTAAATTATTTTCATAAAGAAAATAATTTCAGAAAGTATCAAATGACGGTTATTTCCGTTCACCAGGAAACAGTCGATGCATTTTAGAGTCAGCAAAATTTGCAACGTCCAATGGGCCGCAAATACCTTCCTACTCCTGAAAATTAGAAAATTCCTCCTTTGCAAATTTGTCCCACCCTGGAGGCAAGGCAAGGACTAGAGGCTAGTCGTAAATTTGAAATAAACGCAGTACAACTTCTCGATTCTTACGAACAACATCTCTATTGGCTCTGGCCTGGCAAGTGTTGTGAGAAATCGAGAACGCCGCGACTAAGCCCGTCTGCGCGTCGGACACCCGCGTAAAACACATTAAGTACAACGCGAAGGGCGGACGAAAAAATTAAATAGAATCTTCTAACCGACGGAGTCCTTCGAAAATTGTGTCGGAAGAAAATCGACTATAATTAATTGATTAATTATAGCAGATTTTGTTTGTGTAAAACCGGCCAGTCCGTGCGTGTAGCGCCTGCGCCGTCCCGGTAAAACGGTTTTGATATTCAAAATTTGTGTTAAATAAATTTCGAATTTACTGTAAAGTAAAGAAAACATTAAAAGTCAAGGTTCTTAACTTGAACTGAAAACTATACCTAAGTTGTGTGCCAACAATAGCAAAAGTTTGTTTCGCCCGACGGCAGCTGATTGTGACACCACTGTCGCCGGTAGAGTAAGTAAAAGTATCGTTCTTAAAATTGCACCATACAAATAAACCTCTTTTCTTAACTAAATTCTTTCTTTTACTTACCTTTTTATTCCTAATAAAAACATTCCTTAGTAAGCAGTGCGTCAACTTCTAAAAGTGGAAAACGACCCCACAATTTAAACAAATTCCAAAAGAATTTGGCAGCTTGGTGCCTCCGCAAACCATTTAAACTAAAGAGTTATCTCAAAAGATCAATAAATTAATTTATTTATTTCCGGTTTGTAACAGACGAATCGTTCACTATAACAATATCTGGTAATTCATCAGTTTTAGAGGTTGATTATTTTCCACTAATTGAATTATTACCAAATAGAAACTTTATATTTAGACTTGTAGAGCTTTTAACGTTTAATTTAATTCTTAATATTGATGAAGGAAAGAATAAATTTTATATTGGTAATCAAGTAATTACTATTCCGCTTGGTAGTTATGAAATTGAAGTAAGTAAGCAGTCTTAAAATAAATTTTCCAAAAAAAGATTCTATTGGAGAGCTATTGGGATTTTCACCTCGACAATTAGAACCAAATGTAACTCATACATCTGATTTACCAGTATTAATGCTCAAGGTAAATTCTATACGAGTAGAATGTAGTATCATAACTGGTGCATATATTAACCCATTAAGTTCCAGGAAGAAACCAGCCATTGTATTAAAAAACAGACAATTACATTCATAGGAAAATGGAAAAAAAGATATACCTGTTTTTTTATTTTTAATTTCCAATTGTTTAACAAACATTGTTTAAACAAATTAACAAAAATGTAAAACGTTTTGACATTTGTTAACGCCAATCGATTCTACGTAAAAAAAGGAATATTTTGTATAGGTAATTTTTCTCTCCAAGTCGAATTTTGTTTATGAAATTGTTATAAACAAATTAAAATGCGTAAAGGGTGTTACATCCCAAGCATAAAGAAATAGATTTTAAGTAAAACTAAAAATTGTATTCATAGGCAAATGAAAAAAAAGAAAACCCCGTTTTTTTGTTTTTAATTTCTAATTGTTTAACAACAATTGTTTAAACAAACTAACAAAAATTTAAAATGTTTTGACATTTGTTAACGCCAATCGATTCTACGTAAAAAAATAAAAATATTTTGTATAGGTCATTTTTCTCTCCAAGTCGTATTTTGTTTATGAAATTGTTATAAACAAATTAAAATGCGTAAAGGGTGTTACATCCCAAGCATAAAGAAATAGATTTTAAGTAAAACTAAAAATTGTATTCATAGACAAATGAAAAAAAAGGAACACCTGTTTTTTTGTTTTTAATTTCTAATTGTTTAACAACAATTGTTTAAACAAATTAACAAAAATTAAAAAATTTTTGAAATCTGTTACCGCCAATCGATTCTACGTGAAAAAAAAGATTTTTTGTGCATAAATCATTTTTCTCTCCAAGTCGTATTTTGTTTATAAAATTGTTATAAACAAATTAAGCTGGGTAAATAATTGTTATTAAACAATTTGAAATTAAAAACAAAAAACAGGTATTTTTTCATTTGCCTATGAATCCAATTGTTAGTCTTTTAATACAATGGCTGGTTTCTTTATGGGAATTAATGGGTTAATAAAATATTCAACTCAAAATTGTTGATCAGGACGGAGTTTTAATGAAAATTGACACAAAATATTCTAATTGACGTGGATTAATTGAATACATTCTCCCCAATACTTTTTCTTTATGAATTCTTTTCCTCTATTCAAGAGATTTCGTTATCCACGTATAATGTTTTGGTATTTCTGTATAATAATACTGACGAGCAGTACTATCACGCTCATTAAGTTTAAAAAATCGATCAATTTTGTATTTTTCTGTAAATCAAAAGAAACATTGTTATTATTTTTTCCTTCGTGAATAATAACATTCTGTTCATTTGGTAAATGTATGGGTAAACGATTAATACTGTGGCTTTTTTCCCTAAAGGTTTACTTATAATTCTCCAAACAGCTTCAACTGGACCTACATATCTATTTTCTTCATAATTATTAATTTCATGATGATTTACAGTTACCTCTGTTACAACCCGAGGTAAGGTTAGGTTAATTTACTAATTTATTAGTAAATATGGAGACAAGTTGCTGATTAGTCAAGTTGGTAAGGCTTGACATTTATTTTTAAGTGTGGATTCGTTTGACTTTAAAGAAACTTCGGGTTTCCGTTAAATAAATTATATGCTTACTCCTTTTTATGCACTTATTTATTAATAACAATCAGATGAAACAATTATAGTTACCTACAATTCGTTGGTATGAAGAAGATTGTTACAAGTAATGAGTTGCTTACAGGGATGAATTAGGATTTTTATTTTTCAGTTCGTTATTTCAGCACTTAAAGCACTAAACGACTATTTTAACAATTATTTAACGACTCTAAGTGTTCTTTTACACACTGTACCTTGATACAAAAAAAAACTTGTTTTCTTAGTGTTTTGAGAGAACTTGCACTAATTTTATACAAATTAGAAAGAAAATATTATTAAGAATGCTATACGACGAAAGTATTAATTTAAATTGTTGAACCCTAGTGCAAATTATTTCTTACAAGAAAACAAGTCTTCTTAAGTTTTATCACTGATTCTAACAATGCAATTAAACAATCGAAGGGCCGACTCACGACACTGTTCGGGCAGAAGCTCACCGGAGTATTTGACGGTTGTTAACAATTAGAACTGGGTTTATATAGTGCAAAATTGCTTACTCGATTGAGGATGAGACATGAAAAAGTCACGTACTCTAGTCTATTCCTAGAAAACAAGCATTCCAGCGAGTCTTAGAAATGTCATGTTCTGTATCGTTTTTCGTTAATTTTGCAATTATGGATAAAGTTTTTCATGTATTTTGCTGATTTGTTATAGACAAGACATATGACACTCGTTTTTTGTAGTTAGTCATAGTTTTCTATGTATTGTTTAGTCGATTTTCACATTCCAAACGATTTCTAAAAATCACGTATTGTAATGTATCATGCTACATTTGAATAAAAAAATTAACGTAGTAACAATTTATTCAGATTATTTACTAAACAGAGCGGCAGATTTTATCATTGATTGCACAGTAGATTATAATTTAGTAGAAAAATTAAGTTAGTTCCTTTCATTCGATCTAAAAATTATAACCCTAAAAACATTATAATTCCTGTTCTCTGTGAAGAATTCAAATTCAATATTATAAATACTGGGTTAAATTCACCAAGTTCAGGAATTGTAGGAATCGATTTCATACGAAAGTTGGAATTCTATGTGAGAGATATTGACATAGAATCTGTATCGTATCATATTAATGACTTAAAAGCCTTTTAATTAAAGAAATTGCATTAAAAGGAATTTAAATTTCCCGCGTGTTTTCTCTTGGACAAGAATTGCAATTACTCAAACTACTGTATCTCGCCATTAGGCAATTGTCTCAAAGTAGTACGAACTAATTAAAAGTCAGGCTGGTGGTCCACGATTAATATAAATATATATAGATATATAGATACAAAAAAAAATTATTCTCACAACATTAATTCAGAATGTTAGAATTTTATTCGCTGATAGAAATTTTGAAATATGAAGATTTCGACTATATATCGAGTCCTCCCAGATGCACAGTGCATTCGTTCACGCAGCTTATTTTTTCAGATCAAAATTAATTTTAAAAATTAATTACTTATCGACAACCATATCGAAGTAATTATCATGTAACACCTAACTCTAAACCAAAGAGTTCAAATGACATCTAATAGATGTCACTATCTGCTGATATAGTCGAAATCTTCATATTTCAAAATTTCTATCAGCGAATAAAATTCTAACATTAACTATATAGCTCTTGACTAGTGATGGGCTTGATCTGAGAATATAAGAAGCGTGTACGTCCAGGCTGTGTTGGCAAGGTGCATTGATAGGCGTAGGTCCCGCGACAGGCAGCTATGAACTGGGGTTCGAGTCCTCACAGATGCACAGTGCATTCGTTCACGCAGCTTATTTTTTCGGATCAAAATTAATTTTAAAAATTAATTACTTATCGACAACCATATCGAAGTAATTATCATGTAACACCTAACTCTAAACCAAAGAGTTCAAATGACATCTAATAGATGTCACTATCTGCTGATATAGTCGAAATCTTCATATTTCAAAATTTCTATCAGCGAATAAAATTCTAACATTAACTATATAGCTCTTGACTAGTGATGGGCTTGATCTGAGAATATAAGAAGCGTGTACGTCCAGGCTGTGTTGGCAAGGTGCATTGATAGGCGTAGGTCCCGCGACAGGCAGCTATGAACTGGGGTTCGAGTCCTCACAGATGCACAGTGCATTCGTTCACGCAGCTTATTTTTTCAGATCAAAATAATTTTAAAAATTAATTACTTATCGACAACCATATCGAAGTAATTATCATGTAACACCTAACTCTAAACCAAAGAGTTCAAATGACATCTAATAGATGTCACTATCTGCTGATATAGTCGAAATCTTCATATTTCATTAATTCAGAATCCTAACAGACACTAAATTACACTAATAATTTGACAACAAATTAATTTTGAGTAAATAGTAAAAATCACTATTGTGTTTCGTTTATTTTAGTTTCGATTTAATGTATATTGCCTTCTTTGTTTTTATTTGGTGGATAAAACGCGCTAATAATAACTAAACATGTTTAATAAATAGAATAATCGAGATAATTTCATAAATAATTACATTAATTCCTCTTTTAATTATGGCGGTTTTCACGTCAAATGTCCATCCGAAATAAAAAAGTCGATTAATCAATTCAAAAAATTTTTATGAGTTGTCCTATATGTTAGTAATTTATCTGCCAAATATTTTTAAATTTTATAAAAAATTATAAGAAGAGGAGGGGGTAAAAGTTTTGACTTTTGATGCTACACGCACTACTTTGTTTATTTATTGTACTTAAACGAAACGATGAAAAAAATTCGCGTATATGGGTTCTTTAGATTTTTTCATAAGCTTTCGAATGCCGTAGTCCGTTTTAAAAAAAATTTTATTTTGACCAAAATTTTTGAGAATTAAGAATAAAATTTAACTTTTTTCATCTTCGGGCCCGTTTTTTTTATTTTATTTTATTTTTATAGGAAAGCTGAGATTTTTTCCCAAAAAATACTTAATTTCCAGAAAACCAATTTTTTTTGTTTTCGAGAAATTAAATATTAAAAATAGCGCGTCACGTTTCCGCGCGGACGCTCTGCGCTGCGCAGCTGTACTGTATGGTGCATAATGAACTTCATATTAGTGGCGATAGGTGCGTAAATATTATAAAAGTTATAACATATGATTTGACCTACTCTCTGCATTTTACAGGGTTGAGACTGTCATTAAAATATAATAATGCCTGCATTATTGTTCTTTTTTTAATTTCTTTATTTTATATTTTTTTTGTAATTTTTAATATTTTAAAAATTTTTTTTTATACTTTCTTATTTTCTTTTTATTATTTTTTTGTTACTGTGTAATGCTTGCATTATTGTTCTTCTTTTTTTATATTTTTTGTAATTTTTAATGTATTATTAATTTTTTTACACTTTTTTGATTTTTTTCTTAAAGTTAAACATTAAATAAAAAGGCTGCAAAATCATGTTTACATCATTTTTATTTCGATTCTGCATTTACTATTTTCTGGTTCCTTTTTGAACTTTTTTATTTGAACCAATTTTTAGAACTTTTTTCTTAGGAACCTTTGACACCGCAAATACATCATATTTTGTCTCTAATAAAGTTTTCTTTAGAAGTAATTTACCATCTTTCGTAGGTAGAAAGGCATGATATTGTTTTGTTCCATTTATTGTGACGGCGTTTTTGAATCGTTTTTCTATTTTTTTAAAATATATACGCGAATTTTTTTCATCGTTTCGTTTAAGTACAATAAATAAACAAAGTAGTGCGTGTAGCATCAAAAGTCAAAACTTTTACCCCCTCCTCTTCTTATAATTTTTTATAAAATTCAAAAATATTTGGCAGATAAATTACTAACATATAGGACAACTCAAAAAATTTTTTGAATTGATTAATCAACTTTTTTATTTCGGATGGACATTTGACGTGAAAACCGCCTTATCCAAGTAGACATTTTATTTCTCATCATTGTATATCTCAAAATAAACGATTTCTTATTGATCCTACTATATCCATCAATCTAATGAAACAATCGGAGTTAGAATTAATAAAAAGAAAGTTCACTCACTATTTAACAAAGAAATTCAAACTATTGGCGATGTAATTTTATCAGTTTACACAACGGACGAATATTACACAAAAAGAGAATTAAGTACAAAAGTATCGTTAAAATTTGGTGTAGTTAATAATCAAACCAATTCTAATATAATTGCAATTTTAGGAGCTGCTACGCTCGATCAATTTTGTCAATTTAATTATTTTTAAAACAAAAGAGTTGGTCAAGACGGAAAATGGAATAAGGATATAATAATACATAGATTTAAAGGTGGTCTTGAAGCAATAACTCAAAATCCAACAACATTAAGTATATTTAATAGAAAAGTCTAATACGTCAGTTAATTAAACCATTAAAACAAAAAATAAATTCAGGCAATCACATGCATAAATACACTAAAACACGTTGTATCTACCCAACTGGTGAATTTAATTCTAGATATATTATTTCTCAAGATAAATATTACGCTCTTGATCCTACAATATCTAAAAATTTAATAAAAAGTTCAGAGCTAGGCATTTCTGTTAGTATTAATAAAGAATTAAGGGGAGATTCCACAGAAATTAAGGTTTTTTTAAAAAAATTTTTATAGGTAGTAAAATAAATATTTCTTAGCTAAACTTTTTTTACATTAAAATACTTGTGTTACAGTAATAAAAACCATTTTTTATTTATTTATTTTCTTAATGGAGTCTTAGAAAATGGCTGCCGAAAGTGGTTCCCTCTAAAAGTTGTTTACATTTTTTCTCTGCGACAATTAATCTAAACTAAAAAAGTCAAAAATTTTCTTAATCTATACCATTATGGCTATCGTGTAAACTAGAACAAAAAAAATTTATTGAAAAATAACCAAATGGCAGACTTTTTAATTTTTCGACCATAATTTTGCAACTTAAATTGTTTATAACTTTTATAAATATTAATGGATCTTAAATATCCTAGTTTACACGAAAACTACACATTCAAGAAGCATGCTGTCGAAATTGCAAGTTATTTTGTTGAAAATTTTAAAAATGAGAGTGTAAACAAGTTGAAAATGTGTAGTTTGGAGAAAAACGCGTTTAAAGTTTGAAGGACCAAATATACAAAAATTTAACTTAAAGTTATATACATAACCTTTGATATGTAACAGTAGACATTTCTTATTACTTAAAAACTACTCTTTCAAGCGGTGCGAAAAGAAAAAATGTAAATTTAAAAATAAACAAATTGCAGTTAGATAATTAATGAAAAAACATGAATTTTCGAGGTGGAAAGGTGATGTTATTCCTACTCTCCTGCTAGCGAGTCTATTCTTATCGCTTCAGACTATTTTTCCCGTATTTTTAGATAATCATACTAACCAAAAATTAAAAAAAAATAATTTCGGTATTCAAAAAAAAAAATCAGTGGAATCTCCCCTTAATTTATTCACTTCATAACAACGAAATTCAAACTATTGGAGAAGTAAATTTACCTATAAATATAATAAACTCATTTTTACTAGTGAAAAAGAAATAATTGTTGAAATTTCAACTAAATTCGAAGTTGTAGATTACGAAAGCGATTCCAACAATATTGCAGTTTTAGGAACTGCTAGTCTTGACCAAGTTAGCCATTTTAATTATTTTCAAAACGAAATAAATTCTTAAGGCGAAAACTGGACTCAAAATACGAAGAGAAATTTAATCTTAAAAAGTATTGAAGCAATAGCTTAAAGTCCAACAGCATTGAGTATAATTAATGATAAATCGAAGTAATTCATATTAAACAAGAATTTCATAAAAATATTAACCCTCGGTCACACACCTAGGGAGGGATTCCCTCTACGGTTTCAGTATTTTTTAAATAACTTTTGTTTTCCTCATTGCTAAATAAAATCAGTCTCTATACCTTTCAACAATTTACTCCTCAACATATTTCTAAAAAACATTTAGTTTAAACATAATTAATATTTAATTATGAAGCTTCAAAGCCAGAAAAAACTCGAAAAAGTGAGGTTATGTTAAATAAAAAAATCAAATTTTCAAAACATTTTTTGTTCCACTGTTGGTTAATGGCAAAATTATATTATAAATATAATTAAAATAAATTATTTAATTATTTTTTTGCTTATTTGCTAATGTTACATTATTTTTACATGTAGAGTGTAAATCCTTGGAAGATGGTGCATTCGTGTAATTAAATTTTATTTTTGAGCCTGAAAATTAATTTTATTAATTTTATAATTTAGAATAATTTACTACATATTTGTAAGTTTGTGTTTAAATTAAATTTTTGTTGATTCCTTTGTTTATGTTGTAATGTCGATTATTTTACAATGTGGTGAGGGATTCCCTCTAAACGTGTGCAAAGTCGTAATTTTTCCCAAGGTGTGTGACGGAGGGTTAATAAATTTAAATTCAAATATAGCTCGAAAATCATACGATTGACCATAACTACTAACTAACATCGCGCGCGGTTCACTCGCAGTAGTTCTAGTCGAGTCAAGTCGGACGCCCATACCGCGAAAACAACTGCACTTAATAGGCTTAAGCTTTTAAGCGGTCTCCACAAGCGAACCGGCGTTTTAGGGTTACCCTTCAATTTTGACATTATTAACGAAATTTAAATAATAAATTAGTTACATTCATATGAAAATAGTCAATCAAATCAGCAAAATGTCTGACGATATCGAATCTAGCAATAATGACCCCATGATTATTACCATGGCGGAATGTTTTGCACTTCAACAAGGAACTATGCATATTCCTTTTTATGATGGTAAAAACATGCCTTTAAGAGAATTTATTGAAGATATAACTAACGGGGAATCTTCTATTCCCATTAATTGTGAAAGACAATATATTAAACTTGTTTTATCCAAATTAAAAGGTGTCGCACGCGACAGCAAATATGGTAAAACCTTTGACACTCTTGATGATCTAATTCAACATTTAAAACAAATATATGCTCCGAAAAAGTCTTATGTATGGTATCTTCATGAGATATCCACGATTCGTATGACCCGAGGTGAAAGTGTAAGCCAATTTTATGATAGATAAAAGATAATAGATAAATGATAAATAAAAACTCTTTTAGTAGCCGGAGCTACGTCTGCACTCGTGAAGGAATAGCCCCTGTAAAAATCACCACACTTGGAACAGTCCAAGTCAATGTAATTTAAAAACCTATTACCTTTCAAGTAGTGTCTTCAGAATTTCCCTTGCAGTTCGATGGCATATTAGGACGGGAATATCTTCGACAAGAAAAGGCCGAAATTTCCTTTTGGCATAATTCTATTGTTACTCAGGCAAACCCGGTAAACCCCATATTCTTTCAAGACGCAGAATCAATCACGTGCAGAGAAAATCTAGTGGAAAATAAAGAAAACAAAAGAAGAGGATTAACCATCAAAGCCAGAGGCCGACAAGTAATACCAATAGAAGTATCAAATAAAGATGTAAAAGAAGGATATTTACCATTAATAAAAACAGAAGAAGGGCTAATAATAGGAGAAGGCATAGTAAGCAACAACGTTGGATTGTGCCACCTTTTTGCGATAAATACCACAGTAGAAGACGTGGAAATAGATATTCCGCCCCAAGAACTCATACCTTTCGAATATTATCCATTACCAGGCGAAGAAATAGATGAGGACTCCTCAGATGAAGAATATGACGAACCAATAGATCGCATTTCAGCTATTATTGACAGTCTAAGATTAGATCATTTAAACGCTGAAGAACAAGAACATGTCAAAGATATAGTAAGAGAGTTTCCTGAAAGTTTTTACTTAACAGGAAAACCTTTAAAACCAACCAATAAGGTACAACACAAAATTATAACTATAGACGAAATTCCAATTCATACCAGACCTTATAGATTCTCTCCTGCCTAAAAAGAAGAAATAGACAAGGTCATCGATCGAATGAATTTAGAAGGAGCAATAAAACCTTCTGCTTCACCTCACAATTCACAATTACTTATCATACCCAAGAAAATTGATGCTACGGGAAAGAAAAAATGGAGAATAGTTATAGATTTCATAGCCCTTAATGACAAAACAGTAGGTGACTTTTACCCCCTGCCTCACATTACCAGTGTAATCGATTCCTTGGGCCAAGCACAGTACTTTTCAGTTTTTGATTTAGCAAGTGGATTTCATTAAATAGAATTAGATCCCAAGGATAGACAGAAAACAGCATTTTCTACAGTACATGGACATTACGAATACTTACGAATGCCGATGGGATTAAAAAATTCACCAGCAACATTTCAAAGACTAATGGACCAAGTTTTACTCGGATGCAAGATGTAGAATTATTTGTTTACCTAGATGACATAGTGATTTACGCTGAAACCTTAAAAGAACATAGCACAAAATTAAAACGATTATTGCAAAGATTAAAAGGCGCCAATTTAACATTGCAACCTGAAAAATGCGAATTCCTGTGCAGAGAAGTAGCATATTTAGGACACATAATTAGTGGCGATGGAGTTAAACCCAATCCTAAAAAGATAGAAGCAGTAAAGCAATTTCCAACACCAAAGACACCTAGAAATGTAAAAGAATTTCTAGGCTTTGCAGGTTATTATCGAAGATTCATAAAAGACTTCTCCGCAAAAGCAAAACCACTTTCAAACTTATTGAAAAAGAATGTCAAATTCGAGTGGGGACCAGAAGAAGATAAAAGTTTTAAGGAACTTCGATCGATGTTATGCAATAGTCCTATATTACAATATCCAGATTATTCTAAAATGTTCACAATAACAACAGATGCATCAGATTTTGTGATAGGTGCCGTTCTCAGTCAAGACAAGGATGGAATAGACTTACCTATAGCATACTTATCAAGAGTATTAAACGCACCTGAACAAAATTACTCTACAACAGAAAAAGAATGTCTAGCTGTTCTTTACGCGGTTAACAATTTTAGACCATATATTTACGGTAAAAAGTTTACATTAGTTAGCGACCACGAACCACTAAAATGGATTGACTCAATTAAAGACCCCGGACAAAGACTAGTTTGCTGGAGATTAAAACTAAGAGATTACGAATACGAATTTAAATACAAACCAGGAAAATTAAATCATAATGCGGATGCCCTATCAAGAAATCCAATAGAAACCGTAATAGAAAAACCGAATATGAAGAAACAAGCAAGAATTCTTGTACAGACCAAACAATCTAAAAATTCTAAACCTACAGCTCCATCCAAAAGTTCAGGAATTGCTAGCACTTCAAGTCAAAAACAAAGAATTCTTAAACAGCCAACAAAAATTAAAGGCTTCATAAAACCTACAAAGAAATCTACTACAAATACGAAATAATTAGAAACTAGCTCAATTGGACAACGCGTCTCTCAAAGAAATAAAGACCAACCACGACCCACAAAAACCAAATTTATCGAAGATAATTTTTCAAGCTCCGACTCAGAGGAAAATGAAAAACCACCTATACGCAAGAAAAGCACTAGCGTTCTACCTAGTTTAGTCATACCTACTCCCTTGTATGATCCATATGCTCCAAAAAGTGCACCCCCCCCCCCCGTCATACCTTTTGAACCATACGAGATCATCGCCAAACCAACTACAGAAAATAAAGGAGTAGTAAAAATAGTAAGCCCACCGATTAGTGGAAGCGGAGATAGTTCATCTGAAGAAGAAAAAGATGTTCCAAAAACTAGAAAAGAAATAGAAAAGGAATTAGAAAAATCAATTGCCCTATTTGATGAATCAATGGCTCAACATGAAGATTGGTTGACAGAAGAAGAATAACCAGCAAGAGATTGGCTTAATGCATCGGTTGGAGATGATGATTCTGAAGTCCACAAAGCCGAAAACGAATATATACCTGGGAGCCATTCGGGTTTTGCAGAAAAGCTAAACGAAATTCTAAAAGGTACACACAAGGAGATACAAGATTTAACTGACATGATTCAAAACATAGAAAGCGATAACGTAAGTAAAAAGAAGCAAGCGACAGAAGAATTATATAAAGAAAAGAATGTAACTTTTGCAGACCAAACAAGAAAGTCATTAACACCTTTAAGCTTTAATCAACCTCTTGCAATATCAACACCTTATAAACATCCTGTAATAAGAGAAGAAACTTCTGAATCCGAAGAAGAAGATAGAGAAAATCAATCATCACCTAACGAATTACTAAAAAATCAAACTGTCAGGCCAAAATTAAAAACATCTATTGATAGTATTCCACCAGAAATTCCAACAATAAAAGACGATATAAAAGAACTCTCAACAAAAAACGTAAGCAGTTGTAGGGAAAATTTAACATATTATCGAAATAATTATGCTCATTTACTGTCGGCCGATTGCGAGTTCATAACTCCCGTAGGAAGATTACTTAATGACATAGAAGCAATTGATCCACAAGAAATAAAATTAAAAATTCCTCAAAAGGGACAAATTCTAATTACTCCTCGAGGACAGTATAATAATTACATCCTAATAATGAAAGACAATCATTTTGATCCATTAATAAAGACAGATGTCCTTGATGTACTACAAAACCTTAAAAATAATCCTTCAAAGGAAAATAGAATTTCCAGAAGGAATTACCTGACTGACGAATTAATGAAAGGAGAATTTTTACACATGATAGAAACAATTTTCCACGATAGCGACATAAAAGTCAGTGGTACCTACCGAAAGTTGAATAAAAAATTTTCGTTTTCGACGTGTCACGTTCTTTAACTCAAACGACGATATGTCATGTTTTTCAAGACAAATCCAAGGTAGTATGTTTTTCAACGCCAATCCGATGTATCATGTTTTTACACCCAGCAAGCGAGTTCTAAGGAAGGAGGACTAGCCCTAAAAATTTCCAAAAATATACAAAATTATACATGCAACCATGCACAGAGCTTAATGTACGCGCCGTCTGTGACGTCACGCATACATCGATCGCTGCATAGATTCTATGCGAAGCGCAAGACACGACGCGACGTATATGCTCTGTCTCTCTCTCCGCCTAGCGAGGCAACGACTACACTACTGTACACACACCGCCCATACAATACATATATCGACCCAAGAATCGATTACCTTAATTGTAGCGACACAATCACTGTACGCGTATCGATTCTATACAACGTGAAAGCATCTACATACCGTGTATCAACCACAATTAAGAATCTCAACCGTACCCAACTATAGATCATAAGCATCGACTAATTAACCCACGCGGTATAAATATGTCAAATTTAAGTCACGCTTTTATAAAAACAAAAGCACGTTCTTTGAAAGAAAAATAAAAATTCTTTTGTAACCCTACCAACCTATATGATTACATATGTAATAAACTAATATTATTTTAGACAATTCATATAAATTCATACAATTCAATACTAAAAATACAGCAAATTAATTTAATTAGTATTCTGATTAAAAATTACCTCTAATTTTACTGTAGGAATCAAACAATAATTAATATGGGTATTGTTAATAGAAATTATTAAAAAACAATAAATACAATAAGTACATAGTATATTTAATCATTTATTAATTGTTTTTATTAATGTTACACGTTTTACATATAGTAATTATACTTATAATTAAAAAAAATTGTTATTGATAAAAATAGTAGCTAAATTAGATTTTCAATAGATATCAATTATCACATCAATCTAAATCCAGTTCTTTCTTGATCACGGAACTCGTAAAAAGTAAATTACCACAAGAACAACGAGCTATATTGGAATCTAATGAATACGCACGTCCACAGGAACAACGATGAGAACTTGAAGTTCCAGCACTAAAAAAAGCAATTTTACACTATTAGCATGGGATATTAATAAGGGTCTAATACAAAACCACATTTACAACGAACACCATCATACCTTTGAGAATGTGGAACTATGGATAAAGATCTAGCAGTTTCAGGCAAAAATTGAGTAATTAACTGTCTCAATTTTTCCGCATCTAAACGACAACTATTTCTTAAACGTATTAGTTGGTCCTCCCGGACGTTCCGTAAATCGGCAGCTCGCATGTATCCTGGACAAAGTTTTGGACGGCCTCTTTCTCTTTTTACAATACTCTCTTAAATTGCCTTCTGATGAATATAATCACTTAATTCCAGTCAGTGAATAAGTGACAACACAAAACTCATTAACTTGTTCAATAATTCTTCAAAACTAGATATGTCTGGAAACAGATACAAATTAAGGGTCAAGAAAGGAAAAATTATTCGCTAGCAACATAAAAATTCTGTCAGAGAAAGAGATGCGGATTAATTACAGAATCCGGCTCGCAATAAAATTTAAGAAACAGTGTTTTCCATCGTTAATGATCAAAAGAAGTTACAAATTGACAATAGCACCGCTCAACCGCAGAATAATGACTAACTGAAGATATTCGCAAAGAACCCCGTTTACAAATCACATGACAGCAAAAATGCTGATTTTAAGAAATTCTCATATATCTTCACATATGGAAAGAACAAAGTTCAAATAGGATCAAAAGTAGTTACTTCAGAAAAACGGATAAAAGTTACACATCACGTTCCAGACTAAACACTTCTCTAGCACATTTCAGTATTTCACAAACATAAACATATCACATTACACAAAACACTTTTTATGTCACCACACTTAACAAATTAGAAATTCCATTGTAAAAATTGAATAAATTGTAAAACTGTTCGAAATTTAAAATTCATCGAGACGATTAATAATCCAAGGAGGGAGGACTGTTACATCCCGAGATATAACTTTTTATTCTTATTAATTTAAAAAATAATAACAAAATAAGGTATAAACAATTTATTATATGTTATTATATTCACTAAGTTATTATATATATATACTCAGATAACCAGCGTGCTAGTACTGTACCAGCCATGTACCTTCGCACTGTACCAGGTACTGTACTGGTATGTCGTACAGATAATGGCGGAAAAGCATTGTAAATTGATAACCTAAAATCTCAATTAGTTTGGTGTACTGGTATTGTACTTAGTGTTATACTCGTACGGAGTACTTTGGCAATTTAATAATTCTATCCGTATGACATACCGTTATAGTACTAGTATCGTACTGGTATGTACATACTTTATTATTTTGTGCTAGTACAATATGAGTACGATACCAATACGCTGTACTGAAAAATATTGATTAGTACGCTTGGCTATCTGGGTAGATATATAGTGCGCAAACGAAAGCATGTATGGTAAATGATGAGCTGTGCGTGATTTAGAACTATATGTGATAAGTAGGTGACAGTCGGTTAATTATTTACACTCATGGTAATTGATCTGCTGTCGCTCGCTTATCATAAGACGCGACAAGTAATATGACTACACGAAGGTTCTGAATTCAAACACTAGACTCGAGATTCAAATCTTGTTCTTAACTCTTATAAAACATAGAGCTTAAATAAAATGCATGACTAATTAATTATAAACCGAGTGTCATGTTACTTGTCGCAACTTATGATAAGCGAGCGACAGCAGATCAATTAACTCATTTACGCACAGCTTATCACTTACCATACATGCTTTCGTTTGCGCACTATATATATATATATATATATATATATATATATATATATATATATATATATAATATATAATATTTATATATATAAAATAACTTAGTGAATATTATAACATATAATAAATTGTTTATACCTTATTTTGTTATTATTTTTAAAATTAATAAGAACAAAAAGTTATATCTCGGGATGTAACAACCTCGCCATTCGCATTTATAATAATAATGGATGCAGCATCATAACCTTTTTATTTTGCTTAGGGATTTTTGGGAAATCTGCCTACAGATACCTTGGATTCCGCACTCCAAGGTTATGTGGGGTTGGTATGATAATAAAAGAATATATAAAAAAAAATATATATAAAATAGTAAATTTAATAAACTGGCGACCTACTGCCAGCCCGACCCACTAAAACCCGTAACCCTTCTTTTGGAGCCCTTTACCCTCCCTCGGAACTGTCGTAAGACAGTCAGACAGCCTTCGAGGGTGGCGCTCCAACTATGTCGCTGCTGCGACTTTTTTCTTTACCTACGGTTCTCCTGCGTCAATAGTTAAAAAATTAACAAATATTTCAATAGAAAAGCGGGATTAACAGCACAACAAAAATAAAAAACAAATGTTAAAATAGTTTAAAATGTCAATAGATAAAATAATAAACGGGTCTAAAACAGAAACATATAAAATTTACAGATATAAAATGTCAAAAAGTAAAAATTGTATAAGGACAAATAAAACACAAAATAAATTAGAAGTGTATACGGACAAATAAAACACAAAATAAATTAAAAGTGTATAAGGACAAAGAAAAATCACAAAATAAATTAAAATTGTAAAAGGACAAATAAATCACAAAATAAATTAAAAAAAACAAACAATTTAAAAGCTTTTTAAATTACGCTTTTTGGCGGCCGTCGAGATCCTTCCTCGACATGACCGAGAGAAAAGAGAAACATTTCTTCCCTTTCCTCGCCTTTCCCTGCTGGCGGGACACTTGCAAGGACCTGCACAGCACTCGTAGATACCGTCTTATATGCAGAGATGATACGCGTAGTTATCAATCTCTGCGCTGACAGTAACTTTTCACAGATAGTAACACATCTTTTACTCCTCAGGGATGGGGCCCACGCTGGTGCTGAATAAAGCATTTTAGCATAGGCGACACTCGCCACCAGCCTTCTTATTTGTTCACCGTGTCCGACAACATTTGGCATTAGCTGTGAAAGATTAGCCGCACACTCGATCGCCTTATTTGACGCCGTAGCCATGTGGTGGTAGAAGTTTAACCTTCCATCCAACTCCACACCAAGATATTCAATTTGCTTACTCCACTTGACCTCGAATCCGTCTATCACGATTCGTGGGAGCTTATAACCACGTCTGTCTGTAACCAGCAGTGCTTCGGTCTTTTCCAGGGCCATTTGAAGACCTCTGGTATCCAGCTAGTCTTTTTGCTAGCCTCAGACATTCGTTCACCAATGTCCCAAGAGCCTTCTCACTTTATATAAATATTAAACAGATTTTATACTTGAAACTATTTCCACATTTATATGACAATTAAATATTTCTGAAAGTATTGGACAATATAGAACTACATTAGAATTGTCAACAACAAATCCATTTGGTCGTTTATACGTTTTATTATTATTTCTTCGACGACAACGATCATAACAATTGTCTTCAATTGTAGTTTCTTCTTGGTAACTCTTTGGAAAATTTTTTAAACAATTACTATCAATTAAACACCAATCCCCACAAGGTCCGTGAATATTATTTTACATTATTATGTTATGCAATAAAGGACTGCTACTTTCATCAGGAACTTCATTAGGAACTGCTACTTTCATCAATTAAACACCAATCCCCACAAGGTCCGTGAATATTATTTTACATTATTATGTTATGCAATAAAGGACTGCTACTTTCATCAGGAATTTTTGCAGAAATATAAGGATCAACACTTTTAATTGTTAATATTTTGGAATTTTCTTTTAATATAACTAATAAATGAATATGTGGCAATTCTCTTTTTTGAAATCCAATAACATAAACGTAAGACTTAACCTCTTAAAATAACTTTTTTCTATAATAACATTTAAAAGATGTTTCACCTTCAATGCAAATACTCTAGTTACTATATCAAGACTGTCAGCAGCAGTTTGATGAGGTAACAAATTTTCTTGTATCTCTTTCCAATTTCGATTACTGGTCATTGTAATAAATAAATCTGGTTTACCATGGCGACCAACCATAGCCATAGCGTTCTGATATTCATGCATCATATTACGAGGTGATCCTATAAAAGTGAAAGGCAATATAAGCATTTTTCCAACATGTTCATCATTTTCTGACTCATGATTTTGTAAATAATCGATTAGTCCTATATGTGTTTCACTTCTCAATTGAGCTTGATTATTTGCACAAAATTCCAATCTATCTTTCTCTATTTTTACGTAATTGTGAACTACCCATTGTTGAAACAATCTTCCTTTATATAAAAATTAATTAAATTCTTTATCTCTAACATCAATTTTTTTATTTACAATAGGCAGACCTAGAAATAGTATGGTTTTTACTTCTGAAATCACTATCACTACGAATCATATTAATATTATAACCTTTATTTCCAAAAGGATAAAATATGGGATAGATCCATTGTTCAACATTTGGATCTAAATTACTAACTGATTTTAGTTCCTCTGTAGACTTATTATAAACCGTTACATAAGATTCTGGTATTTCTCCTTCTGAGTTTGTATTGAAAATTGCAGCAACTTCATTGTAAGTTTGAAAATTATATTTTTTCTTATCAAAACCTTTTTTCAACGTGAACAATAGTTGTAAATCAGGGATTTCTTCATTATTTTGTTTTTCTAAATCAGTTTCTAATTTAATTACTTCTGACATTATAATAAAAGAATTTGTGTATGTATTAGAAGTTCTCATAATATTTTCAATACTTTGCAAAAGTTCTTTATCTAAATTTTAGGTACTTTTTTATCTATAATGAATTGCTTCTTCAGGATCATAAATAAATAATTGACCAAAAAATGGGTCTTCATCTTTATCCGGATATAAAGCAGTGTTAATTTGGTAATAAATTTGACCTAGGATTTTGTAATGAAATAGTCCTCTTCTTACAATATTAAAATTAATTACGTCAGCATTTAAATATTCTTAAATTTTCTGGATATTGCACTGATTGTAATTTAACACCACCATGACCACAACAATCTTTGAAACTTTTTTGTTTGCCACTAACTCTTTCATCTTTAAAATGCGTAGCTTGACAATGATAGCAATAATAATTCATATTTCCCAGATAATTTTCATTAGAATTTGATTCATGAATAATTTTGTCTTTTCTATACTTGGCAGAGAAACAATTGATTTTTGTGTATTAAGTTTCAATGTTTGAGTTTTCCGACAGTTTTTTTTAATTTAATTCCTACTTTTTCGAATTTTTTTCAATTGAAGAGCTTTTCCTTTTCTTACAACTATCCTATAATTGCGAAGTTGTTATTGCTGGAACAGAAGATATTGCATTTATTAAATCAGCAGATTGATTCGAATTTACATTTTTTAAATCAAAAGAAGAGTTTATTTTATTTTCCTGTTTTTTTAATTTCATTTTTTCCCTATATATTTTTTGATATTTTACCCGACTCTTTTTTGTTTTCATAGACAAGTGATCTTTCATCTGACAGATTTATATTTTCAATATTTCTTTTTATTTTTTGACTATCACGATAATTTTTTTGATTTTCCGCTACAATTTTTCGGACAGTTCTAGATAAAGAATATGTTTCCTTTAGAGTATAATATTCATTTTTAACTGTGGGTATAGAAGCATTTTTTATATAGAATTTTTTTTATAGAATTTTCTAAATTAACTAATTCATTGATGTTATCATCATTTGAATCGTTAACTTGACTCAACCAATTTTTATGCTAAAGTAATTCTTTTTCATATTCTTTTTGACATTGTATATTGCTTTTCATAGGCAAGAAATCTATTTCATTATTGATAACTTCAAACTTTCTTTTATCCGGATGTTGTCGTTGGAAATCTGATTGGTTTGAATTTCTTTAGAGAAAACTTCTACTTTATATGAATGAAATAAATTTGTAATTTTACTTTTTGATTTAAGTGTAGCAGAATATCCGCCCCTAGGGATTGTAGGACCTTGCAGCTGGTGGGGCGGCTTAAAGGCCTAATCGAAGAGTACCCCTGGACCCCGTTCTAGCCCTCGTTGGTTG
Organism: Leptopilina drosophilae; assembly: GCA_032873175.1. Taxonomy (NCBI): domain Eukaryota; kingdom Metazoa; phylum Arthropoda; class Insecta; order Hymenoptera; family Figitidae; genus Leptopilina; species Leptopilina drosophilae. The sequence goes on along the minus strand of CM065480.1, from coordinate 21,152,778 downwards.
TTTTCGGCGGCCTGCTCCTCAGAAGGGAGGGACAGCCTAATAGACCAGCTCCACGGAGTAGAGAGAATGGTGAGGAAGCAACCTTTAGGCGATCAGAAATGATCACCACTGGAAGCGGAGGGGCGTACTGTCTGCGGGGCCCCAACTAAGGAACGGTCCTCCAATCCAAAATGTTTCTGCCGTGCCGATGGATGAATGGCACTAGGCTTATCAAATCTGTCGCTCACGACGGACTGGCTGCCCGTCCGTTTGTCGGAATTGTACTGGTCAGTTAGTTATCCCGTTAGGTTCGGGGGAGCGATCTTGCTGGGTTTCCGGCGGGCGGGCGAGCGGCTGGTCTTGGTGTGATGTGAACAGAGGTGTCTTAAACGGCGGCTCCGGAACACCGGGCGACCTTCCGGTGGTACTAGCCTTACTTCTGCAAGCGGGGCTCTGCAGGAGCGGACTTTCTTTTCCCTTGCTACTCGTGGGACTTCAAATGGAGAATCAATTCAACAAATTAAATTTGGGTGACCAGAGGGTCTCAGTTGCTGCGTCTACAATCTCCTCGAAGGCTGTGGATATGACGGTCTCGAACCCTGAGGTCGTGGATCAGTCCTCCCCTTCCTCTTGGGCTGTTCCTTTGGGTACTTCGGGATCTGATGGTAATGTGGTCTTAGGTGAGGGTGGAGGCTCAGGGGCTGTAGAAAGGCCCCTAACCAAAAGGAAGCGCCTTAACGGTTCTGAGAAGAAACGGTTAAGAAAAGAACGGCTTAAAGCCGATGTTTCCTCGGATGTTGCTACTGGCTCGAAGAGAAAGAGTGGTCAGGATGCGTCACCCCTGGAAAAGGAGGGGCTAAAGAGACGAAAGTCGGTCCAGCAGGGTACCAGAAGAGAGGGGTACAATGTTGGGCTAACAATGGCTTAAAGGGCAAATCCTCTTACGATGGTGGTCTGTAGCGAGCCGGTCGAAAGGTGGCCGCGCTTTGAGGCTTCTTTCTGCAGAGGAGGAGTCTTTATCATCATCCCGTCCAACACGGAGGCTAAGGAATGGCTGACGAAATGCGTGGCCGACCATGAGCCCTGGGAGGGAGCAAAGTTAAAGATTGGTGGGGTTGAAATGCTCCAAAGAAGGGTAAAGACTACTGCGTGGTTCCCGGAAGAAACGGCGGACGGTCTTGCAACATTTGGAAGCTTTCGACCCCACGTTGAAGACATTGACTTCAACGTATGCTGAATGTCGATGGGTCACAGGTAGCCAACAGGGGTGACAAGAGTTTTCTTCTTATAGCTCAAGTCCCTGAAAGTCAGGCGAGGGCTATAGAGGCCCTCAAACTTAGGCCTCACTATCACTTCGGCCGGATAACCTTTAAGGTCACTGTCCCTGATCGAGATGGCTCAAACTCACAACATACGGTGTGGGGAAGCTCAAAGGACAATCAGAGAGGACAGGAGCTTCTGAAATATTTAATCGGAACAGATCTAGATATTCTTAATAGGGGTTCGACCCCGACTTTTAGCAATGCGATTAGGCAGGAAGTGATTGATATCACTATCTGCTCCAAAAGCATTGTAAATAAGGCAAGAAGATGGAGAGTTTCTAATAAACCTTCAAAAGTATTTTCGGGAAAAGATGTGTGCTGGTGGAATGAGAGATTAGAATATCTCAGGAAAGAAACTAGGAGACTCTTTTAGCGTGCCAAGAAAAGGCGCACGACTAATGGTTAGTCTGACTTTACAAAAATGAGAGACCACTATAGAAATGAAATAAGGAAAGCAAAACAAGTTAGTTGAAATGCTTTATCTTCCAGCATCAAAAAAGGGAAAGAGGCAGCCAGATTGGATAAGCTGCTTGCCAAGAACCCTGATGCAATTTTGGGTACTTTATTATTGCCGGATGGGACTTTCTCTGAGTTGGACGATGAGACCTTGGCTTATCTGGTCCAGGTACACATTCCGGGTTTTTTAAGGTCGGGGGAGGGCGGTCATGACCCTGGGTCGCTAACAAACCTTCCACAGGCTAATTATCGGCCGCAAAAACAGCTGGCTAACAGGATGGTGAATGCCGAGAGGATCAGATGGGCCGCGGAAACTTTTAGTCCTTACAAGTCTCCCGGTCCTGATGGCGTCTACCCTATCCTCTTGCAAAGAGCGATGGACGAGGCTGTTGGGCCATTGGTAAGGCTTGCGAGAGCGAGTCTGACTCTGAGATATGTCCCGACAGCGTGGAGGGGTACGAAAGTCGTATTCATTCCTAAAGCTGGCAAGAACGGGTATACCTCACCGAAGGATTTCCGTCTCATTAACCTTACATCCTTTATTCTAAAACTATTTGAAAGGTTGGTGGATAGATATATCCGCAGTGAGATTTTAGAGCGGTTCCCGCTACAAAAGGATCTATACGCGTATAGAGCAGGATGCTCTACGGAGACAGCTCTGGCGAGAGCAGTTGACCTAATTGATGGGCAACTGCAGAGTCAGGGCTTTGCTGTAGGTGTTTTTATGTTCATAGAAGGAGCTTTTAGTCAGGCCTCTCCCGAATCCATAAGTAGAGCTATGACAGCTTTCAATATTCCTACAGGAGTGGTTGATTGGATCTGTCACATGTTAAAAAACAGAAACCTCGTATCAACTAAAGGAGACTCAGTCCTGAACGGGACAGTTAACTCTGGATGTCCCCAAGGAGTTGTTCTTTCACCCTTGCTCTGGTCCTTGGTGGTGGATGAACTATTGAGAAATCTGACCGAAGAAGGATACCATTTGATTGGGTATGCGGATGACATTTTGTAAATCGTCCGCGGTCCCCATCTCGACGTTGTACTCGAAGTGGCCCAAAAGGCTTTAAACCAGGTAGACGAATGGTGTAAGAGGGTGGGTTTATCTGTAAATCCGGGGAAAACGGAAGCGGTTATCTTTACCAGACAGTATAAGTGGAAAGCCTCGTGCTTGCTTACGCTGTCCGGAAAAGAGATGCAATATACAGAGCAGGCAAAATATTTAGGAGTAATCCTGGATAGTAAACTGCTTTGGAAAAAGCACCTGGAGGAAAGGTGAAGGAAACTTACAGCTGCTCTGTGGCAATGTAGAAGGGCCATAGGTAGTAGCTGAGGTCTTAAACCGGATACACTATTGTGGATCTATGAAGAAATTCTGCTCCCTAGGCTGACCTATGCCTGTGTGGTCTGGTGGAGTAGAGTTGAATTAAAAACATCACAAGCAGAATTGGAAATGATAAGGGGGATGGTACTTAGAGGAATAACGGGGGCGGTGCGTACAACACCTACTGCTGCCCTTGGTGCCCTCTTGGGGCTAGAACCCTTACACCTTACAGTTAAAACAGCGGAGGTTAAGACTGCCCTGAGGTTGAGCGGTCCTGTGGGCTGCAGGGAGATGGGTAGATGGCGTCTCCCAAAGAAATTGGTGAGAAGCCCCCTCCTAAGTATGATTAGGGACAGAACTCTCCCTTTGTACCTCTTCGACAAAAAGTATAAGATTAATATACCTAGTAGAGAAGATTGGATAAATGGACTGACAAATATTCCAGCTGACTGTGAAGTCTGGTACACAGATGGATCAAAAGGCGGGAATAGAGTTGGTGCAGGAATCTATCATGTAACCTCTCAAGTGGGACACTCTTTTAAGTTAGGGACCACTGTTACTGTGTTACAAGCCGAAATTGTTGCGATACTTTATGGTGCTGTTGAAGCCTTGAAAAATTGGCACGACAAAGATATTTTTATTCTTTCGGATAGCAAGGCAGCAATTTTCTCCTTGAAACGGTACGTATCAACATGAAGGCTGGTCGGTGACTGTCATGAGGCACTTAACAAACTAGCTGAAACTAACCGCGATACCCTTCTCTGGATCCCTGGTCACAGGTGATTCGGGGGAAACGATAGGGCGGATGAGCTAGCCAAAGAAGGGGCTAGAAAACAACTTATTGAGCCCGAACCGCCCATTGGTGTTTCCAATAAATGTCTGACACTGGGAATAAATCAGTGCATAGCTGCGGAACACCAAAGGGAGTGGCGGGCAACTAAGGGCTGTAGACAAGCCAAGGTACTCATGGGAACTAGTATTAACCCTATGAGGAAAGCGGAATTCCGCAAATTAAATGGGAAAGAGGCAAAGATCATAACAGGGCTACTAATTGACCATGGTGATATGCGCTATCATAGGCACAAAATGGGGATTGTAGACGGCACAAAGTGCCGTAGGTGCGCAGAGGAACACGAAACCTCGATACACATGTTGTGTCACTGCCCCGCACTTGTGAAGGTGCGGGAATACGTTACAGGCTACTTCATTCTAGAGGAGACCGTTATTGCTATCAGAAACCTGGCCGAAGTCCTCCTGCTGTGGAAAGGACTTTGGATATAAGGGCTGTTATGGGGAACGTAAAGGGATTACTAAAGCGTTAGTGGTATGACCTGAACGGTCATAGATTCACAACCCTCATTTCTTAATAATAATAATGGCAGAATATTGTTACGTCTTTGAAACATTATTGATTTTCTTTGTACAACTTGAAATTGTCTTACAATGAATATTCTGATCAATAATTTTATTAGGGTCGAAATTATTTTCGACCGGAAAACGACTTAAATAATTGTTTTTAAAAATTAACTTTAAATGATTTCTGATATGAAAATAGTCATAAAAGAGAGTGTTTGGCATTTCATTAAACAATAACCACTGGTGGTTAAAATGGATATAATCGAGTTAAATAGTTCATTTGATCCTCATTTCAATATCCTTTGTTAAGACTGTCAAAAATATAAAGTCTTGTTCCATCCTAATAAGTGCAAATCCATTGACAAGATTTGAAGAAACCACTAAAAAGTATTTAAATGTCTTTTATTTTTTTTATTCGAATTATCATATCAAGAACTTGTAAACATAAAGTGCTTCGCATACTGTAAAATGAATTTGATTGTCTTTCTAAAAGCTTATGAAATTCATGCATATGGAAATTATTCAACATTACATTTTTATTATCAATTATATCATAATTTTCATCACTTAAACTAACTAATTCTCTTTTTGTTCATGGTTTTATTTCGTAAAGTTGACAGATATAATGAAACTTACATTAAAATATATAAATAAACGTCTTTTTTATTTCAAATATTTTTTGCAATTTTCTTTTACTTGTTTTTACTTCCAATTTTTCCTATTTTTTATTCTCGATTTTCAATTCCAATATCAATATTCAATTCCAACATCAATTTTTAATTCCAATATCAATTTTCAATTCCAACATCAATTTTCAATTCTAATATGAATTTTCAGTTCCAACATCAATTTTCAATTCCAATATCAATTTCCAATTTTTATTTTCTTTTCATTAATTAGGGGCCGTTCAAAAAATACGTAACGCTATTTTTCGGAAATTTGGAACCCCCCCTTCCCCCCACGTAACACAATGTTATATACATTAGCGCCATTTTTTCTCCTTACCGTAACAAATTGCTTGTCCCCCCTCCTCCTCCCAAAACGCGTTACGTATTTCTTGAACAGCCCCTTACTAATTACACAATCATACAACGCTTAAAGTTGTTAATGTAGTTCTAGTTTCTTACAAAAAATTTTAAAAAAATCGATCGATACATACATTCTTAAAAATAATTTTTTTTTAAATTAAAAAAATGTTCGTAAATTAAAAAAATAATTTTTTTATATTTTTATCAAAAACTTCATGTAAGAAGAAAAATTTTCATATATAGAACGTCAAATTTGGTCAATTTTTGACCGAGTTATAACCATTTCAAAAAAACATTTTTGTAAAAAACGAGATTTTTCAAACACCTGTATCTCTTAAACGGCTTGATGAAAAAATTTGAAAAAAATCATGGTATCTTATTTCAGTAAGCTCTAAAAGAAAAAAAAATATTTTCGAAAAATGTGAGATGCAAAAGTCAAATACTGTCCGATTTCGCGTAGAACGCCCCATATATATGGGCGATTCCACGTGAGTTTTTAGTCGACCTGTTAAAATCGGCCAAAAATATTTTTTCCCATTCTGTATAAAAAAAACAGATACGTATTTTTTTATTTTTGTTTAATTGTCAAAATTTTCGAGTAATGAATTTTCGAAATTTTGCACTTTTAACCGTAGACCTATGTTCAGTAGCTTATAAGTCCGAAAATATTGATTTTCGAAAAAAGTTGTCAAAGAACGAAAGTTTTAGTTCTCTTTCGACTTTTAGGAAAGGAAAACAAAATTTTTTTTTCATTTTTTATTAAAAAAATAAAAAAATGTATAAACAAATTAATTTTTTTTAACTTGGGGTATGATACATTTTTAATTTTCTTTTTTCAAAACATACCTGTAAATGATAAGAAGGTTTTGCAAAAAGTTTCAGAGTGGGCCTGACAAGTTTAATTGGTTAAAAAAGATAATTAAGCTGCCCGTGCAGGTCGCACGCCCGCGGAGCAATATGATTTTTTTACAATTTACTATTAAAAATTGTCTAGACCCTACAAATTTTATCGGATTTTGATTATTATTAAATTTGCAGGCTCTAGTCAATTTTTAATAGTAAATTGTAAAAAAATCATATTGCGCCGCGGGCGTGCGACCTGCACGGGCAGCTTAATTATCTTTTTTAACCCATAAAACTTGTCAGGCCCACTCTGAAACTTTTTGCAAAACCTTCTTATCATTTACAGGTATGTTTTGAAAAAAGAAAATTAAAAATGTATCATACCCCAAGTTAAAAAAAATTAATTTGTTTATACATTTTTTTATTTTTTTAATAAAAAATGAAAAAAAAATTTTGTTTTCATTTCCTAAAAGTCGAAAGAGAACTAAAACTTTCGTTCTTTGACAACTTATTTCTAAACTCAATATTTTCGGACTTATAAGCTACTGAACATAGGTCTACAATTAAAAGTGCAAAATTTCGAAAATTCATTACTCGAAAATTTTGACAATTAAACAAAAATAAAAAAATACGTATCTGTTTTTTTCGATACAGAATAGAAAAAAATATTTTTTGCCGATTTTAAGAGGTCGACTAAAATCTCACGTAGAATCGCCCATATATATATATATATATATATATATATATATATATATATATATATATATATATATATATATATATATATATATATATATATATATATATATATATATATATATATATATATATATATATATATATATATATCGCGTCTAGAATCAATCTACGTGTGGGAAGAGAACACTCTTATGCGTCGTTAAATTAGCGTTCACTCGTACTCACGCTTAGGGCCTACCGCGTAAATTGTCATTTAGTAAATAGTAAGTATTAATAAATATAATTAATAAAATAATTAGTGAATAGTAAATGATCATAGAATTAAATTAATATACTGTTTAAAATTTTCTTTCAATTCTTAAATTTATTGAGTTTTGTTTAGTTTTTGATTGATGTTTTGTTAATTAATAAAGTTAAAAATTTGTTATAATTTTTTAAAATTATATTAATTAATTAATATTAATATAATACGTTAAAAATTTGTTATAATTTTTTTATGTTTTTTAATAAATTTAAAAAATTTATATTTCTTTTCTGTTGTTAAATAATTTATTGTGTTGTGTTTAGTTTTTGATATTTGTTAATTAATAAAGTTAATTTTTTTATGTTGATTAATAAACTAAAAAATTTGTTATAATTTGTAAATCGTCTGTAATTGGATAAACGGCAAAATTAGAAATTGGTTAAATTGGAAAAAAGCAAAATTAGAAATTGGTGAAATTGGAAAAAGCAAAATTAGAAATTGGTGAAATTGGAAGAAAGGCAAACTTAGATATTGATTATATTGGATAAAAGGCTAAATTGGAAGTTGGTTGTATTGGAAGAAAGTCAAAATTAGAAATTGGTTATATTGGATAAATACAAAGCTGGAAATTGGTTATATATGGGATAAAAGGCAAATGGGAATTTGGATAAAAGGAAAAATTGGAAGAGAGACAAAATTGATTATTCTATTCTATAAGAGATAAAAGTTGGAAACAATGGATAAAAGGAAGTTATAAAATTAAATGTATGAAACTTGATGTTAAAATTCTAATGTAATATTACTATTTCTTAAATTTTAATTTCTTGATATAAATAAGTTTTTATAAAATAAAAAAACAATGTCTAACAAAGGAGAAATTGTCAATTTGACTACTCATGATTTAAGTATTGTTGTCCCTGAAGGTGCAATGCTAAATAAGGATATATTATATATATTATATATAAATAATGATATATTTGAGTTTCAAAAGCTGTTGGAAAGGCAGTCAAATTTTTTTTATAATAGGTGAACTCCACGTCAACTCATTACAGATATTTTCTAGACTAATTGGGATTTGGTTAATATTTTGTGTATATGCTCCTTAGGCTATATGAAAAAAGTTCTCCAAACATTTTTTGAAAAAAATAAAAAAATGGCGGAGATATGACACTTTGAATTTTTTAGTACTTTTATTTTAAAAAATTCATAACTTCTACTCTAATAATCCGATTTTAATTTTCAATATCAGAAATTGTTCGTAAAATACAATATTTTAAACTAAAAAATATTATAATTAACAAAAAATATTTTTGCTCTATTTTTGTCAAATTTGAAAAATAAAAATCGTCATTTAAAAAATATGGGGTTTTCAATTTCTTTTTTATTTATACCAAAAGATGACAAAATTTGTCTATTAAAAATCTGGTAAGTTTCATTGTGGGACCGCCATGGGTTTTTGAAAAAGAAATAAATTTAATGTGATGCATGATACAAATTTATACGTCCTTTCAAGAAATGTAAAAAAAAATGACCATCACAAGTAATATGAATTCATTGCTAATTGTTCCCTGTCTTTCTAAAGTTTTTTTTCTATGCATCACATTAAATTTATTTCTTTTTCAAAAACCCATGGCGGTCCCACAATGAAACTTACCAGATTTTTAACAGACAAATTTTGGCATCTTTTGGTATAAATAAGAAAGAAATTGAAAACCCCATATTTTTTAAATGACGATTTTTATTTTTCAAATTTGACAAAAATAGAGCAAAAATATTTTTTGTTAATTATAATATTTTTTAGTTTAAAATATGGTATTTTACGAACAATTTCTGATATTGAAAATTAAAATCGGATTATTAGAGTAGAAGTTATGAATTTTTTAAAATAAAAGTACTAAAAAATTCAAAGTGTCATATCTCCGCCATTTTTTTATTTTTTTCAAAAAATGTTTGGGGAACTTTTTTCATATAGCCTAAGGAGCATATACACAAAATATTAACCAAATCCCAATTAGTCTAGAAAATATCTGTGATGAGTTGACGTGGAGTTCACCAATATGCAAAATACTTTGTGTTTACAAACACACTTCTTTTTCTATGAAAATTGTTTATAATATTTTTAAATTTTGTTAAATAAGTTTAAATTAAAGTTTGATACTTTAGCAACATTTTGATTACAAAAGAACGTAATGTAATTAAAAAAATTTCTACGATAAATAACATTTCACTTTGAAATTGAAATTTCTTTTCAGATTCTGAAAGAGGACACTCAAACCATTAAAAAAACCTATCTCCCGATTTTTTTGAAAATTGTAGCTCGTAGAACGGAAAGATGGAACTTGTGCTAAGAAATACGGACATTTGTGACTAAATTGGTTAATACAATTGAGGAGTCAGGAAGAAGAACTCGCCGAGCGGTCCAACGCATGTATTAATACCAGTCGGCTAGCAGAGACAGGCCCAGAGGCGCTCATTGCTCTCCGACTGATATTAGAGAATACGTTCCTACGATCGGCGAGTTCTTCTTCCTGGCACCTCAATTGCAAAAATTTAGTGCTTAATACTTTCTAGCTTGAGTCTCTCAGAAGGTAGAGTCGATGGTGCAAAATTTGAATTTTTATTATTTTTATAATACACATAATTTTGAATTTAAAATAAATATTTAAACTTATTTAAATTTTTTGTTCTTTTTTATACTGTCCTTTTACTTTTTTATTCTTCTGACTTATATATTTGTTTATTTATTCTTTTATTTGACTTATTTGTGTTTTTATTTAATTTGTTCTTTTACAATTTTATTTTTTGATCTTTATATATATGGTTAGATAATTTATTTATGTTTTCTATGTCTGCCTACAATTTTATGTTTTAACTTTTTAACATTTGTTCATTTACTCTTTAACATTGCACCAGCGACAGAGTTGGAGCGCCACCCTCGAAGGCTAAAGTGTTGCGACAGTTCCGAGGGTTGGTAAAGGGCTTTAAAAGAAGGGTTACGGGTTTTAGTGGGTCGGGGCTGTCAGTAGGTCGTTAGCTTGCTAAACAATTTTATAATTTGTTAATGTTAGAATTTATTCGCTGATTGAAAATTTGAAATATGAAGATTTCGACTATATCAGCAGATAGTGACATCTATTAGATGTCATTTGAACTCTTTGGTTTAGAGTTAGGTGTTACATGATAATTACTTCGATATGGTTGTCGATAAGTAATTAATTTTTTTAAAATTAATTTTTGATCTGAAAAAATAAGCTGCGTGAACGAATGCACTGTGCATCTGTGAGGACTCGAACCCCAGTTCATAGCTGCCTGTCGCGGGACCTACGCCTATCAATGCACCTTGCCAACACAGCCTGGACGTACACGCTTCTTATATTCTCAGATCAAGCCCATCACTAGTCAAGAGCTATATAGTTAATGTTAGAATTTATTCGCTGATTGAAAATTTGAAATATGAAGATTTCGACTATATCAGCAGATAGTGACATCTATTAGATGTCATTTGAACTCTTTGGTTTAGAGTTAGGTGTTACATGATAATTACTTCGATATGGTTGTCGATAAGTAATTAATTTTTTTAAAATTAATTTTTGATCTGAAAAAATAAGCTGCGTGAACGAATGCACTGTGCATCTGTGAGGACTCGAACCCCAGTTCATAGCTGCCTGTCGCGGGACCTACGCCTATCAATGCACCTTGCCAACACAGCCTGGACGTACACGCTTCTTATATTCTCAGATCAAGCCCATCACTAGTCAAGAGCTATATAGTTAATGTTAGAATTTATTCGCTGATTGAAAATTTGAAATATGAAGATTTCGACTATATCAGCAGATAGTGACATCTATTAGATGTCATTTGAACTCTTTGGTTTAGAGTTAGGTGTTACATGATAATTACTTCGATATGGTTGTCGATAAGTAATTAATTTTTTTAAAATTAATTTTTGATCTGAAAAAATAAGCTGCGTGAACGAATGCACTGTGCATCTGTGAGGACTCGAACCCCAGTTCATAGCTGCCTGTCGCGGGACCTACGCCTATCAATGCACCTTGCCAACACAGCCTGGACGTACACGCTTCTTATATTCTCAGATCAAGCCCATCACTAGTCAAGAGCTATATAGTTAATGTTAGAATTATTAATTATTAATTAATAGTAATTATCATGTAACACCTAACTCTAAACCAAAGAGTTCAAATGACATCTAATAGATGTCACTATCTGCTGATATAGTCGAAATCTTCATATTTATAATTTGTCTTTATAATTATATAAAGACAAATTATAAAATTGTTTAGCAAGCTAACGACTATTCTTTTATTTTACCAACCCCACATAACCTTGGAATGCGGAATCCAAGGTATCTGTATGCAGATTTCCAAAATTCCTTTAGCACAAAAAATTAATTATTTAATTCAGTTAAAGAAATATTAGTCTTAATTAAATGAATTAATTGTGATAAATAATTAAATATTTGATACAAATAAGGAATTACTTACTTGAAAAAAATTATTTTATTGATGCAAATAAATATTTATTTCATACTGTCAAATAAAATACTCAGATCTAATAAATATTTACTTGGTTCAAATAATAAATAAATATTTATTGGATAATCGACAATTAAACTATTTAATTAAGTAAATTAATTTTTATTTGATTTAATTAAATTTTTTTTTTTAATGTAGAGATTATGGAAATTATTTCCTGAAAGAAAAGAATGAGTTAGTGAACAATATTATTATTAAGAAATAAAAATGATGCATAAAGTGAGTATATTTCTTATTTGTTAATGATAAACAATTAAACAATTAAAATTTTTAAAATATTTTTTATAAATAAAAATGAGAAAAATTTGAATAATTTAAACATGTTAAGCTTGAGGCAATTTTATACTTAAGATTATATAAGTTTGTTTCAAGATTGCTAAAAAATTGGTGCAATTTAGGAATACAAAAATTAAACCAAAATTTAATCCTTTAAGATAAAATTCCTTTAATAAATATGTGTTCATCTTTAGAATAATGGTAAAAACTTTTTAATGTTAAAATATTTTCATATTAAATAGCAAAAATATAAATGAAAAGTTTGTTTCTATCAAACTACAACACTTTAATAAGAGAGAACGGGAGAGAATAGAAGAGAAAAAACTTTTATTTATGTGACGTGTTTCAACTTTTGGCATGCTATATATTTAAACTTATATAATGCATTATTATTTATTAGTTTAAATTATTTTGTAATTATCAGAACTGAACTAATAGAAACAGACTTCTTATTTATAATTGAAGTTTGCAAAATAAAAATTTAAGTTGAATTTTTTGGAGTATTAATAAAAGATGATTAGAAATATAGCGAAAGAGTGTCCTTTTGATTTTCAATTATTTATGCAATAGGAAATATTTTTATATACACTGCTCTTAATTGCCAAACGGAAAATAGGAAAATAATTAAATACACAATACACAAGAAAATAGAAAGTAATCCCATTTAAAAGAAAAAACTTATGTTATTGGTAAAACTTAGCAAATCTGTTTCTGTTTACCCCAACTATAACCCTATACCTTTTCGTATATAACTTTTAAAGGACCTCGTAGGATTTACATTAATTTTGGCTCTCAGTAAATATTTCTGTAACTTTGAGATTTTATAGTTCTTGCTATTCTAAATAATAACTTTGAAATCCAAAGTTACAAAAGAAATCCACTGGGAGCCAAAATTAATGTAAATTCTTCCATGTCCTTTATTCATTTCTAATAAATTTTAGAATCATTAAAAACTTTCCGAATAATCGAAATTTTGTTAAATTATATTTTCAAATTCTCAAAGAACTTTTTTAAAAATTATTAAAATATTTGATTTAGAGAAGAATTTTTAACAAAAAATTCTAGAAAATAAATATTGAATTGAAATGATAAAAAAATAACTTTGAGGAAGTAACACTGAACAATATTCATAATATAAAATAACGATATTTTTGTTACGTTTATATTAAAAATAATATTTCAATAATAATCGTGATTTGAAGATCCAGCGATGTACTTTCGTTAAGACGTTATTCTCAATTTAGAAGGATAGAAGAAAATATAGATTTAGAGTATAAGATTCTTTTATTGTAAAGAGAGTTATAGTTATAAGGGTTGGTATAAAATAGATATTCTTACCAACTACTTACAGTTGTTGTATCAATTTGGATAATGCACAAATACTTAATACTACTTTCAAATATTTTATTTGAAAGGCAAACTTTTAAAATGAGTAAAAAACGGGATTAGAACGATATATAACAATCGAAAACCGTATTTGGACCAAAGAGTTTTACATCAAGAACCTAATTATTTTGAGTATTTCGACTCGTAAGAACTTCTGTTAATTACAGAATTCGATAGCACGAATAATTTAACAGGCTATGTCTTTGGTACGATTACAAAATAATATAAAAAGGGCATCTGCCTGATGGGACAAGATCTTTGGTTACTTCGGTAAGAGAACGGAAGATGATGACGATTCGGAAGAGGGCTTTCCGGCTTTTATGTAATAGTCCCCACTTGGGGAAAAAGGGCGAAAAGTAATGAGTAGCCGATACGAATGTTTAAAAAAATGTATGTCGTCTTCCAGACCAATCTAAAGCCGAGCTATTTTAGTTAACCAATCAAATTTAACCTAACAGGCCCTAGGTTATTGAACTTTGGTTGAGTGAGGTCACTATGCGTTGGATATCCCTCTCTCGAGTTGTTCTTAGAAATACATATTCGAAGAATTATTAAATTGTTATATAAGTTGATTCTAATTATTAACAATTTATATGTGTACCTATATATGGTTATAACAATCAACCCATACATTTGTATTATTATAATTTTGTTGAATATAACTTTTCTTTGTTTAAAAATCTATTTATAATAATAATGATAAAAATGGTAGTGAGATAGGCCATAAGAACTGTCCATAAACATGTCTTGTTGTTTAAACAATTAAGATTGTCTTTGTTTGATTTTTGTTTTATATCTCTTATATTGGATTTAACTTAGTCGAAATAAAGAATTATATATATATTCGAGATGAGCAATACATTGGAGTCAACAGAAGTTATCGAGCATTCTTTCTTGTCTCTCTTATTCTACCGGTACAATGAGTTTCATATCGCTTGCTGGGTGTAAAAACATGATACATCGGATTGGCGTTGAAAAACATAATACCTCGGATTTTACTTGAGAAACATGACATATCGTCGTTTGTGTTGAAGAACGTGACACGTCGAAAACGAAAATTTTTTATTCAAATTTCGGTTGGTACCACTGACCGCGAATCTTAAAATATCTCAAATCAACATAAACTGTATACAAAATTATTTAACCTATTTCTTCTTTGAATTGGCATATTATGAAGCTAAAGCATTTGTTTCATAAAAGTTTCAAAGATTTGGCACATTTTAAAATTAGCGGTCAGTGGTATCAACTGAAAATTGGAAAGTAAATTTTTTTTCGACGTGTCATGTTCTTCAACTCAAACGACGATATGTCATGTTTTTTAAGTCAAATCCGAGGTATCATGTTTTTCAACGCCAATCCGATGTATCATGTTTTTACACCCAGCAAGCGATATCATTTAGAGTGTCAATTTCTGATCATTTCTACTGCACGTTCTTCTGAGTAATGCTTAACACTCCTGATGTCAACAAGTGTATCGTCATATATACAGTTTATGCATATACTTTTATGTATGCATAACAATTAAATATTAGGTATTAAATGTTTAAAAAGTTACTGCAAACGTAACAGCCTTCCCCACTAAGGAATATTATCGTCCCTGATAATTTCTTAATCTTAAAATAATACTTCGCATTTTACAATAAGCTTTTCTTTTTTCATGGTTGCAATGTAGGGGTTGCCGATGATAAATCCACCTCTGGAAGTGGGCAATGTTTTCTACAAACTATTACAGATCAATACCAATAATGGGACAGGCATTATTGACCACCAGCCCAAACTAAGAAAGGAGTTATGATTCGCTGTACTTCGAAAAATATGAAAGATTATATTCTACAATCTCATTATGTATTAAAGCGGCATGGCATTTCGGTAGGAAGGATGTAAAGAAGAGGTTAGGAAATTTTTGGAATGTAATTTATAGTTATGTGTCGTGCAGAATTTAATATTTGTGATATAATATTTGCTACAGAAAATTTTAGCGGAATTGTTATTATTTGATTTGTAAAACTTTCAATATTATTAATATAAGGTGTTAAATAGTTTGTTTACATATGTGATCGTTATATGCGTATTTATATGTAACTACATGTAAGACATATTGTATTTGTTGTAGATAAAGAGGGGTGCCTAGGTCAAATGAAATTGGAATGTGATGATATACGTATTAAAGATGAGTTTGGTGTGTAATATACTTGAATTATTAAGTTATTACAAGGTATAATATATGTCTCTTAAATGTACATACAGTGCCGCCCAACAGGATTTGCCCACCCTAGCACAGTTGAAGGTGTTACAAAAAGTTTTGTATTTTGATTTCTAATAAAGATATCGAGGTTTATAAGGTCACATTTTAAAGCTTATGTCGTCTACTTTAACAATATTTAAAGAATAAATTTAAAAAAAATTTTTTTTATTGTTTAATTACTGTTTAAAAAAAATAAAATTTTTAATTTTTTTTGCCAATTTCAAACAAATGTAGTTTTTTAACAAGTAATCGTAAATTAATTATGTATAACGCATTTTAAACCTTATTTTATCACCTTTAAAATGCATTTTTAAAAATTCTCGTACGATTTTTTTAAGAAAGTTATTATCATTTGTTTAAAAAACAGCCCTTTTTTTAAATAATTCATATTTTGAAAACGGTTCATTTTTTTGGAAAAAGTTTAAGACAAAAATGTTCATTTATTTATGTAGATTTAAGAAAAAAATATAAAAAATTTTTTTAAACAAATTTTTTTTACCATATTTTTAGGTTTTAAATTATATTAAATTATTTCCTTACATTTGTAATTACTTAGTTCAAGGAATGAAACGTTGTGTTTTCTTAATAAAGTGAAATACATTCTCCTTCAATGTAATTTGAATTGCTTTTAATTATAGAATTGACATTCATTGTTTATAAACTGTTAAATGGTTATTGTATAGTTTAATTATTGTAATCAAAATATCAGTCTTGTGAAATTTGTCGAAATTTTCACATGAAAATTTTATCTCCGTTTTATTTTCACTTATAATTTTACTTTTATACAATAAATAATTATTTTAGTAAACTGTAAAAAATTTTTTATAAAAGTAAAATGAAGTCCAAAAATTTGTCTATTGAAGAACGGATTGAAATTGTAACTCTACATAAAATGGGGAGAAGTAATCGTCAAATTTCTGAAGATTTAAAAGTTCCAAGACGTACTGTTGATTACAATGTTAAAAAATTTGTGAAGTTTAACAGTGTTGAAAATAGATTTTTCGAACAATTCAAACCTCGGAAGACTACTGCAGCTGAAGATAAGTACATAGTACGAAAAAGTATTTTAAATAGACGTAAGACAGCACCAGAAATCACTGCAGAAGTTAATGAAGATTTAAATAAGAACTAGCTATCTACGCGCGCCTTGGCGCGCGTAAAATTTCTTTACATTTGGACAAGTAAAAATCTCTTGCTTCTAAATCCAGTAAGAAATAAAAGATCTATTAGGCGTCTCGAAACACAGATCTAGAATAGAGATTGTTGTTGTTGCATAAAAACAGTTACAACTAATTATTACTTTACCAAACCACATAAAATTATTTAAAGAATTATTAAATAAATATAAATTTACTTTTCGCATAAAATATTATTTATATTGATAACAAAATATGCTTTATAATAATTGTTAAATTAAGATTGTGTATTATTTATTGGTACAAATGTTTAAGACCTATATTCTTTTCTTGTTATAGAATAATTATAGAACGTGTTCATTGGGCTTTTTCTTTAAAAATAGGGGAGACTGGGGCTAAACCGGACGGATTTGTTCTTTGGCCAAAAAACTCATACAAAAAAATTATTTTTTGCTAAAGAGTAATATACCGTTTTGAAGCTTGTACCTTCACCTACAAATCGCACTTGTTCGATGTAGAAAAACTACAGTAGCTTTGGAGATATGTTGCTTCGAAGATGACTACCTCAAAAACAAAAATCCGAAAATTGGTGGGGCTAAACCGGACACCCCATGGGGATAAATCATACACGGCTAATTAATTAAAGAATAAGACACAAATTTTCGTTTTTTTTTGTAGAAAAGTCAAATCAATTCTTCTCTTATTTAAATGTAGGTAGTTCTATACAAAGAATATAATATAAAATGTAAAATCGGTAATTAATATAATATAAAATGAATTACAGTTTTCAGACTTGTCTATTTGCAGCAACTCGCTTGCAAATTCGAGTTTTAAAATAAATTCTTTATTTATTTAGTTTTAAAGTGGTTCTATGCAAAGAATATAATATAAAATAGTTAATTAATATAAAATAAATGAAAGTATTCAAAGATTTGGTTGTTTTTTATCACGATGTCTGATTCAGCCCCACACCGTCATCTAATAATTAAACTGCAATATATTTTTTCTTCTTAACGTTTTTCATTAAACTCTTTTTCTACTAAACTCAGTACACCATGAGCTAAAAGAAAAATTGCTGTGTGATATTTGGACTTTAATTTTAACGATAAAAACCCTAAAAAATGAGAAAAAATTTTTTACTTTTACCTCAAAAAATGACATTTTCACATATTAACGGCAACTATTATTACAAGAAAAATGACACGTCCCTTAAAACCTTATGCAGCATTTGCATCACGAAATTGTGAGTACATAGGTTATTTACACGGTTTGAAATTCTTTACGGTTTCGGAAATATTTGACTTGTCCGGTTTATCCCCGGTCTCCCCTACAATAATACGTAATCGGACTAAATTTGGTTCCGACTGTCTGTTTGATTTTTCCTTAAGAAAAGTTTTAATAATTTTGGATAAAACATATACTTAACACGGTCAGAAGTGAGAAACTATCCATTTTTTGGTGAATGGAAAACAAAAAAAATTAATAAAAACTGAATTTTTTTTATTTAATTATTAAAAAATTATAAAATTGTGAAAAGAATAAGTTCTTATAGAAGTGATTTGGCTAACATTTTATTCAGATATTTTGATAGAAACCTCATTTCTAACGTTTAACAAAAATTTGAATAAATTATTAACCCTCACGGGCTCGAGTCCGTTTTTCCGCCTGCGCGCACAAGCCGGGTCCGAGGGACCCGGTATTTAAAATCAATAGAAATAAAAAATTTGATAGCAAAATTGTTAATATTTTTTATCTAACATATAATTGTATCATTTTAGAGAAATTATTTTAAAAAATAGTTTTAAAAACAACATTATTTATAATAAAAAAATAATATAAAAAATATAAAGACAAAAAAATATTTTCAGACAAATCACCGTATAATGTATAAATAATTATTTAAACATTTTATATATTATATGTATGTTACACACACACACACACATATATATATATAATAGTTTAAAAAATAGTAATATAAAATAATGGTAGAAATATAAAACATCTGAAAAAAATCTTTAGCTAAATTACCTAATAATAATTATCTTTATTTAGACGTAAAACCAAAAAAGAATTTTTTAACGACCGCCATATTGAATTTTTTAATTCTGACATCAAATTTGTAATCAGTGACCCTAAAAAACCCCGAGTACCGATTTTAAAGAAAATCTGATCGATTTTCTGTTCTTTAACTTTTAGGAATGGAATTTTCCAAAAAACGTACAACACGCACTATATTTTTCGCACCACGTCACTTCCGGAATTATTTGGGATATGTTTACACTTATTACAGTAGGTGATGTTGAAACATTACAAAATAATGCAATATTGCAGAAAAATTACTAACTTTTTATACGCAATTATAACCCGGGTCCCTCGGACCCGGCTTGAGTCTTTACGTAAGTTCGACTTTGAAGGGAATTTTCCAGAGTTTTTTATGAATTAAAAATTCTTTACAAAAGTGAAAAATGTGTGTTTTTACGCCTTGAAGTCTAATGTGAAGTTGATTTTCTAATAATATTTTCTTAACCGGAAGTAGAAAATAAAACTTTCCTCCGGGTCCGAGGGACCCGGCTCGAGCTCGTGAGGGTTAACAAATAAACGCTTTTTAATGGTCCTAAGCTTATTTAAAAATACTTAAATATTTATACTTTGTAAATACTTATCGATTCGTCTTGACATAAAAATTTCAATTTTATTATATATAAATTTAGATTTTGCTAAAAAAAATTTTTTTACTTGAACAAGTTTTTGAAAAAAACAACTGTAAAATTTTTGGTGTGGGATATATTCTATATTCCTTTTGTCCATTTTGAAAGATTAATGTGATAAATAAGCCCTCAAAATTTCATCCGAATTCAAGAAAATCTATGGAAGGTATCATGTTCACACGAAAGCAAGATCTATAAACAGATACACAAATTGTTGAATACATTTTAGAAAATTTTATTATTTAAAGGACTACATAGTTTTTTCACGAGAAATAAAAATCAATTATAAGTAAATAAGCATGAAAATATAATAATATTGTTTATTGTTTTAAGACCTAAAAATCTATACACAATGAAGTTACATGGAATCAATTTATGTTCAAGTTTAAAATGTAATTTCAAAACAGCAATTTTAAAAAATAAACAAAAAATACACTCGACTTAAAATATTAAATTAATAAATAAAAAATATTGGAAATTATATATTTTTTAATTTGGAAATGAAACTCAAAAATGCACTTTTTTGGGAATAAAATGTAAATTATTTATCAAAAATAAGGTAAGAAAATGAAACAATGTATAAATTAGAGTTTTGCAGATACTTCAATTTTGCGTAAACTCGAAATTGGAATCAAATCATTCCTTCATATTAATTCTCATTGAAAGGATAGAATATTCGAAATTTGCACACATATTTTTACATTTAAAAAAACTTATTTAAAATTGTAATCAAGAAATCTATAATTTACTATTTTTGCAGTTATTATAAAATTATATTTCTTTAAAAATATGATTATGAAATAAAAAAAATTTATAATGATGTTGAATTTATCACTTGGTTAAAATTGTTTAATTGAGAGATGAAATATTATCAATCTTGTCTTCGTCCAGCAATGTACACGTTCATTTGATTGAACAAATTTTGTGACATTTTTTTCGTTTCTGAAGAGGACGACTGTGTCGTTGAAACGTAAACAGATTGTTTTTTATTTGAACCTTTCTTGGATAGATTGATAATATTTTATCTCTCAATTAAAAAAAAATTTATATTGAATTCATTTCATTTATTTATTCTAATATCTGTCACTGAGAATACAGAAAACCATGATGCTCAAACCAAAAAAAGTAGGCGTTACTTTCTTAACTGTTCGCCTCTCTCTCGCTTCTACTCTAAACTGAAAGAAAAGACGATACTTCACACTCCTTCTCTGTATCATGATTTCTCTCTTATATACTCTGACAAACTTCTCTCTCCAACTCTTCTCTGTCATCAAAAGCACAGCAGGAGGGCGGATGGAATTCTTGCGGACAGAATGAATGAAAGAATACGGAGATTAATATATATAATTTGGGTGTAAGCACTGTGAAAATACGTCTCAACGAAAAAGGACTTTTTGGAAGAATTGCCGTAAAAAAGCCTCTATTGAAAGAAGTCAATAGAAAAAAAAGATTACAGTGGGCAAAAAAGCATCAGAACTGGACTTTAAATGATTGGCGACAAGTTTTATGGAGTGACGAGTCGAAATTTGAAGTTTTTGGGACCAAACGGAAAGTTTACGTTCGCCGGAAAGTGAACGAAAGATATTCAAAACAATGCATCGTTCCTACAGTCAAACATGGTGGAGGATCTATCATGGTATGGGGATGTTTTGCCGGTTCCAAAGTTGGTAATATTGTGAGAATTGAAGGGATCTTAAAAAAAGAAGGTTACAAAAATATACTCAAAAGAATGTTGTTACATCGAGAAAAAAATTAATAGGTAAGAAACTAAAAATTCGCAAATAAATAGATATATCGGTATATTATTTAAAATTTTTAATAATCAATTTCATTTTCTAATATTTTTTTTTAATTTAGGGGAGAGTAGGCTACATTGAACCAGCGTCAACAGTGAACCACATTAATTTTCTAAGAAATGACTGAGTGGAATTTTTTCTTATTTAATATATAAATTAGTAATACCGAAAGCGACTACGTCCAAAAATTTCGAGCACGTAGGTTTATTATTTACAAAGAAAAACGAAGAAAACTGTTTTTCACGTACAAAACAAAAAATTTTGTGGAAATATAATGAATTTTTTTTATTCAAATAGGAAGTTTTAAAAATTAGTAAACTTGTGATTTATGTCGCTTAGGGTGTCAACTTCAATATTCCGATGTGATAAAAAATTTTAAGCCTTACATAAATTTATTATAAACAATTTTTGTTGTGAATGTTATGTGAATGCAGTGAGTGCGGCATCATTGAACCACCCGAAAAAGCAAAGAATTTTCAATTTTAAGAGTGGTAAAGTTGTCTGCTCTACTAATTAATAAGAAAAATACTAGAAGACATGCTTTCATCACAATTGTTAACGAGATAAACTCAAACTGTCACTTTACCTACCTAACCTGACATCAAAATATATTAATCTCCTATATTAACAAATAATAACTCTTTAACAACAATTTTCTATTTTTTTGAGTGAAAAATAATATTTTTTACAATGTGTAAGTGGAAATATTATTTTTGAAGTAAATTGTAGTGTTTTATTAAAGGTGGTTCAATGTAGACACAGATTCTTCAAAATAAGAAAAGTGTAACTTGTTAGAAGAAAATTAAATTTAATTATTTAATCATAATAATTTGTGATTGTAACGTGTATATTAACTAAAGGAGTACTTCAGCTTAATGTTGATACAAAAACCTGATCAAAATTTGTAAAATTTTATTAGTTGTTGGACTTTAGAAAATACCCGGTTCAATGTAGCCTACCCTCCCCTATGCAATAAACTATAACTTTACATTAAATTAAACTAATTTATTTATTAAAAAATTAATTACAATTAAATTTTTTTTTTATATATTAGGTCGAAACTTTGTATTTCAACAGGACAACGATCCCAAGCATACTTCTAAACTTTGTAAAGGTTACTTAAATAATCTCGAAGACAAAGAAGTATTAAAAGTGATGATGTGGCCACCACAATCACCAGACTTAAATCCGATAGAGTTATTGTGGGAACACTTAGATAGGTCAGTAAGAAAAGTTTGTCCAACTTCAACTACTCACTTATGGGATTCTCTGCAAATAGAATGGAATAAAATTCCCAGCGAGACATTAGAAAAATTAATTTCAAGAATGCCTCGAATATGCGAGACGTTAATTAAATGTCAAGGACGTCATTTTGACGAAAAAAATATTTAATATTTCAACCGTCAAAATGTTTATAAACGAAATTGTATAAGTTAATCTTAAATTTTATTTCAATACTTCGAAAGTAAAAGTGTTGACAACCGTTTAAACACTGTTGATTTATCTGTCTTTTAAGCTGTGCATATGAATTGTATTCGATCTAGAAATATGTACATACAAGGAAAAAATGTGGTAAAAAAAAATTTGTTTAAAAAAATTTTTTATATTTTTTTCTTAAATCTAGGGGAGGGTAGGCTACATTGAACCGGGTATTTTCTAAAGTCCAAGAACTAATTAAATTTTACAAATTTTGATCAGGTTTTTGTATCAACATTAAGCTGAAGTACTCCTTTAGTTAATATACACGTTACAAACACAAATTATTATGATTAAATAATTAAATTTAATTTTTTTCTAACAAGCTACACTTTTCTTATTTTGAAGAATCTGTGTCTACATTGAACCACCTTTAATAAAACACTACAATTTACTTCAAAAATAATATTTCCACTTACACATTGTAAAAAATATTATTTTTCACTCAAAAAAATAGAAAATTGTTGTTAAAGAGTTATTATTTGTTAATATAGGAGATTAATATATTTTGATGTCAGGTTAGGTAGGTAAAGTGACAGTTTGAGTTTATCTCGTTCACAATTGTGATGAAAGCATGTCTTCTAGTATTTTTCTTACTAATTAGTAGAGCAGACAACTTTACCACTCTTAAAATTGAAAATTCTTCGCTTTTTCGGGTGGTTCAATGATGCCGCACTCACTGCATTCACATGACATTCACAACAAAAATTGTTTATAATAAATTTATGTAAGGCTTAAAATTCTTTATCACATCGGAATATTGAAGTTGACACCCTAAGCGACATAAATCACAAGTTTACTAATTTTTAAAACTTCCTATTTCAATAAAAAATATTCATTATATTTCCACAAATTTTTTTGTTTTGTACGTGAAAAACAGTTTTTTTCGTTTTTCTTTGTAAATAATAAACCTACGTGCTCGAAATTTTTGGACGTAGTCGCTTTCGGTAATACTAATTTATATATTAAATAAGAAAAAATTCCACTCAGTCATTTCTTAGAAAATTAAAGTGGTTCACTGTTGACGCTGGTTCGATGTAGCCTACTCTCCCCTACATAAATAAATGAAAATTTTTGGTCTTAAACTTTTTCCAAAAAAATGAACCGTTTTCAAAATATGAATTATTTAAAAAAGGGCTGTTTTTGTTTAAATAAATGATAATAACTTTCTTAAAAAAAATCGTACGAGAATTTTTAAAAATGCATTTTATAGGTGATAAAATAAGCTTTAAAATGCGTTATACATAATTAATTTACGATTACTTGTTAAAAAACTACATTTGTTTGAAATTGGCAAAAAAATTGAAAATTTTATTTTTTTTAAACAGTAATTAAATAATAAAAAAATTTTTTTTAAATTTATTCTTTAAATATTGTTAAAGTGGACGACATAAGCTTTAAAATGAGACCTTATAAACCTCGATATCTTTATTAGAAATCAAAATACAAAACTTTTTGTAACACCTTCAACTGTGCTAGAATGGGCAAATCCTGTTGGGCGGCACTGTACATACTTACATAGGCTTGTATTTTATTGACATTAGTAATATTAATATGATTGAATTCTTATCATTTTGATATTATCTGTTCTAGACGTGGAAGGAAGGTCGCAAGAAAAAGGCAAGTTAAAATTAAGAAAACGATATGTTACAGGAAGGGATCCAATAAAACAATTTCCATTTTTATTGCTAAGAAAATTTCACAAAAAAATCCTCAATTATAAATAAAATATCGTTCTCCAATTTACATGATAGAAAATTTAGATAAAAATTTTTTCATTTCGCTTTGAAGAAGCAAAACTATTTAAAAAAACTTGTTTACAAGGTAAAATAAGTTTCAAAACATTATAAAAAGTAATCTAAAAAATTGTAGTAGTTTTTCGTGTTGTGTTTATAATAATTGTTTTTCGGTTTATTTACAGATGGAAATATAATGGCAACCTGGTTCGATCTAGATGTCCCTTCAGGATTTCTTCAAATTTAGTTTTACATCATTGTTTCAAGTGCAGTTTATTCTAAAATTTTCTTATCGATTTTGACTTTACAGTATAAATACGTGTTTGTTAATTTTTTGTTTAAGCAGCTATACATTCATTGCACGGTGTGTAAAAAATGAAAGTTATTTGTGTTTCATTGGAAAGAAAATTTTACAAGCGAAGCAAAAGGAGAAAATGTGATTATTTAAAACATGAAGTTAGTAGCATTCCATTCGTTATATTGGTAGTGGATTAGTAGGATAGGTAGTATTTCAGAGCGTGCTCTTTAACCTTTTAGCTGCGGGAAAGTTTCAGTACAAATTGACCAGTTATAAAATAAAAAATTTGTACACAAAAGTTATTGGAATATCAGGGATAGTCCCCGACCTGATGTCTGGTCGATATATCGACCACCCCCGCAGCCAAAAGGTTAAGGCAATTGGCACGTTCGTCCTAGTAAATCATGCATGTAAAGTAATTCATTCTTCTTGTACTTACTCTGATTATTCTTCTAATAGAGTTTATGAAGGTTATATACGATTCAGAATTACCATTACCAATTTAATGAAACTTGGTCCACTATTAGATAAAGGTTTGAAAACTATGTAGTTAAATTTTTGAGGCCTCTACGTTCTTGTGAAAAAAATTAAAGCGTTTTTGTACTTGAGTAATTGAGTACTTTTTCATACATTTTTGTTTACCACAAAATAATTAACATTAAGAAATTTATGGAACTTTTTTTTAAACAAAACAGATATATAATCATTAAATATCTGGTAAAAAGTGTCATTAGGTTCCTGTGAGAGTTGCAATAAACTAATTTGTAACAATATTTTACGTTCTAGACGGTCAATTAAACAGCTATAAGAATTTCTGGTAACGTTATACACGTCATCCTACATTCCAGCCTTGATCATGCACGTTATATGTTAATTTTACGCGCTATATTTTAATTTTATTATAAATATATTAAAATTAAATTGAAATTAATTAAATTAAATGAAACAATTCACTGCTTAAACTGCATGTAAACAATTCTAAACAATTCACAGCAACCATTTGCAAAACGACTGATGAAATGCGGTGTTACCAGACATTTCAAAGCACCGAGCAAGTCAGATCATACAATAATGGTTTTTGTTTTGATTACTTCAGTCAAAGTATATAACCTCCTTAAAATGTTAGTTTATTAATATTAAATTAGTTTTTATATGATCAAAAGAATAAAATATGGTTAAATGTACACATTAATAGTAATTAAAATTATGCATAAAAGAATGTTTTAATTAATTTTAAAAACCAACTAAATGTAGTTTTAAGACTGAAAAAGATAGTAAAAAGTAGCTATTGAAAATTAAATTTAATGACAAAAAAATTTTAATTTAGTCAATTCACAAAAATTACAAAAATTTGATGATTTTTTTCGAAATAACAAAAATTAACTTTTTGTTTAAATAATTCATTTGAATTCATGTAAAAATTTTATTATTTAGGGGAGAGTGGGGCAAACCAGACCGTTGGGTAAACCGGATAACTTTTGTGTACAAATTTTTTATTTTATAACTGGTCAATTTGTACTGAAACTTTCCCGCAGCTAAAAGGTTAAAGAGCACGCTCTGAAATACTACCTATCCTACTAATCCACTACCAATATAACGAATGGAATGCTACTAACTTCATGTTTTAAATAATCACATTTTCTCCTTTTGCTTCGCTTGTAAAATTTTCTTTCCAATGAAACACAAATAACTTTCATTTTTTACACACCGTGCATTGAATGTATAGCTGCTTAAACAAAAAATTAACAAACACGTATTTATACTGTAAAGTCAAAATCGATAAGAAAATTTTAGAATAAACTGCACTTGAAACAATGATGTAAAACTAAATTTGAAGAAATCCTGAAGGGACATCTAGATCGAACCAGGTTGCCATTATATTTCCATCTGTAAATAAACCGAAAAACAATTATTATAAACACAACACGAAAAACTACTACAATTTTTTAGATTACTTTTTATAATGTTTTGAAACTTATTTTACCTTGTAAACAAGTTTTTTTAAATAGTTTTGCTTCTTCAAAGCGAAATGAAAAAATTTTTATCTAAATTTTCTATCATGTAAATTGGAGAACGATATTTTATTTATAATTGAGGATTTTTTTGTGAAATTTTCTTAGCAATAAAAATGGAAATTGTTTTATTGGATCCCTTCCTGTAACATATCGTTTTCTTAATTTTAACTTGCCTTTTTCTTGCGACCTTCCTTCCACGTCTAGAACAGATAATATCAAAATGATAAGAATTCAATCATATTAATATTACTAATGTCAATAAAATACAAGCCTATGTAAGTATGTACAGTGCCGCCCAACAGGATTTGCCCATTCTAGCACAGTTGAAGGTGTTACAAAAAGTTTTGTATTTTGATTTCTAATAAAGATATCGAGGTTTATAAGGTCTCATTTTAAAGCTTATGTCGTCCACTTTAACAATATTTAAAGAATAAATTTAAAAAAAATTTTTTTATTATTTATTAAAATTAGGATTAGATACCCTATTATTTAAAATTATTTAAAATATTAATAAAGTAAATTTTTTAATTGGAATATTTAGATATGGCGGTATTTTAATTTATTTAGAGGAATTTGATGATTAAATTGATAATCCACAATAAGATATACTTATTATTTTAATATTAATATATTTTTATTTAAAAAAATCTTTTTGAAAATAATTTTTTAATTTTAAATTGTAAAAATTATTTAAATCTATTGATTTAAATAATTTTTAATAATTTAATAATTTTAAATTACATATTGTAATTTAAAAATAAGGGTTAATTGAATTACAATAAATTTTTATTTATTTCATTATATTTAATTTATATTTAAAATAGGATTTAAATGTAAAATTAATTAATTAATTAGTTTGATTTAATTTTAAAATATGTATAAATTGCCCGACAATTTAGTTTAGTAGATAAAGAAATTTATTTAAAATTAGGTAAGTCGTAACAAAGTAAATGTACTGGAAAGTGTATTTAGATTAAAAGTAAATTAAAATTAAATTATTTAAATAGTAAAATTTTTTTTTTAAATATTAATAATTTAAATTAAGTTTAAGTAAATTAATTGAATAAATTTAATTATATAAAAATGTATTGTAAAAGAAAAATTAATATATATATATATATATATATATATATATATATATATATATATATATATATATATATATATATATATATTATACCTTATTATAATAATTATAATATATAATTATATATAATATACCTTATTTTTTTCAATTTGCCATTTTTTACTTTTATTTGTACAACGTTGGAAGCAAAAGTTTTTTTTACTTTTTTTCTACACTTTTACGAATTTTTTCTTACGGAAATTCTGAGAAAATCGTGTAATATTTCCAAATATTAGGTCTTGGGTTTTAAAGGTACACACCTCAGGAATATTTGCCACCAAAAACTTTGATGAATTTACAAAGCGTTTCTTTTTAACAAACACTTATTCTGAAAATGAGCCTGTGGGGCAAACCGTACCGTTTTCGGTGGGGCAAAACGGCCATAAATATTTCCATTGAATTAAAGTTACATAAAAATTATTTTTAAATAAAATGTTTCTTTTATTAAAATATTTACTTACAATGAATAATAATTGTTTTCCAATGAGAATTAAACGCTTTAATATTGTTTCTCTGATAATGACAAACGTTTTATTTTTTATTTAAAAAAATATTTATTTAATTAAAATTCAATCCCGAATTATTATTTTCATTACTACAACCATTGTTTACATGATTGTTTACGTTTTTATTATTGTAGATTATGTAAATGCAATATTATAAATAAAAAACCAAACGGTCCGGTTTACTCCAGGCGGTGAGGCAAACCGGACCGTTTGCAAATTTTTTTTAAAGTTAACACAGCAACTAAACAATAAAAGATGAAGTATAGGTGTCTCTGGGAAAAAGTTGCGCAATTAAATGATCTTGCAAACAAGCCCTCGAAAAATGAAATCGGTTGATTCGTTTAGTCACAAGAGTCAAAAATCCGTTAGGGGGTCCGGTTTGCCCCACTCTCCCCTAATAAATTGGATTTTTTTAGAAAACATTTTTGTCAGTTTTTCTTAAATAATTGAATTGTTTTTAAAAGTTAATTTATATGGTTTGTAAGCTTATGATTTCTACTAACAAAGTAAAAAAGAATTTTTGATTTATCTTTCTTAGTTTTACTTAGGGAAAATTTTTAATTCACATATATCAAATTTCAAAATCACAATTTTGCAGGGTGAATCCGTTCACCCCTCGGGGTAAACCCGATCACTTGTCTTTTTAAAGAATTGAAGGTAATCTCGACAGTTTTATTTTGTATATATTAAATTTCTCCTTATTTCTGTCATTAGTATAATTTATTAATGATAAATTATGAGTTCTGCAAACAATAAATATTGGTTTATTAAATAATAAGTATAGGTTTCATGAATTGCAACTGTGAATTTAAATAATATTTTATTTAGAGAAAATTAAAATATAGTTACATTTTTTTATGTAACAAGTTACAGATTTTATTATTGATAAAATATAGCAAATGAAATTCAAAATTTTAAATTTTTAAATAAACAATGATAAAACGTGAACTAAACGAAGACAATAAACTTAGATTTTTTTAGCCGAAAAAGACAGCGACAAATTTTGATTATTTGTTTGCGTTGTTTGTCATAACCGTTGTAACCTAATAATCACTAATAATGACTATTATTATGACATGATTCAGCTCAATGTTGCCAACAAATATTCATATTGTTATCGCCAAAGAAAAACGATGACACTGCCAGTTTGAAATTACGTGAAATTAGTAAACAACCGTTTTCGAACTAGTGTTTCTCTGCACACAAGCACTTTTTACAAAATCTGACAACGTCCATTTGTCAAAAATGTTTTTAATTATCTGAATTCAAAAGATTTTGTTAATCCATGCAGAAACGCGGTTTCAGGATTGGAATTACAAAAGTAATGTAATGATAGGCGGCAAGACGTGTGTTACAGCCATTTTGACATTAGAGGGCAGAAGCAAGCAGGGAGCGTAAAGGATCAGCTGTCAAAATGATTCACATTACATTGCTATGGTAATTCCAATGCTGCAACCGTGTTTCTGTATGGATTAACACAATCTTTTCAATTCAGACAATTAAAAACATTTGTATTTTAATTGAATAAAACGAAATTGTATTTTAAAGCTGTTTAAAAACAATTTTTGGAGTTGTACATAATATATATATATATATATATATATATATATTAATCTTTGAAGTTTATTTATATGAAAACATCAGTTATATTAAACATGTATCAAATATTATTTAATAAATTTTTACTTCAACATTTATTTTTAACTAAAAATCAAAATTTAATATTACTTTTAAAATTACATTCTTATTTGTTAATAATTTTTATCAATCATTTTTTACATTTAAATGGAATAAATGAAATATATTTTCAAAATTACCATTTGAATATAAAGAATCTGCTATTGGTAAAGAAGAGAGCGCCGCTACACTGCGCGAACTCTATACCGATTATGCGCCGCATTGAAAAAAGCCTATGCCGCATTGGACTTACATTTAACAGTTAATCTTACCTTATTTTCTTTAAACTTCATTTTCACACTCACTATTAGTATTTTTTCATTCCTTTAACTCGTATTTTGATCCACTGACACTAATTATTTACTCCTGTCACGTATTTTCTTTTTTTTAAAGCTTAAAACTAGCACCGCATTGGGACCCCTTGAATACCGCATTCACCACGACACCCAATGCGCTATTTCGCGAATACCGCATTGACAGGTAGGCACTTGCAATGCGGAATCCCGTACCTCCCAATACTTTTTTTTACAGGGGAGATAATAACAAACTTGCAGCTGTTATAGCTGTCAGATGGAATATATATATCTACCTATATTACAAAAAGATATCGCCGCCGCTGTTTCAAGATTCTGTAAGGGCGCCCTATCCCAAAGGGGGCGTCAAAACTTATGTCAAAATTGACATATTTTTTGACCTATAGGTCAAAAGGAGGATAAATGACGGCCTAACATTACGTTAAAATTATGTCAAAATTGACCTATTTTTTTACCCATAGGTCAAAAGGAGGATAAATGACGGCCTAACATTACGTTAAAATTATGTCAAAATTTACCTATTTTTTTACCTATAGGTCAAAAAGAGGATAAATAACGGCCTCACATTACGTTAAAATCTATGTCAAAATTGACCTATTTTTTGACCTATAGGTCAAAAGGAGGATAAATAACGGCCAAACATTACGTTAAAATCTATGTCAAAATTGACCTATTTTTTTACCTATAGGTCAAAAAGAGCATAAATAACGGCCTCACATTACGTTAAAATATATGTCAAAATTGACATATTTTTTGACCTATAGGTTTAAAAGAGAATAAATAAAGGCCTCACATTACGTCAAAATCTATTTCTAATTTGATCTATTTTTTGACCATTAGGTCAAAAAGAGGACAAATAACGGCCTCACATTACCTCAAAACTTATGTCAAAATTGACCAATTTTTTGACCTATAGGTTTAAAAAGGAGGATAAATAACGGCCTCACATTAGGTAAAAATCTATGTCTAATTTGACCTATTTTTGACCTATAGGTGAAGAAATGTCTTCATTTTTTAATTTTAACTCTGTTTTTTTAATTACTTTATGTGGAACATGTGTTGTATTTCGTTTGTTTATTTAATGCTTTTTACTTATCGACAGATTAAAACGTGTTTTCATGTTTTGATGACTTAGGTAGGATATTATCTTTGTTATTACTTTTGTGAAAATAGTGCTTTAGATCTTTATAAATATTAAAGTGTTTTTTGTTTAATAAATTCAGCCTGATGAGGTTGGCAAACCTTAGCCAACGAAACGTCGCTATATTGACGATACACATTGGATATTTTATTCAATATTCCACCTTCCTACGATCATTTATTTAACAATAATGTAAGAATTCTGGAATTAATTTACGGTCATAAGAGTTGAAATTGTACTTGGAGTATAATAAGTAAATGAAAACTCATTTGTAGAAAGTTTGAAACTTTAATACTATATACTATATACTATAATACTTGTATTATTTCATTATCATCTTTAGAAGGTACGATGTAGATAAATATTTGAACTAGATCTAAAAAAATTTCTCTACTAAAATATTAAACAGTATTTAAAATTTCTAATATATTCTTAGCAGTTGGATGTTCAAAAGGTAAAATTCGTTTTTTTGTCACCGTCTAAAAAAATTGATAAAAGTCTTCAATATTTTGTTTTAAAATTTCTGTCATTAGGAAGATCTTTTATGGTATGTAGTAGTAGAGAGTAAGGCAAACCGGACCGGTGGGTAAACCGGACCCCCCTCAATATTTCCGAAATGGCGAAATTGTCAAAAGTGTGTTTATGAAATTTAAAACAACCTTGTGTAGTATACCTTATTTTTTCAATTTGACAATTTTTTACTTTTGTTTGTGTAACTCTGGGGGCAAAAGTTTTTTTTAACTTTTTTCTACACTTTTCCGAATTATTTCTTAAGGAAATTTGGAGGAAATCGTTTAATATTACCAAATATTAGGTCTTGGGTTTTGAAGGTATACACCTCAGGAATATTTACCACCAAAAACTTTGATGAATTTGCAAAGCATTTCTTTTTGACAACTATTTATTCTCTAAATGAGCCTGTGGGGCAAACCGGCCATAGGATATTTCCATTGAATTAAAGTTTCATAAAAATTATTTTTAAATAAAATGTTTTTTTCATTAAAATATTTACTTACAATGAACAATAATTGTCTTCCAATGAGAATTGGATCCTTAAATATTGTTTCTCTGATAATGACAAACGTTTTTATTTTTTATTAAAAAAAATATTTATTTAATTAAAATTCAATCCCAAATTATTATTTTCATTACTACAACCATTGTTTACATGATTGTTTACGTTTTTATTATTGTAGATTATGTAAATGCAATATTATAAATAAAAAACCAAACGGTCTGGTTTACCCCAGGCGGTGAGGCAAACCGGACCGTTTACAAATTTTTTTTAAAGTTAACACAGCAACTAAGCAATAAAAGATGAAGTATAGGTGTCTCTAGGAAAAAGTTGCGCAATTAAATGATCTTTTAAACAAGCCATCGAAAAGTAAAATCGTTTAATTCGTTTAGTCACAAGAGTCAAAAAACCGTTAGGGGGTCCGGTTTGCCCCACTTTCCCCTACAGAAGTTTTTTAGGTTTCGTATTATGCTGTTAATTTTTTAAGGGTTAATTTGGGGTGTTTTTTTAAGAAAGGATTTATTCTTACAGAGAAATCAAATTTGTAACAACTTCTAGTTTTGGAAAAGTTGTATTAATATGGGTTTTATTTAAAAACATAAAAAGATGTTACAATAAACTTGCAAGTACCTTTTCTAATTCCACTATTAATGATTTTAATTTTTCCTTACATTCGAGTTTTGAGGATTCAAACAGGGGAAAATTAGGGAATAATTCTCTTTGTATCTCTTCCCACTTTTATTCAATAACTCTTTTTCTAAGTCCTTTACGTATTCTGACTTTTCTTGGATCTAGATTCATGTATGCAAAAATATCGAACCTATTTGTTTAATACTTGGCTATTCATTTAAAAGTAACTTAAATGTTATTAGTAAGGAAGGTATCAACTTTTGATATTAAGCTTATTTTCGTTCTTTTGCGAGTATTGAAACTTCAAACATTAAAGAAGCTGAAATAGTTAAGAATTTAGTTCTTTCCTGCGAGTATTGAAACTTCAAACACTAAAGAACAACTTATCCTAACTTAAATTTAGCTTAATACAAATATCATGTATTGATATTAGAACTTAATTTTAGGTATAAAATTATTAACTTATGATAGTAAGTATAATTCAGTTCTTTCCTGTGAGTATTGAAATTTTAAACATTAAAGAAGCTGAATTAGTTAAGAATTTAGTTCTTTCCTGCGAGTATTGAAACTTTAAGCACTAAAGAACAACCTAAACTAACTTAAATTTAATTTAAGATTATTATAATTAGTTCTTTTATTCCAGTGTTAAAACTCAAAGATTAAGAAACTACTTAAAATTAAACTTACGAATTAACTAAAAAAAATAAGCCTAAAATTAAAATTATATGATAATAGCCAAGCAGTAGACAAACGAGGGTGTGAAATAAATTTTATATGCAGTATTGCAATAAATAATTTTAAGTAATTATGAAAAATCAAAATACTTTTTTAAAACTCTTAATGAATTCAGTGATATGTGATAAAATGATATTTGTAGTTGATGATATTCCCTTTTTATTTGTGAATGGTATTGAAATGAATTATGATAAATAAACATAAATTTTGAACAGGCACTCAAGATTTGCGATTCTCTAACAATTACATGTGTTTCAATTAGAATTTAGATGTAGAAATTATTCAATGATTTAGAAATGATTAGTCTTGTTAGAGAAGAAAAGCTTGAAAGTAATTTAATTGTGAATAATGTCAAATTTTTGCAATATTCCACCGCTGCCACCAGAAAATTGCTAACTGTTATGTTTATATTAAAAATAATATTTTAATAATAATCGTGGTTTGAAGATCGAGCGACGTACTTTCGGAAAGTGTTAGCAATTTCCTCGCAAGATGGTAAGTCTTGCGAAAATTATTTATTTGTGAGTTCGTTATTGCTTCAGCTCTATGGGAGCTGTTAAGACGTTTTAGATTCTCAATTTAGAAGGATAGAAGAAAATATAGATTTAGAGTATAAGATTTTTTTATTGCAAAAAGAGTTATAGTTATAAGGGTTGGTATAAAATAGATATTCTTTCCAACTACTTACAGTTGTTGTATCAATTTGGATAATGCACAAATACTTAATACTACTTTCAAATATTTTATTTGAAAGGCAAACTTTTAAAATGAGTAAAAAACGGGATTAGAACGATATATAACAATCGAAAACCGTATTCGGACCAAAGAGTTTTACATCAAGAACCTAATTATTTTGAGTATTTCGACTCGTAAGAACTTCTGTTAATTACAGAATTCGATAGCACGAATAATTTAACAGGCTATGTCTTTGGTACGATTACAAAATAATATAAAAAGGGCATCTGCCTGATGAGAGAAGATCTTTGGTTACTTCGTTAAGAGAACGGAAGATAATGACAATTCGGAATAGGGCTTTCCGGAATAGACCAATTTGGAGTCGATCTATTTTTGTTAACCGATCAAATTAAACCTAACAGGCCCTAGATTATTGAACTTTGGTTGAGTGAGGTCACTAGGCGTTGAATATCCGTCTTTCGAGTCGTTCTTAGCAATACATATTCGAAGAATTATTAAAATGTTATATCCCTATAGAAAAATATTAAATACGTATTTTTTTATTTTCCATAATTGCCAAAATTTTCGAGATATGAATTTTTGAAATTTTGGATTTTTAAAAGCAGACCTATTTTCAAGAGCTTATAATTTTTAAAATTTTGAGTTTAAAAAAAAGTTGTCAAAGAAAGAAAGTTTTGGTTTTTCTTTAACTTTTGAAAGATTAAAAAAATATATTTTTAAAATTTTTTTAGAAAAAGAATTATTTTTTTAGAAACAAATTAATTTATTTTTAATTTGGGAGTGATTAATTTTTATTTTTTTCTAATTTATTTATAGCTGCCAATATAAAGATTTTTTTAAAAGATCCGAGATGGGCTGACTCATAGTTTTCGTTTTATAAATTTTTTAATTAATTTGTTTTTAAAAAAATATTTTTTTTTCTAAAAAAGTCTAAAAAACATTTTTTTTAAATCTTTTAAAAGTTGAAAAAAACAAAACTTTCTTTCTTTGACAACTTTTTTCCAAACTCAAAATTTTAAAAATTATAAGCTTTACTAATTACTAGTTTACTAATTCATAGTTTTCGTTCTAAAAAGAATTTATAGAACGAAATCTATGAGTTGGTCCATCTCGGATCTTTTTAAAAAATCTTCTGTTTATTGGCAGGTATAAATAAATAAGAAAATAATAAAAATTAATCGCGCCCAAATTAAAAATAAATTAATTTGTTTATAAAAAAATAATTTTTTTCTAAAAAAATTTTAAAAATATATTTTTTTAATCTTTTAAAAGTTAAAGAAAAATTAAAACTTTCTGTCTTTAAAAACTTTTTTCGAAAATCAATACTTTTAAAGTTATAACCTATTGAAAATAGGTCTGCTTTTAAGAATCCAAAATTTCGAAAATTGATATCTCGAAAATTTTGGCAATTATGGGAAAATAAAAAAATACGTATTTAATATTTTTCTATAAGGAACGAGAAAAAAATATGTTTAACCGATTGTAAAATGTCGTAAAAAAATTTCACGTGGAATGCCCATATATATATGGGGCAAAATTCCTCAATTGTCCTAACTTAAAATTGAAAGTCTTCAAATCGGGTTGATTTTTGCACAAACTTTAGTACTATAGGGGAGTACTTTATCCACAAAATATTAAAATATTTTATTAAAAATTGTAGAGGGGGGAGGGGGTTAAAGTTTTTGGTAACGTGTTAACAGTGGATTCTTATAGCTAATGTAGCTAAAAAACAGTAGAGTGGACAAAATTTTGCCCTATATGTTTTCGAAAGGTTTTTTCCTCCTCTTTCGAATGGTGTAAAAAAAATTTTTTTTTATTAACAATTTAAGTTAATTTTTTCAAAATTAAAAATATTTTTGACTTTTTTTTTAAAATCGGCATTTTTTTTCTTTTTTTTTTGCATTAAAATAAAGC
Organism: Leptopilina drosophilae; assembly: GCA_032873175.1. Lineage (NCBI taxonomy): Eukaryota > Metazoa > Arthropoda > Insecta > Hymenoptera > Figitidae > Leptopilina > Leptopilina drosophilae. The sequence continues at coordinate 21,116,148 of CM065480.1, read as the reverse complement.
TTATTATATGTACTTTCCATACCCCTTTGGTAAAAAATGCCGTTTTTTTTTGTTTTCGAATTATTAATTATTTAATTAATAAAAATTTGTTAAAAATTATTAAAAAATGAAATACTTTTTAAGCAAATAAACTTTTTTTATTTATGAGCTTATCATCGTAAAGCTGCTTAAATTCCGCATCCAACGAGTATAAATACATCTATTTTTATAAATAATTGTTTAATAAACAAATAATTGAAAATTTATTTATTAATTTTTTGAAAAAAAAACAATTTCTTTCTTCATTTTTGCTTTAAAATACAGATCAATATGTGTACATTCAATACCGGTTTAGGAAAAAATGACGCTTGATTAGTTTTCAAATAATTAATCATTTAATTAGTTAATTAAACTCATTAATAGTAGTAGTAAAAAATTACTAAAAAATTAAATATTTTTTCAAGAAAATAAACTTTTCTTAATTACGAGTTTGTCATCGGAAAGCTTACCAAATTCTGCATCCAACAATCATAAACTCAACTGTTTTTTATAAATAATTATTAATTAAATAAATAATTTATTATTTATTTATTAATTTTTTGAAAAAGGGATATTTTTTTTATTTTCCTTTAAAATAAGGCTTAATATATTTATTTTCGATACCCGATTAGGAAAAGTTACAATATTTTTTGTTTTCGTATTATTTATTAATTAATTAAATAAAAATTAGTAAAAAAAATTAATATTTAAAAAAAAACTTTACTTAATTTTGAGCTTTCCAAACGTAAAGCTTAACAAATTCCGCATCCAACATGTCTAATTTTTATTAATTAATTAATAAATAATACGAAAACAAAAAAAATATTGTAACTTTTCCTAATCGGGTATCGAAAATAAATATATTAAGCCTTATTTTAAAGGAAAAATAAAAAAATATCCCTTTTTTCAAAAAATTAATAAATAAATAATAAATTATTTATTTAATTAATAATTATTTATAAAAAACAGTTGAGTTTATGATTGTTGGATGCAGAATTTGGTAAGCTTTCCGATGACAAACTCGTAATTAAGAAAAGTTTATTTTCTTGAAAAATATTTAATTTTTTAGTAATTTTTTTTACTACTATTAATGAGTTAATTAACTAATTAAATGATTAATTATTTGAAAACTAATCAAGCGTCATTTTTTTCCTAAACCGGTATTGAATGTACACATATTGATCTGTATTTTAAAGCAAAAATGAAGAAAGAAATTGTTTTTTTTTTTCAAAAAATTAATAAATAAATTTTTCAATTATTTGTTTATTAAACAAATTATTTTATAAAAATAGATGTATTTATACTCGTTTGGATGCGGGAATTTAAGCAGCTTTACGATGATAAGCTCATAAATAAAAAAAGTTTATTTGCTTAAAAAGTATTTCATTTTTTAATAATTTTTAACAAATTTTTATTAATTAAATAATTAATAATTCGAAAACAAAAAAAAAACGGCATTTTTTACCAAAGGGGTATGGAAAGTACATATAATAAGCTTTATTTTAATGCAAAAAAAAAAGAAAAAAAATGCCGATTTTAAAAAAAAAGTCAAAAATATTTTTAATTTTGAAAAAATTAACTTAAATTGTTAATAAAAAAAAATTTTTTTTACACCATTCGAAAGAGGAGGAAAAAACCTTTCGAAAACATATAGGGCAAAATTTTGTCCACTCTACTGTTTTTTAGCTACATTAGCTATAAGAATCCACTGTTAACACGTTACCAAAAACTTTAACCCCCTCCCCCCTCTACAATTTTTAATAAAATATTTTAATATTTTGTGGATAAAGTACTCCCCTATAGTACTAAAGTTTGTGCAAAAATCAACCCGATTTGAAGACTTTCAATTTTAAGTTAGGACAATTGAGGAATTTTGCCCCATATACGCATGTGCCTATATATATTTGAGTGACGAATACATTGGAGTCAACAGAAGTTATCGAGCATTATTTCGTGTCTCTCATATTCTCTACCGGTACGATGAGTTTCATATCGTTTAGAGTATCAATTTCTGATCATTTCTACTGCACGTTCTACTGAGTAATGCTTAACACTCCTGATGTTAACAAGTTCATGGTCATATAAACAGTTTATGTATGTACTTTTATTTATATACTTTTTTTTATTTAACTCATAATGAGTTAAAGGGGTATAATAATAAAAGGAACATTAATTTATTATTTTCACATTAAATGAATTGAGGTTTTAGGAAAAATTCTATTTACATAACTTTTTTGTTTTTCAAAATTGAGGTATTTTTTAAATTATGATAATTAAATACATTTCGAATATAGATAATATTATTTTATTTATATACATATATCTCACCCCAAAAAATTAATCAAGGTATAAAAAAAATTTTCCTGAATGTTTTTAGCAAATCAAGCAATATTAACACGTGCCCCTAGTCGACTGAATTTTTCAATGGAAAATACATGTAATTTATCCTGGAAATCACTCAAAATTTTATTTAGCTTGCACAATTTTTTTTTAAATTCTCAAACTTGGGGATCTTTTAGTACATGATTAGAACTAGAACTTTCAATTTTTTACAGTAAAAAGGTCTAATATTAATATTTTATTGAAACTTTAGTCTGTTGGTCCAAAAGTGGACTTGGTTTACACTGTATACTTAACACACCTTCATCGCTCCTCACATCTCTCTTTAAATAAATATCGCTCTCTTTCATTCTTATTTTATTTTAACACATTTTTAATTATAATTTTATCCTTTTCATTACATACTTTATTAATTATCCTCACTTTTGCCTCTCCATTACTACAATCCGTCAATTTTAACATTCTTTATCTTTCAGTATCGCCTAATTTTATGAACTAACCTTTTGTTATTTCATAATCTTTTACATAATGTTCTAGTCTATCCCATCCTATACTACAAAATTTACATTTTTTTTTCGTCATCCAACCAATATTTTCTGTAATCTTCAAAATTTACTCATCTTATTTTTGCAATTAAATTTAATCCATTTCCCTGTTTATTGTCTAATAAATATTTTGGCCTTCTATCATTTTCTTTGATAACTTTGAACCTGAATTAAAATCTTGAGGCTTCGATTTTACATTCTTCTATTTGCCTTTATATATCACGCTCCGTTGTTTTGATCCTATTATTAATATCACAATTTTTTATTCATTAACCTTTCTACCTCTATTAATAACACTTTCTACTAGATATTTAACAAGTTTCCATCTCCTCAAAAAATCGCCCCCTTACAACTTTTATCTCCTAAACTCCATGTTTGCTTAACTGCTATCCTTCTTTTAGCTTTCAACTTCTTTATGTGATCTTTGTAATTTGCATTTTTATTAAAAACAAAACCTAGATTTTTAAATTCTTCGACTTCTTCTAAAATTCTACCTTCCCATACTAGATTAGCCTTTTTTATTTTCATTTTTGTTAAATACTAAAAGTTTTGTTTTTTCTGTACTTTATAATATGTTTTTATCTTTCAAAACGTGTCTTAAAGTACTCAACATATCTTCGATTGCAACTTTATTTTTGGCTAAAAGTACTAAATCATCTGCATATTCTAGAGACCGAATTCTTACATTTCCTATTTTCACACCATCTATTCCTCTATCTTTTAAAATTCTATTCATTCCTGTCATATAAAAATTAAATAGAAGAGGACTAACACCACACCCCTGCCTCACACCTTTTTTGACCCAAAATTCTTCTGAGATTTCCTCGTCACCTCTGATCCTCACTATCGTTTCTTCATAAGTTACTTTAATTCTCTTCTTCACTTAGAAAATCTTCTTCTACGTCCCAGTATACAAAATCCTTACTCCTATTTTCCTTAGTGCGGCTATCGTTTCCTTCCAATAACTGCATAAAGTGTATTTTCCAGCGTTTACAACTTATTTTAGTTTTAACACTATTTTTCTTTTTTATTAAGAAATTTCCACACTTCATTTTCATTTTTAATATTACTCAATTCTTTTTCTTTTTCCTTCTTCTTCTCTTTCTCCTTACTTTTGAATAGTTTTCCTCATTTCCTTCTTCTCCTCACACAATTTTTCCTTTTCTAATAAACCTTTCTTCCATTTGTAATGTAACTTTCTTACTTTTCTTTTCATTTTTGTACACTCTCTGTCCCACCATATTTTATAGATAATTTTTCTTTGTTTTACCACACTTTTCTTTCTCACCATTGCCTTGGAGATGATTTCTTTCAACTTGCACCATTTTTCTTCTATCGTTGTTTCCGTTATCCCTGTATCATGTTCTGGAATTCCTGTTTTTTCTCAATACTTCTCAATTGATACCAACGACCAGCAGATGAATTCGTTTTCTTTCTTCTTCTCTTCTTTTATACTTTCCTGATTTCCTTTGCCGTTGATGATGAGCAGAAAAGGCATATGGTCAGAGTCCACCCTCTTGTCGACTTTGAATCTTTTTACAACATACATTCCTCATCTACAATAATATAATCTATGACAGAGCTTTCTCTAGAGCCAATATACGTATATTCACCTTCCCAATCACTTTCATACACTCCATTCATTAAATACCAACCTTTGCTTTGAATTTTATTTATTAAATCCTTGCTTTCATTACTAATTGTACGATCTCTACTATTTCTCCGGAAGTCGTTCCCAAAAAGAGTTTCATTTAATCAACCACCCAAATTCCCAGTCCTAATATTGAAATCTCCCCCTATAATAACACAGGCCAACAAAATTTGATTCAATTTACATTCCATAAATCAGACAATACTTTTCCGAAGGAGTTCGACGTGCTGAATCCGAATCTGACCTCAAAAAGGACCCATCATGTCAGGTTTTCGAGATATTTTAACCTAAAAGTGCCAAAAACCTGTTTTTAGTTCTATTTGATGTCATGTAACATCAAGAGATAATTTTTTTCTCTGAAAGGTCAATGTTGAGCCTGAAAGTGCTACTCTTCCCCTTTAATATCCGTTTGGAAAATTAAATAATCTTCATTTGTCTCTGAGTAATCGTTCATTGAATTTTCTGAGTTTGGCGAATTCTTCGAAAACTGAGTAGAAACAAAGAAATTTTGATAATGAAGCAGAATTTAACTACAAACATCTAAATTTTAAATAGTTCTGAGGATTTTCGATATAACTGAATACGAATTCAATATCAGATTCGCAAAATTAAAAATGGCGTATACAATATGGCAGACGATTTATTTAAAATTGATTGTGTTTTCCTAAAATATGTAATTTTTAATTCTGTCAATCTGATATCGAATTCGTATTCAGTTATATTGAAAATCTTCAAAATTATTTAAAATTTAGATGTTTGTAGTTAAATTCTGCTATATTATCAAAGTTTTCTTTGCTTCCACTCAGTTTTTGAAGAATTCGCCAAATTCAGAAAATTCTATGAAGGATTATTCAGAGACAAATAAAGATTTTTTTAATTTTCAAAATGTACGTTAAAGGAAAAGAGTATCACTTTTAGTAGCAACATTAACCTCTAAGAGATAAAAATTATCTCTTGGTGATACATGACATAAAATATAACTAAAAACAGGTTTTTTGCACTTTTTGGTTCAAATATCTCGAAAACCTGACGTGATGGGTCCTTTTTGAGGTCGGATTCGGATTCAGCACGTCGAAATCCTTCAGAAAAGTATTGTCTGATTCTTGGAAAGTAAATCTTGTCGGCCTGTGTAATTAAACGTTTATTTATATCTGAATCAATTACTTTTTCAAGATCTTCAATTATCATTTTTAAGTTTCCAGAATTATAAACTGACCAAATAATGTAATCTATATTTTCTATTTTAATTAACGATTTTATTAACCCTTCCCTTTACACTTGAATTAAAATGTTACTATTCTTATCCAGAACTTTCTTTAATCCAATAATAACAATATATTTCCAAAAGTCTTTATCTTTATTCCAAATTTCCGTCGTATTCTAAAACATAAATTTCCAACCTTTTTCTTTCACTTTGTTTTCCTCACTTTTTTGTTTCTTTTTTCCACTTCTGGTTATTTATTAAAAAATCTCATTTTGATTTCCTTGATCACATTCCCTTTGCGTTTTCTCTTAAAGCTTGATTCTTGATTTCTGATTCAACTTTTTCCCATAGGAACCAAACCCCATTTACCCTGACTTTGTCAAAATCTACCTTAACCTCAATTCCTTTTTCTCTTTGTTCTCTAGCCCATTTTAAAATAGTCTCCTATTTTTTTCTCTCTACCCAAGAAAGATCATGTTCAATATAAATTTTACTATCTTTAAGTTTTGCTTTATTCTTCCACATTACCATTTTTTTCTCCCAGGATTCTACTTTTGCAATAATTACTGGTCCACTTTTCCACGCGTTTTCTATTCCCTCCTCTAAATTTAGTTTGTTTCTCAAAAATTCGATTGTCCAAACTTTAGGACTTTCTTTTTTAATTTTTGCTCCTCTAATTATTATATTAGTTTTCCTTAAAGTTCTATCATTTATTTCTAACATTCTCTTTACTTTACTCACTTCATAACCAAATTCTCCCAGACTCCACATCGAACCAGCAAAACTACCCATGTTCTGTTGACTAATTTCCGTATCACCCATTGAGTCTTTTTTTGATTTTGACTCTCTATCACAACAATTTCCTATCCAATTCCCCTTCCAATTCGCTTATCATGTCTCTTATTAATGCAATCAACTTATCTTTTTCTACTTCTCTTGCTTTTAGCTCTTCCATACATTTCCTTAAATCAATTTTATCTTTCTTTAATTTTTCTATTTCGGTTTTCAACTTTTTTTCTATTTCTTTTAATTTTTCATCGCATGACTCGTGAGCAAAAGTGACTTTCCTGGAGTTCTCATCTACTTGTAAACGTGTTTGTTTACTGTCACTACTCCTACCTCTACCCGACATTATAGATGCCTGTTTTAACGATCAGGCTTACAATCGAAACTCTTCTCTAAATCGCCGCCAAGGTCACTACTTTCGATCACTTCGCACCTAACCTCAACTTTTTTACTTTCTTAACCAACCATATCTTTCTCTAACATATTTTCCATTGAAACCACTGTGCTCTTAGTGATGCCTGTGAAACTGGCCATTTAAGTTGGCGCCACTTACGTTCCCCCCATGAAAAGCATTGCTTTCCATTATAAATATTTTAATCTTATTTAATTTGAACTGTAAATTTTAATTTAATAAAACAATTAATTTCATTTATCACTTATGAGATAAAAACAATTTAATTTTTTATAAAAATGATATAAATTACAAGAAATAAAACTATAGTAATAACATAATTTAATAAAGTTTTTATACATAAACAAGGAAATAAATTTGAAGTGTATTTAAATTAATAATTCTTATTACAAATAATAATGTTTAACATATTATTTAGTTAAAGTGTACTGTCAATGAGTTGCTAGGAATATATTTAATAATAAACACAATGTTAAGTTTTTGTGAATATATTTTGGAACGAAAATAATTATTTATTTAAACATTTTGCAATATAAAACAAATATATATACTTTACAAATATATAGTCTCTAATGCATAAATAATCTATACCTTTGTTAGCTAGAATAAAATTTGGCTTGTTTTCTTTTTAATAGAATAGTTTTTTTAACTCTGACATTTAATATCTCTTTTTTTAGAAATTCTCTCATTCTAATATTTAAATAGAACTTAATTATATAACTCGTTATCTCTAGGACATCACTTTCATGTATCGTACAATTAAATTGAATACTTTTCTGAAATTTAGTCAATTCATCTAAAATGAGATCAAAGGCATTTTTAAATTTACTATATTTTCTAAACAGTTTTTCAATTTCTAAAATAAAGCCATATATTTGAAAACTGAGGCATATTTCGCACTTCACCTTTTTTTTAATGTACTGACATACGTTTTCCGTAGTAAAAAATAATACGCAATCCAATAATTCCGACAACGCATAGTCATGTTCAGAAGCTGTGATAAAATCGCTAAAATCTGAGTGGTTATTTTTGACTACTATCTTCAGTTTAGATTTAATTTTCTCAAAGCAGCTTTTTTTGTTTGATTTATATAATTCTTTCAAAGTTGAAATACTAATTAATGGTTGAGGAGGATCAACATCAGTAGGAGTACAGTTTCCTAACTTTGGTGGTTTCAATATGCTATAAGCGGAGAGGATCTTATACAATTGAAGGAATGTGGGTGTAGTAGGAAGGTCATTTGTACCACCAGCCAAACGGATCGTCCCAAAAAACCTCTGTGCATTCAAAGAAAGTAAAATAAGTTTAAATTATACATTTCAAAATAAATAAGAAACAAAAAAAATTACTGTAAAAAATAATGGTAATATTAATTACAAGAGAAACAAAAATTCTATAACATATTTTATAAGAATAATTAAAATTTTTTTGTAGAAATAGAAAATAGAAAAAGGAATTAAAATTTAGGAATTCAAGTTTTTGAATTAAGGTATAATATATATGTATATGTATATATATATATATATATTAATTTGAAATTAAATATACTTATTATTAAAAATATTGTAGAATATTTTAGTGAAAATAAGTTTTTCGATTAAAAAAATTGTTCGTAAACATAATTCAACAACGGTGATAATTGGAAGCAGATTAAAATATATGACGCGATCTGAAGAAAGGGACCTTAGAAGCAAAAAAGTATAGGTTATGTTTGCAATTTTTTAAATAAAAATACAAAAAAAGGATTTACTGCCAACGTAAATAATTGATTTTGAAGTTTTCTTTATAATTAAAATATTTTATAAACACTAATTTTAAGTTTCAATAAGTGATAAAAAACTTTTAATCGTGAAAAAATGGCGCAAACATAACCTTAAAGTGATTTGCTTCTAAGGTCCCTTTCTTCAGATCGCGTGACATATATCGATGATACATCAAAATTAATATAATGTAAATATTTCTTAAAATTTAATTCCTTTGTTAAATTGCTAAAATTTTGTACTCCAACTAAAAATAATATTTTATAGTACACTCTATAATATCTTACCCAAAGTAAATTTTTTTAATTGTAAATTTTTTTTAAAAGTAAAAATGTTAATATAAAAGAATAATACTCGAAAAAGAAGATTTAATTAAGGTATTATATGGTAGAATATACCTCCAAAGGATCCTGATTAATATTGACGGTTAAGACTTGATCAAATTTGAAGTTTTTTAATAAATCTTTTGATAAATCAATCATTGAGTTCACTGTGACTCTCAGACCTTTATTAGTGTGGGTTGTGAGGATGTCAATTGGTTTTAAAATACCATCAATAACTTTCTGCTCCCAGGTGTCGAGCCATACCAAAAATTCTTCCAGAACCTACAAAAACATATCTTTGAATTGTGGAAGGAAAATATTCCCTATGAATAAAATAAATGGTTAAGCTTACAGTGAAATTATGACATCCATCTCGAAGACCATCTTTAGTCCGATTGAGCGCATCAAAAAGATTATTAAAAATTATACAAAACTCTGCTGTCGTCTCGCAGTTAGCAAATTCTGATGGATAAAATGACTTTGCATGTAATAGTCCTTTTCCCATTGACCTACTTAAAATCTATACAACAAAATTGTAAATTAGATGTATGAATTATATTAAATCATATTAATTTCAAGAACACATTAATTCGACAAATGAATATTATTTAAAGCTTGATGAAAAATAAAAAAATAAAATAAAAAAAGTCGAAAAACACATAAAATTTTTTTTTTAAATAAACACGTCTTCACAATGAACTGTCCACATTACAGGGTGCGTGAAGGTGTATATGTGACTTATGTAATTATTATTACGTAAATGATATTGGATCAATTTAGAGTTGTCTTACAGAGTTATGGCAGTTGCTTTGTTATATTGAATAATAAAAATCATACCTACACTGCTAAGCTTACTCGCATTTTCAACATCGAATTTAAATTCAAGTGATTCGGAGTAATCTTAGGACACCACTTTCCTGTTACATTATATTTGTCACGATCATATAGTTTTCAAAATATTCCCATTTCTCTGGATTGGTATTTGGATCCAACTGAAAAATGGTTTTTTAAAAACATAAACTAAAATTACACTTTATTTAATATTTTTACCTTAAATTCCTTACGCTCATAGAGACGATTGCGAACGCATTTCATTAGATGTGGAGTATCTGAGAAAACATAAATTTTTCTGTTCCGCATCGTTGGATGAGAAAACCAAGTCTTCACATTGCCTATTTTTCCACAGATACCAAATCTCTTTCCAGAATTTTCTGTTTGGTGCAGAACCATCTGACACCACTCCATGCATAATTGCGCCTGCATTTTCCAAAACCGAAATAGCTTGAATGACAAGTTTAGCAATAGTGATGCCACAAGCTGGTCCTTTGGATATACATACGGCAACTGGTTGAGCAAATGATCCATGAAGCGGTTGGAACATGAAAACAATTCCATGATCAACTTTCTCATCAACAGTCATTTCTTTATCATCTCCGTAATCAGTAAGTCCTAAATATTTCATTGACTTAGGATCCAATCTTACTTCCTTCCGTGTAGCAATTTCATCTATAGATAACAATCCATGACGATAAATATCTGGTCTCATTGATAAAGATGCAGAAAACAACTGCATGAAGGAATCATCAAATCCACACGGAGTGTCCATTAGCGATAAATATCTGTTGCAAGAAATGAATATTATTAAAGACTTAATCAAAAATAAAATTTAAAAATTTAAAAAAGAACAAATTTTTTTTTTTAATAAACACGTCTTCACAATGAACTGTCCGCGTAGCAGGGTGCGTGAAGGTGTGTATGTGAATTATGTAATTATAATCAATTAATAATTTTTGGAACAGTTTTATGAAATAATAATTATTCATAATAAAAAAATGTTTTTTTAATACTTAAGAATATGATTATTGAATAAATTACCTTCGAATAGTGCTTGTGCAGGGTAACTGTAAAATTTGATTGTCCTTCAAAAGACGATAAGCTGCCGGAGCACGCATATGAAATAACAGACAAAGAAGTATCCAATCTTCAGAATATCTTTGGCCTTTGGAACTCTTGCACTTTGAGGAATTTATAATTTCGGATATCACTGTCCGTTCATTTTTGGGAATTTTTAAATTGTTCAGTGTGTCACTGAGGTTTTTATCGTCAAATGAAGCCATTGTTTCCTGAACTTTGCTCAGCTGAACTTTATAATGGCGGTATAATCTTTCAAAACGACATCTTTGTTGATTAACGTTCTTGTACCTTTTTTCAGTTTTTCCAGCTTCAATTTCTTATTAGGACTCAAATTAAGTCTAATTCGTTGATATTCTCCTCTTTTCTTGAGACGAAGAGCCTTATTTGTTAACACCTTTCAGCCAGTTTTACAAGTTTTACAACGAAGATTTTTTCCGGTTTTGTCAGATTTCGGAATAATTATAGGACATTTTGCGTGACGTAGGCGAGCTTCAGAATCATGTAGTGCAAACGAATTTTCAAAGTTCTTCTTTGAACTTGGGAGTAATACATCCAATACAAATTTGAAAATCTTCCAAACGGTTTATCAAGTCTTCGATCTCACCAGTGGACGATAAATAGTCATTTTCCAATCCAATTAATTTTAAATCCACATTTACTCCCATTACCCTGACTTCGAAACACATATTTTCGTGAATAATAATTTGTTTTGAGGAAACAAATAATAGTTTGTTATCTACTCTGCGAGTAATTACTTTCGAAATCTCGATAGCCGCAAAATCACCTTCATTGGATTGTCGACGATTCCATGATATCGGAATAAGTAAACTATGCTTGTCATTAAAAAGAAAAGTAAATAAAGCTTCACGTTTTTCTGTGCTTTTATTCTCATCCTGCGAATCATCTTCTGGGACTTGACTCTGCTCCCTCTGCTCGTCGTTCAAAACTTCATTTTCCTTATCCAGTAGAATTTGATTTTGAACATTGTCCTCCATTTGATTTAATTCCTGTTCTGGACATTGGGAAAATTTCGTTCTTTTATAACTTTTTGCTGGAGTAATCGTCCCCCCTTTTTTGGGAGATTTTCTTTTCTTTTTTCTTTTCGATAAATAAAAAGGGCAGTTGGGGAAAATGTTCGGAATTCTATCCGGCTATAAATAAGGCCTTTTCAGATCCACCTGCAAACAATTATTATGAATAAAAATGTATAAATGTTAAGTATAATTAATTTTTTGAATTTTAAAATGACAGTCAAAACATTTTTTTTATTTCCTTTTCAATAAAATTTTTTTTACAAATCTTCTAAACTAATTGATTGAAATATTTGTATTAAAAACAATTAATTATTTAATTTCAACTAGAGTACCGGCCAGAATTGTCAGTCCACTTACAAAATTCGTATTAAAAACATGCCTCTGGTTTTTTGATAATATTTCAGTTAAAAATAAGTCTAGAAAAATTTAAAAATAACCATTGGAAAGCTTATAAAATTTCGCGTGAAATGAGCTAAAGTTCAAAACTATTCGTTAAATAGAAACTGATTTAGAGTGTGAGAAATATCGTCTAATTTTCTGATTTTTGAAAATTCTGTTATCCAACTTCAAGTTCAGGATTGCTCTAAACGAGGTTAGAAATAAAATTCAAATTCACATATAATAAAGCTTGAGATCTCCTCTTTAAAAGTAAACTAAGTAGCTTAAAAAATATAACGTGGTTTAAAAGATATTGGAGATTTTAAAAAGGTCTGCACAGTTGACAAGCAAACCATCATTCAATCAAAACAGTCACATCGCGCCTCATAGCCAGGGCCGAATAAGACGCTTTATCAAAAACGGGCCTCATTATTAATTATGAATTATTATTAATTATTAATTATTAATTATTAATTTTTTTTTTTGCTTAGGGAATTTTGGGAAATTTGCCTACAGATACCTTGGATTCCGCACTCCAAGGTTATGTGGGGTTGGTATAATAAAACAAAAGAAAATAAAGAAAAAGAAATAAATAATATAGTAAATTTAGAATACTGGCGACCTACTGCCAGCCCGACCCACTAAAACCCGTAACCCTTCTTTTGGAGCCCTTTACCCTCCCTCGGAACTGTCGTAAGACTTTAGCCTTCGAGGGTGGCGCTTTAACTCTGTCGCTGCTGCGACTTTGTTCTTTACCTGCGGTTCTCCTGCGTCAATAGTTAAAAAATTCAAAACTATTTCAATATAAAAGCGGAATTAACAGCACAACAAAAGTAAAAAAAACAAATGTTAAAATAATTTAGAATGTCAATAGATAAAATATTAAACGGGTCTAAAACAGAAACATATAAAATTAACAGATATATAATGTCAAAAAGTAAAAATAGTATAAGGACAAATAAAACACAAAATCAATTAGAAGTGTATAAGGACAAATAAAACACAAAATAAATTAAAAGTGTATAAGGAAAAATAAAAATAACAAAATAAATTAAAATTGTAAAAGGACAAATAAATCACAAAATAAATTAATTACCAAAAAACAAACAAATTAAAAGCTGTTTAAATTACGCTTTTTGGCGGCCTTCGAGATCCTTTCTCGACATAACCGAGATTATAAAGTTCTGGACATGCCGCCAATTTTCTTCTAAATGGGTCATCAGCGATACCATGTTCTCTGGTGTAACTTGACTGCTTACACCTTCGAACATGGCCTGCCTCTCCAAGTCCCATTTCCTGCATGAGAACAGGGTGTGCTCTGCGTTGTCAACGGGGAACTGACAGTACGCACACACCTCATTTTCGCGTAATTTAAAGCGACACAGGTACGAGTTAAAACACCCGTGACCAGTGAGCGCTTGCGTCGTATAATAGGAAACCTGACCGTGTTTCCTATTTATCCAGGTGTCGAGTGCCGGGATAAGGCGATAAGTCCATCGACCTTTTTCCTCACCATCCCATCTTTCTTGACATCTTTCTATAAGCCTGTGCCTCGCTTCTTTGCGTATCAGGCCCTTGCTTGGTCTTATTTCCTCATCCTGGAAAATTCTTTTTTTAGAAAAAAGAACCATTTCTTCCCTTTCCCTCGCCAAAAGATCTGCTGGCGGGACACTTGCAAGGACCTGCACAGCACTCGTAGATACCGTCTTATATGCAGAGATGATACGCGTAGTTATCGATCTCTGCGCTGACAGTAATTTTCACAGATGGTCAAACATCTTTTACTCCTCAGGGTTGGGGCCTACGCTGGTGCTGCATCGAGCATTTTAGCGTGGGCGACACTCGCCACCAGTCTTCTTTTTTGTTCACGGGGTCCGCCTACATTTGGCATTAACCGTGAAAGATTAGCCGCACACTCGATCGCCTTATTTGACGCCGTAGCCATGTGGTGGTGGAAGTTTAACATTCCATCCAACTCCACACCAAGATATTCAATTTGCTTACTCCACTTGACCTCGAATCCGTCTATCACGATTCGTGGGAGCTCATAACCACGTCTGTCTGTGACAAGCAGTGCCTCGGTCTTTTCCAGGGCCATTTCTAGACCTCTGGTATCCAGCCAGCTTTTTGCTCGTCGCAGACATTCGTTCACCAATGTCCCAAGAGCCTTCTCGCTTTCGGCAGTGCACACGAACAACGCGTCATCCGCAAAGCCAATGATCACCGCACCTTCAGGCAGATCCATCCGCAGGAAGTCATCGTAAGATACATTCCATATAAATGGACCCACCCTCGAGCCTTGAGGAGCCCCACGTTGCATCTCCTCCTTAAGAGTGCAGGTATCTCCCTCATATATGACCCACCTGCCGCTTAGATAATTATCCATTATCCGCAACAAGTAGGGCGGCATGTTCTTCTTTTTCATCGACTCGATGAGATCCTTCCATCTTGCGGAATTAAACGCGTTGCGTATGTCAATAGCTACCAACGCGCAGAAGCTCTTCTTTTTATCTGGTCCCAATTTGTTTTTTCCTGCTTTGGCTATGTCTACTACTGCCTGGATGGCATCAACTGTAGACTTGCCTTGATGGAAACCAAATTGGTGATCGGATAGACGATTCTCTTCGGTCAACTGGCTTTGCATTCTCTGCAGAACCATATCCTCTAGAAGTTTCCCCATCGTATCTAGCAGGCATATAGGTCTGTACGATGAAACCTTATCTAGAGGTTTTTCACCTTTTCTTAGGAGGACTAACCTCTGTCGCTTCCAGTCGCGGAAGAACTCTCCTCTCTCAAGGCAAAGATTGAAGCATCGAAGCAGAATCTGGGGTGAAGTGTCGATAACCAACTTTAGGATCTCGTTACTTATCCCATCGATTTCAGGTACCTTGCCTGTTTTTAGTCTTTTGCCTGCTTTTTGTAGTTCACTTAGTGTGAAGAGTTCTTCCTCTTCGACTTTGCAAAAACTCCAGTCCCTTCTAAGGTATGGTTCTGCAGTAGGAAACAAAGAATTTATTATCTTTCTGACCCAATCGGGATTGTCCAGGCCAGGGGTCTTTTGCCTCGTCGCTAATTTCTTAGTAACGATTTTAAAAGCCAGACCCCATGGGTCCTTATTGACTTCTTCGATAAGGTCCTTCCAGCTACGGCGTCGCGAATTGCGGATCTCTTTCTTGAGGTTCTTTTTCGCCTCCCTGAAAGCCTCTTTCAGCAAGGGATCTCCCTTAGATCGAGTATATACTCGAAGGACATATGTCCTTCTTGCTTTGAGGCATTCCTTCCTCAAGGAGGCTAGCTCCTCTGACCACCAGTGCAAGGATTTTCTTACGGGAATGGCGCCTTTGCGTGGCATAGACGCATTGCAAGCGGTGACTATCATGTTCCTCACCGCTCGAACCTCCCCATCCAGACTGCTCGGCCTCTTCACCCAGCCTAAGTCCTCAATTAAAAGGGCTTCTCTTAGGGACCGGCCGAACTTTTCCTTGTCGAATCTTTTCGAATTCCTCGAGGAGGTTTTGCGACTAGGAACATCCTGTCGATTTCCTCCTCGTGTGTCTCCCATCAAGACTGAGAATTCAATGTACTGGTGGTCACTTGCGGTATATTCTTTAGAGACCCGACAGTAGCTTATGCGTCTAAGTAGTTTAGACGATGCGATCGTTAAATCTATAATTGATCCTATCGCACCTCGTCTGAAAGTCCATGTATTGCCTCGGTTTACAGCCAATAAGTCGTTTCTGGAGATCATTTCTCCAATACGCATTCCTCTCTTGTCGAGTCTCGTCTCACCCCACTCTGGCGACTTTTAATAATTAATTATTAATTATTAATTATTAATTATTAATTATTAATTATTAATTATTAATTATTAATTATTCATCGGCTTTGCGGACGACGCGTTGGTCGTGTGCACAGCCGAAAGCGAGGAAGCCCTTGGGACATTGGTGAACGAATGTCTGCGGCGAGCCAAGAGCTGGCTGGATGCCAGAGGTCTTCAAATGGCCCTGGAAAAGACCGAAGCTCTGCTCGTCACAGACAGACGTGGTTATACAGTCCCACGAATCGTGATAGACGAATTCGAGGTCAAGTGGAGCAAGTATATAAAGTATCTCGGTGTGGAGCTCGATGGAAGGCTAAACTTTCATCACCACATAGCAACGGCGATGAATAAGGCGGTTGACTGTGCTGCAAATTTGGCACGTCTTATGCCGAATGTTCGCGGACCACGCGAAAAGAAAAGGAGACTGGTGGTGAGTGCTGCCCATGCTAAGCTGTTTCACGCAGCAGCAGCATGAGCTCCCTCGCTCAAGTTCAGAAGCAAAACAATTTGCGAGAACATGCTGTCGGCCCAGAGAGGTATCAATGCCAGAATCGTATCTGCGTATTGTACGGTCTCGACAAGTGCTGTGCAGGTCCTTGCAAGTGTCCCGCCGGCCGATCTTATGGCGAGGGAAAGGTAGGAATTGTTTCTTCTTTTTAAAGAAAGAAATAATCCCCAGACCCCAGAGTCAGAAAGACTCAGCAAGGCCTGCATCCGCAAGAATGCGAGAAGCAGACTCGTCGAGACTTGGCAAGACAGATGGAATAGGGAGATAAAAGGCCGATGGACCTATCGGCTTATTCCAACGCTCACCACCTGGATTAACCGAAAGCATGGAGAAGTCTCCTATTATTTGACGCAAGCATTTACAGGCCACGGGGGTTTTAACGCGTACCTGTATCGCTTTAAATTACGCGAAAATGAGGTGTGTGCGTACTGTCAGTTCCCTGTGGACAACGCAGAGCACACCCTCATTTTATGCAAGAAATGGGTCTTGGAGAGGCGGGCCATGTACGAAGGTGTAAACAGTCAAGTTACACCGGAGAACATGGTATCGCTGATGACCCAGTCAGAAGAGAATTGGCGGCAAGTCGAGAATTTCATAATCTCGGTCATGTCGAGGAAGGATCTCGACGGCCGCCAAAAAAGCGTAATTTAAACAGCTTATAATTTGTTTGTTTTTTGGTAATTAATTTATTTTGTGATTTACTTGTCCTTATACACTTTTAATTTATTTTGTGTTTTATTTGTCCTTGTACAATTTGAATTTATTCTGTGATTTATTTGTCCTTATACAATTTTTACTTTTTGATATTATATCTGTTGGTTTTATATGTTACTGTTTTAGACCCGTTTAGTATTTTATCTATTGACATTTTAAATTATTTTAACATTTTTTTTTTAAATTTTTGTTGTGCTGTTAATTCCGCTTTTATATTAAAATGGTTTTAAATTTTTTAACTATTGACGCAGGAGAACCGCAGGTAAAGAACAAAGTCGCAGCAGCGACAGAGTTGGAGCGCCACCCTCGAAGGCTAAAGTCTTACGACAGTTCCGAGGGAGGATAAAGGGCTCCAAAAGAAGGGTTACGCGTTTTAGTGGGTCGGGCTGGCAGTAGGTCGCCAGTATTCTAAATTTATTATAATACATATTTATTTTACTTTTTTTATTTTTCTTCTGTTTTGTTATACCAACCCCACATAACCTTGGAGTGCGGAATCCAAGGTATCTGTAGGCAGATTTCCCAAAAGTCTCTAAGCAAAAAAAAAAAATTAAAAATAATAATTTCTAATTAAAAAAACTATAAAATGTGTTCAAATTACAGTTTCATTTAAAGAATCTCATTTATTTAATAATTAATAATTAATAATTAATAATTAATAATTAATAATTAATAATTAATAATTAATAATTAATAATTAATAATTAATAATTAATAATTAATAATTAATAATTAATAATTAATAATTAATAATTAATAATTAATAATTAATAATTAATAATTAATAATTAATAATTAATAATTAATAATTAATAATTATTAATTAATAATTAATAATTAATAATTAATAATTAATAATTAATAATTAATAATTAATAATTAATAATTAATAATTAATAATTAATAATTAATAATTAATAATTAATAATTAATAATTAATAATTAATAATTAATAATTAATAATTAATAATTAATAATTAATAATTAATAATTAATAATTAATAATTAATAATTAATAATTAATAATTAATAATTAATAATTAATAATTAATAATTAATAATTAATAATTAATAATTAATAATTAATAATAATTAATTATAATAATGGGGCCCGTTTTTGATAAAGCGTCTTATTCGGCCCTGGCTATGAGGCGCGATGTGACTGTTTTGCTTGAATGATGGTTTGCTTGTCAACCGTGCAGACCTTTTTAAAATCTTCAATATCTTTTAAACCACGTAATATTTTTTAAGGTACTTAGTCTACTTTTAAAGAGGAGATCTCAAGCTTTATTATATGTGAATTTGAATTTTTTTCTAACCTCGTTTAGAGCAATCCTGAACTTGAAGTTGGATAACAGAATTTTCAAAAATCAGAAAATTAGACGATATTTCTCACACTCTAACTCAGTTTCTATTTAACGAATAGTTTTGAACTTTAGCTCATTTCACGCGAAATTTTATAAGCTTTCCAATGGTTATTTTTAAATTTTTCTAGACTTATTTTTAACTGAAATATTATCAAAAAACCAGAGGCATGTTTTTAATACGAATTTTGTAAGTGAACTGACAATTCTGGCCGGTACTGTACATATTTCAAAACAAAAAAAAACATTCAATTGTGTACATTATATATATTTATTATATGAATATAATAAATTTATACACGTTAACGCATTTAAAACTTCAGAAAAATTATTTTATTTTATGAAAAATCACTGTTAGGAGGCAACAACTGTACTATTTACAAAAATTAGAGTAATTTATATAATAATACTTATGTTATAAATAGTATTTATGATTTAAATTTAAACAAGTTCAATTTTCTTTACAAATGTACAATGCATAAAAAGTATACTTACTAATGCAATGACATTTCCCGCCGGATCTTTTACCTCCTTTCTTCATACGACATCTTCAGGTGAAAAATGTTTTTGACAAACGACTTGTCCTGTTTTCACGATAAAATCCTTTCGGGGAATAGCAGATTGCCATTTTTTAATTGTTTCCAAGTCTTTTGGAAAAGAAAATAATGTATTTTTTTCTTTGCAACTTGAGTAACCCGAATTGCAATTCGGCACTATGCACTTACTCTTTGACATGTTTCTAAACACCTCCAATAATAATTTACATCAATTCACAATAAGTTTTTAGCTCTTTAACTACATTATATTAAATTAAGCACTTTGATTCTAACGATACTAACGATGATACAAACTTTTTGCTTATAAACACAGGAAATGTATTTATATTGTATTTATTTACTATCACAGCAGAACACATGACAGGGGGGAAGGACAGTGGCGCCGCGAGAAACTTGACGCATTGTAGGCATCACTAAGAGCAGACTGGTTTTTAACAGAATGGTATGGCTGTTCTTAACTTTGTAAATCTCTATTTAATTTCAAACTTAATTACTCTGCCTACACTTGTAGGGGAGACTGGGATAAACCCGCTCACTTTTTTTCAGAACGATAAAAACCTAGGAAATTATTCTGTAAATCCAAGTTAATTCATATAATTTGAAAGCTTATGATTTCTATTAACAAAATAAAAAAGAATTTTTGATATATCTTTCTTAGTTTTACTTACGGAACATTTTTAATATATATATATATATATATATATATATATATATATATATATATATATATATATATATATATATATATATATATATATATATATATACCAAATTTCAAAATCACAATTTTCTACGGTAAATCCGCTCACCCCTCGGGGTAAACCCGATCACTTAATTTTCTTTAAGAATTTAAGGTAATCCCAAGAGTTTTATTTTGTACATATTAAATTTCTCCTTATTTCTGTCTTCAGTATGATTTATTAATGACAAATTATGAGTTCTATAAAGAATAAATATTGGTTTATTAAATAATAAGTATAGATTTTATGACTTGCAACTGTGAATTTAAATAATATTTTATTAAGAGAAAATTAAAATATAGTTACAATTTTTAATGTAACAAGGTATAGATTTTATTATTGATAAAATGTAACAAATGAAATTCAAAATTTTAAATTTAATAAAATTTAAATAAATCTTTTTGAAATCAAACACAACTACACATGTATTTCGAAAAAGGACATCCAATGGCATAAAAAAATTTGTCGAATAAATTAAGTCTCAAAAATAATAATTGAAAAACTTAAAAATCAGAATATCATTTTTCTTTTTTTTTGCACATCTAAAAACAATTGACCGCCTGAGATTGTATGACGAATTTATGAAACTAAACGAAAGTTCGTTAACATTAGTTGTACGTTAAGTACTAATCACAGTACAAATATTTCCATCTAACCAAGTCCTAACAACGTCTAATATGTTAATTTGATTTTCTGAAAGGTTGAACTCATGTTCTTATATATAGGGTCATTTTGGGTAAATGTAAACAAAATATCGATATTTCACCAAAAATATTAATTATTTTTGTTAAAACATAAAAGAGATTGATTTTTTTTGCATAAACTTGTTACTTTACTTCTCTAGAAAAATTTTATGAAGTACAACAAAATATTGATGCACCTGAATCGCCTAAAACCGCCTGTTATACATTTACCCCGAGAATTTGAAATTTTCCTAAAACTCGGGGTAAATTTAAACACCTAATTGTTTATTAACTAATTTGACGACAATCAAAAATGAAAGTCAACTTTTGTTAAGGCACTAATAAGGAAGAATGAAAATTTTAGTTTGATTTTTTAATTTATTTTTATGCAAATACGAGACAAAATACTGAAACAGTAAAATTTTGATTTTCAATATTTTGTGCATTAAAAGATAACTTGAACTATGGCATTGCCAATTGTCAAAATAAAATATTGGCAGTACTCAGAACATCTTGTAGGTAAGCTGAGGTAAAAATATTGACGTCCTACTTATTTTTAAATTTGTAAGTTTAGCTAAAACGTCTACTGTTTACATTTGCCCCAAATGACCCTAATATAATATAATACATTCATATTATACTACTCGTCTATTGCTGCCTACTATACTCGTGTGATACGGATAATTTACGTCAAATCTCTTCTTAAGGTGGAAAAAAATCCACATAACATCATTTTTTCAATAAATTATAATGTTGATATAACACTAAATATTTGTGAATATGTTTTCAATGTAAATCACCTTAAGAGAACACGTTATTGAATCTTTTAAAAAGTTAAATAGATATATAGTCCACATCACGAAGCATGTAACATAACAGTCTTTTTGTTTTGTCCGTAACTTTAAAATAACGAGAAATTAACACTTTAAGGACCAAATGTACAAAAATTTTACCTGAACTTTGACAGAACTTTTTAGTATGAAAACGAAGAGATAAAAATTTTGAAATAAACATTTGCTTAAAGCTCTAAAACCGCTCTTTCGAATGCTACAATAAAAAATATTGTAAGTTTATAAATAAACAAATAACATACAATTAATTAATAAAAACACGATTTTTTAAAGATTTTTATTTATAAATAAAATTTATTTTACAATGTATGGCAAAGAAATACATCTCAAAGGTATAAATGTCGCGTAAAAAATGTCCGACCCAAAACTTAGTAACATGTAAAATAAAAATAACAAAATGGCGGATTAAAAATGACGATTAAAGTTGACTTTTTAATAAATAATATGAGGCATTACATATCAAGTAATCCAGGTGGAAAAGTTTTTTTTCCAATCGCAGCAAAACTTTAGGCTTTTGTAGTACTAATAGATAGTAATTTTTCGTGAAAATATTTTTTTACCTAATCCAATATTTTCTGAGGGGGATGGGGTTAAATTTTTGTGTTTTTTAGTACAGTGCTTAATTTGATAATTTTTTTCTCTATAACTATTAAACATAAAAAATTGTTAAGGTACATTTTGGAAAGGTTATTTCATGCTCTTTCAATTGAAAAAAAATTTTTTGACCCAAAAAAATCAAAATTAAGAATAAATTTTAATTTTTGAGAGGGAAAGGTTCCATTTTTTTAACGAAAGCTGAGGTTTTTTCCTAAAATAACATATGAATGAAAAAGTGGGACAAGAATATTTAAACATTGAAAAAATGAATTTTCTCGAAAACATAGCTAAAAACCGGGTTTAGAGCTCTCCGGTGAGTAGAAACCTCTATTTTTCAATGTTTAAACATTCTTGTCCCACTTTTTCATTTATATGTCCTTTTAGGAAAAAACCTCAGCTTTCGTTTAAAAAAATGGGACCTTTCCCTCCCAAAAATTAAAAATTATTTTTAATTTTGATTTTTTTGTGTAAAATTTTTTTTTTAAATGCTTATTTTAAATTGAAAGTGCATGAAAAACCTTTCCAAAATGTACGTTTCCAAACTTTTATGTTTAATAGTTTAAGAGTAAAAAATTATCGAAATAAGCATTACACCGTAAGACCCCTGGATCACTTGGTATACCTCATATACACCTGGTGCACATATTTTCAAAACTTCATCGGATTCATTTAAAACTGGTTACTCTGGGGTTTTTGGGGTCGCTAATTACAAATATAATAGTAGTTTTAAAAAATTCAAAATGGCGGACATTTTTTTCAAAACTTCATCGAATTCACTTAAAACTGGTTACTCGGGGGTTTTTGGGATCGTTGATTACGAATATGATAGTTGTTTTTAAAAATTCAAAATGGCGGACTCAGTATGATTGACATTTTTCAAAATTTCATGGGATTCCTTTGAAAGTGGATATTTGGGGGTTTTTGGGATTGCTGATCATGTTTTGCACGTAAACGTAGATTTTAAAGTCTAATTATTATTTAATTTTTTATACGTAAAAAACTATAGTTTGCACATATTGCAATTAAAAAATATTCTAATGTCACAATCTGAAAATGCTTTAGGCAATGCAGTTGATAAATAAGTCAAGAAAAACTTATTTATTAAATTTTTCAAAATTATTTAGAAAAAAAGGAAATTGGTAATCCTAAAGGCAACAAATTAGAATCAATGTGAAAAAGTAAATATTGCTCTAATGACAGCTGTAATATTAAAACATTCTTACAGTGCAAATCATATTTTTGCAAAAAATGTTTTAATTTTATTCATAAGGAGTGAATTTAAAAAAAGAAAACTGTATTGAAAAGAAAAATAAAAAAACTAAAAAAGTAAAAAATAAAAAAACATAATAAGACTCTCTAAAATCTACGTTTCCACTACACGGTGTTATGTCTTACCTTATTATTATATTCCCTATTTTTTCTCGATTTAACTTTAATTTAGAAAAATTAAAGTTGGGACGAGGTTGGATAAATGACAAGAAATAATTATATTTGAACACAATATATTTGGAAAAGATGAAAATTATGCAAACATGGAATGAACACGAACTTTCTAAAATGAGTCTAAGTGGTTTGTTTCTCTCTACCTTTGCTCAGCAGGTGGTGGTCCTAGCTCGTGTCGCAGGAGTACAATGGGGCTGGTTTAATAATTAGGCTCTAAGTGGCTGCAGGTTAATGATTTACGAGACTCGTAAATTATCTTCGTTCAATGGCTATTATGTTTCTTTCAGCTTTTGTCACAACTCGAACGATAATTTCTAACACCAAATTAGACTTCAAGATGAGTTGAATTAGAATTTTCACGTAAAGATCAGGACAACTACTTTACTGGGGACGAGACCACTTTATACGAAGAGAACCACTTGTGAAGATTAGAATTTTTAGACTGAATTTTAGATGACAGTGTGGCCCTTTTTATACTAGACTCCTTAGGTTTTTTAGCATGGTCTCTTTGGAAAAGGTTTTCTAGCATAGAGTCTTTGAAAACTATTGTTGTAGACACTTGTGTTTACTCAGTATTTAGATCGCACGTGTTCATATCCTGTTAGTCATATGTTTTTACAATTTTCGTTATTTAATATTATATTTTTAATCTTGTTTGTTAATTATTTGTAGTTGTCACAATTTGTTATTAACTTGTTATTACAATTTGTTATTATTGTTTACATTATTATAACTTGTTATTAATTATTATTTGTTACATTTTATTGTTATCTTGTTATTATTAACTATTATTTGTTGTTATTTTGTTATTAGGAATTATTATTAACTTATTATTAATAATTATTATTTTGTTGTTACATTTTATTACTAATTAATTATTATTCTTTGTTATTAATGTTTCAATTATTTATTATTATTTTGATATTATTGTTATAACTAATTATGATTATTTATTGCTACAAATTGTTATTATCAATTATAATTGTTGTTATTACTATCTTGTTTTTTTTTTTTTTTGCTTAGGGAATTTGGGAAATCTGCCTACAGATACCTCGGATTCCGCACTCCAAGGTTATGTGGGGTTGGTATAATAACAAATCAAAATAAAGAAAAATAAATAATATAGTAAATTTAGAATACTGGCGACCTACTGCCAGCCCGACCCACTAAAACCCGTAACCCTTCTTTTGGAGCCCTTTACCCTCCCTCGGAACTGTCGCAAGACTTTAGCCTTCGAGGGTGGCGCTCCAACTCTGTCGCTGCTGCGACTTTGTTCTTTACCTGCGGTTCTCCTGCGTCAATAGTTAAAATTTTAAACTATTATAATATACAAGCGGAAGTAACAGCACAACAATAATAAAAAACAAATACTAAAAAGAGTAAAATATGTCAAGAGGTAAAATATTCAACAGGTGTAAAACAAAAAACATATAAAATAAACAGATGTATAAAGTCAAAAAGGTAAAAGCTGTATATGGACAAGTAAATCACAGAATAAGTTAGAATTATAAGGACAAATAAATCACAAATTAAATTAATACAAAAAAAAACGAACAAACAAATTAAAAGCTGTTTAAATTACGCTTTTTGGCGGCCGTCGAGATCCTTCCTCGACATGACCGAGATTATGAAGTTCTCAACTTGCCGCCAATTCCCTTCTGACTGGGTCATCAGCGATACCATGTTCTCCGGTGTAACTTGACTGTTTACACCTTCGAACATGGCCCGCCTCTCCAAGTCCCACTTCTTGCATGAGAAGAGGGTGTGCTCCGCGTTGTCCTCAGGAAACTGGCAATATGCACACACCTCGTCCTCGCGTAACTTAAAGCGACACAGGTACGAGTTAAAGCCAGTGATGCCAGAAACCCTACGCGATTCACCCCCACCATAGCGCCAAACTTACTCCTTCCAATCTCTACTAACACAAAGACACATCACGAGTTCAGTCTCGTCGGTGTGTCTCTTTTTCGTTTTTCATGAAAGCAAGAGAGAAATGGCGCGAAATTTTAAAATGTAGACGTACTAAAATGTGATTATTAAGGAAAATGCTTTAAAAAACTTGTAAATTATTATTTAATAATTGTATAATTCATTATTAAATAATTTTTATATAATTAATTAATTACTTTTATAATTATTAAATGTAAATAAATAATTATAAATTAATAATTATAATTAAAAAATACAAATAAAAGTAAATTGCTGAAACAAAATTTAACAAGCAATTAATAATAACTTTAATTATTGTCAACAAAAAAATCTATAAATTTTAAATAATCAATTATTATTATTATTATATTTCATTAAAATACTCTCTAAATCTGAATTAGTAAAAAATAACGAATTACTACTATTAAATTAAAACGAAATTCCTTTTATTTTACAAATTTAAAAAATATTTATTTTGCAATTTTAAAACTTTAATTTGCTAATTTTTAAATTTATATTTCTAAAAATTTGTTATTTTTCATGTTTAAATTTCATTTATTTTTATTTACAGCCAAACTATGAGTTTAAATAATAATTCATTATTATTAACAATTTTACTAGAAAAATAATTATTAATTGCATCTGCGATTCATTTTTTACTATAATATTTGTTGTTTTTAACAAATTAAAATTTAGGGAGTGTTAATTAAAAAGTGAATTAAACTCGTTTTCTCATCACCATTGAGGTATTCAAAAATCATTTATTGTAAATTTTTGTTTAATTAAAAATTTTGATTTATATTCGTTATTTAATTTTCGATAATTATTAAATAAAATTTCTGTAAAGTAAATAAAAATTAATGTTAAAATACTTTAATTAATGTAGTGTTTTAAATTGTAATTGATTTTTTGGTTTTTACATTTTGATTAACTATAAATTCAAAAGTTAACAAAATGTTAGAAAATATACAGTATTGTTTAATTTTTAAAATATTTTTGATTCGTATTCATATTAAAAAATTAATTAAATATTTATTTTCTTTTATTTATTTTTATTTGTAAAAAATTAGAAAATTAACCATTTCAATTTTAAAAAATATTTACAACAAATTTATTATAATCGAAAATTTCTTTTAATTTAAAATGCTTCTACGTATTTAACAATTTGTGTTTTCTCTTATTTCTATTTTATTTTATTTTTTCTCTATTTTTAATGAAAAATTTAAATATTTTTAAAATCATTGTAATTGAGAAAGAGAAATTATGCAATTTTCTTTTCTTAATTCAAAAAAAAATTTATAATCTTGTAATAATAATTGATAAATCAACATCACGCAAACTTCTTTCATTTTTTATGCAAAAAAAAATTAAAGTTTTGTAACAAAATTTTGGTTGATAATCCAAAATAATATATTTTCTTTATTTATTATAAAAAAAATTTAATTATATTACAGAATGTTAAATTGTATTGAGAAAAATGTAAAAAAATTTAAATAATTTCTTTTCTTAATTTTTCAATCAGGACTTTCAATAAAATTCAGATTTTTTGGAAATAAATAATATAAATAATTATAATTTCCATTAAATGATCATTGTTGTTAAACCATGTTTGTACTGCGTACTGACATAAGTTTGATTTTATTTGTAAAAATTAGAAACACTGCGATAATAATGGTTTTGGTACAAATAACTGCTTTTTTAATTTAATAAAAAAAATTCTAATTTTAATTCGTGATCATAATTGTATTCTTTTAACAATTGAAATAGAATGTGAACGCGCGCTTTAGCGCGCGTATCCTATGCTAGTTTTTTAATAAACATAAACCAGATTTAATTTTTCTAAGCAAATGTAATTATACGTTTTCATTGATGAATAATTTGTACTTGTTTTTTAAAAGTGTCTATTTTTTGTAAATTCTACGTTAAAAAACACATATTTGTATCCCTACTTTGTGGATTAGGCCTGATTATTGTAAAAACGTGTGACTTTATTGAAGACATTAAAAATTTTAAGGCATTTTTCTGGGTTATAATATCTAAAATTTTTATAAATGTGTAATTTAAAAAATTACCAGAAACAAGTTTTTTCCATATAATATTTGTCCATGCTCAATGTCTTCAGGTAAGACAAGAGTTGCACGCTTTTGCAGTAGTCGGGGAACCACGATCACATTTGAACAATGTTTTGTTCTTATTAACCCATTTAAGGCGAAGATTTTTAGTTTTTTTGAATATATTACTTATAGAAGATATTGTTTTAAATGTGTACTCTCCATAGTCAATATATCTTTTAAATTTTAAAAGTTTGTTTGCTTTGGTGAGTAAAATTTTTGAGGACTCAACTTTTTCGAAATTTGTATTACTTATGTTTTTTTATATTTCTAAAACTTGCATGTTTTAATAGTATTCTAACTACATATAATGTTTTAATTTGATATTGGTCCTCAAAAGTTTAAAAACGCGCCATGAACTCTACCTCAATGGTGATGAGAAAACGAGTTTAATTCACTTTTTAATTAATACTCCCTAAATTTTAATTTGTTAAAAACAACAAATATTATAGTAAAAAATGAATCGCAGATGCAATTAATAATTATTTTTCTAGTAAAATTGTTAATAATAATGAATTATTATTTAAACTCACAGTTTGGCTGTAAATAAAAATAAATGAAATTTAAACATGAAAAATAACAAATTTTTAGAAATATAAATTTAAAAATTAGCAAATTAAAGTTTTGAAATTGCAAAATAAATATTTTTTAAATTTGTAAAATAAAAGGAATTTCGTTTTAATTTAATAGTAGTAATTAGTTATTTTTTACTAATTCAGATTTAGAGAGTACTTTAATGAAATATAATAATAATAATAATTGATTATTTAAAATTTATAGATTTTTTTGTTGACAATAATTAAAGTTATTATTAATTGCTTGTTAAATTTTGTTTCAGCAATTTACTTTTATTTGTATTTTTTAATTATAAATATTAATTTATAATTATTTATTTACATTTAATAATTATAAAAGTAATTAATTAATTATATAAAACTTATTTAATAATGAATTATACAATTATTAAATAATAATTTACAAGTTTTTTAAAGCATTTTCCTTAATAATCACATTTTAGTACGTCTATATTTTAAAATTTGTCGCCATTTCTCTCTTGCTTTCATGAAAAACGAAAAAGAGCAATTCCAAGCCAAGTGATCATGAGGATTTTGGATGATTTTAGCAATTTTTAAAATATTTTGTGAATTTGTTCCTTTATATGCATAGAATAAGAATGTATAAAAATTTTTTCAAAATTTTCAAAATTTTTTGAGTTGTCTTTTTCAAAATTTTGATCGTTTTTTAAAAAAAGGCACGTAACTTTTTTTCTTGTTGACCGATTAAGACAAACTTTTTTGGAAAATATTCATAATAAGAAGTACTTTAATGAAAAAAATTAAAGAAAAAAAAAATTTTTTTTGCCCAAAAAAAATTTCAAAAAAATTTTTTAATTAAAATTTTAAAAAAAAATATACCTTCGATTTCAATCTTTTTTTTCGTAAATATTGTCAATAAAGTAAAGAATACTACCTATAAATTTAATTATGGGACAACAATAACTTTTGGAGAAAAAAAATAAAATGTCCAGCGCGACGTACCGGGACGTGTGCAGTATTTGCTTATAGCGGCGCAAGTTTTGTTTTAAATCTTTTAAGAGGTCATATTTTCTTGCTAAAATGATTTTTCTTTTTTTCTAAATTTTGTAATTAAATTAAAATAAAAAATTGATCTCTCGAGCGCTATTTTTGAATTTTTGTTTAAAAAATTTTTTAAATAATAAGTATTAAAATAATCATAAAACATATTTTTTTGGCTTTATTGATTAAGAAAATTAATCAAAAATCTTATTAAAATAGTATTGGATTGATAAAGAAATAGAGAATTATTTAGTTAAATATGATTTAAACAATTAAAAGTAATTATTATCATCATGAAGTGTACTTAGAGCTAGAAATTTATAGTTTTTGCTATATTTAGCATTAAATTGTATTTTGAACATTGAAGTATAAAAGAAAAACTAAAAATTTATTAGTTAAACATTATTTACACACAATTTATTTTTAGTTTTATAATTTACTGCAATTAAAACAAGAAATTCTTAGTTTTTCTTAATTGTGAAAAAATCAATTGCAATCCCTATTTTTTAATCAAATCTACTGCATTAATGCAAATATATATATATATATATATATATATATATATTTTAATCAAATCTACTGCATTAATGCAAAAAATATATATATATTTTTTGCATTAATGCAGTAAATTTGATTAAAAAATAGGGATTGCAATTGATTTTTTCACAATTAAGAAAAACTAAGAATTTCTTGTTTTAATTGCAGTAAATTAAAAAACTAAAATAAATTGTGTAAATAATGTTTAACTAATAAATTTTTAGTTTTTCTTTTATACTTCAATGTTCAAAATACAATTTAATGCAAAATATAGCAAAAACTATAAATTTCTAGCTCTAAGTACACTTCATGATGATAATAATTACTTTTAATTGTTTAAATCATATTTAACTAAATAATTCTCTATTTCTTTATCAATCCAATACTATTTTAATAAGATTTTTGATTAATTTTCTTAATCAATAAAGCCAAAAAAATATGTTTTATGATTATTTTAATACTTATTATTTAAAAAATTTTTTAAACAAAAATTCAAAAATAGCGCTCGAGAGATCAATTTTTTATTTTAATTTAATTACAAAATTTAGAAAAAAAGAAAAATCATTTTAGCAAGAAAATATGACCTCTTAAAAGATTTAAAACAAAACTCGCGCCGCTATAAGCAAATACTGCACACGTCCCGGTACGTCGCGCTGGACATTTTATTTTTTTTCTCCAAAAGTTATTGTTGTCCCATAATTAAATTTATAGGTAGTATTCTTTACTTTATTGACAATATTTACAAAAAAAAAGATTGAAATCGAAGGTATATTTTTTTTTTAAATTTTAATTAAAAAATTTTTTTGAAATTTTTTTTGGGCAAAAAAAATTTTTTTTTTCTTTAATTTTTTTCATTAAAGTACTTCTTATTATGAATATTTTCCAAAAAAGTTTTTCTTAATCGGTCAACAAGAAAAAAAGTTACGTGCCTTTTTTTAAAAAACGATCAAAATTTTGAAAAAGACATAACTCAAAAAATTTTGAAAAAATTTTTATACATTCTTATTCTATGCATATAAAGGAACAAATTCACAAAATATTTTTAAAATTGCTAAAATCATCCAAAATCCTCATGATCACTTGGCTTGGAATTGCTCAAAAGAGACACACCGACGAGACTGAACTCGTGATGTGTCTTTGTGTTAGTAGAGATTGGAAGGAGTAAGTTTGGCGCTATGGTGGGGGTGAATCGCGTAGGGTTTCTGGCATCACTGGTTAAAGCACCCGTGACCTGTGAGCGCCTGAGTCATATAATAGGAAACCTGACCGTGTTTCCTATTTATCCAGGTGGCGAGTGCCGGGATAAGGCGATAAGTCCATCGACCTTTCTCCTCACCATCCCATCTTTCTTGCCATCTTTCTATGAGCCTGTGCCTCGCTTCTTTGCGGATCAGGCCCTTGCTTGGTCTTATTTCCTCATCCAAGGAACTTCTTTCTTTAGAAAAGAGAAACATTTCTTCCCTTTCCCTCGCCAAAAGATCTGCTGGCGGGACACTTGCAAGGACCTGCACAGCACTCGTAGATACCGTCTTATATGCAGAGATGATACGCGTAGTTATCGATCTCTGCGCAGACAGTATCTTATCACAGATGGTTTGACATCTTTTACTTCTCAGAGATGGGGCCCACGCTGGTGCTGCATAAAGCATTTTAGCATGAGCGACACTCGCCACCAGTCTTCGTTTTTGTTCACGGGGTCCGCCTACGTTTGGCATTAACCGTGAGAGATTTGCCGCACACTCGATCGCCTTATTTGACGCCGTAGCCATGTGGTGGTGGAAATTTAACCTTCCATCCAACTCCACACCAAGATATTCAATTTGCTTACTCCACTTGACCTCGAATCCGTCTATCACGATTCGTGGGAGCTCATAACCACGTCTGTCTGTGACCAGCAGTGCTTCGGTCTTTTCCAGGGCCATTTCAAGACCTCTGGTATCCAGCCAGTCTTTTGCTAGCCTCAGACATTCGTTCACCAATGTCCCAAGAGCCTCCTCACTTTCGGCAGTGCACACGAACAACGCGTCGTCCGCAAAGCCGATGATCACCGCACCTTCGGGCAGACCCAATCGCAGAAAATCATCGTATGATACATTCCATATAAATGGGCCCACCCTCGAGCCTTGAGGAGCCCCACGCTGCATCTCTTCCATGAGAGTGCAGGTGTCTCCCTCATATATAACCCACCTGTCGCTAAGATAATTATCCATTATCCGCAACAAGTAGGGCGGCATGTTCTTCATTTTCATCGACTCGATGAGATCTTTCCATCTTGCGGAATTGAACGCGTTGCGTATGTCAATTGCTACCAACGCGCAGAAGCTCTTTTTTTTATCTGGTCCCAATTTGTTTTTTCCTGCTTTGGCTATGTCTACTACTGCCTGGATGGCATCAACTGTAGATTTGCCTTTACGGAAACCAAATTGGTTATCGGATAGACGATTCTCTCCGGTCAAGTGGCTTTGCATTCTCTGCAGAACCATATCCTCTAGAAGTTTACCCATCGTATCCAGCAGGCATATGGGCCTGTACGACGAGACTTTATCTAGAGGTTTTTCACCTTTCCTTAGGAGGACTAACCTCTGTCGCTTCCAGTCGCGGAAGAACTCTCCTCTCTCCAGGCAAAGATTGAAGCATCTAAGCAGAATCTGGGGTAAAGTGTCGATAACCAATTTCAGGATATCGTTACTTATCCCATCGATTCCAGGCGCTTTGCCTGTTTTCAATCTTTTGCCTGCTTTTTCCAATTCACTAAGTGTGAAAAGTTCGTCCTCTTCGACTTTGCAAGAACTCCAGTCCATCCTAAGGTATGGCTCCGCAGGAGGAAACAAAGATTTTATTATCTTTCTGACCCAATCGGGGTTATCCAGGCCGGGGGTCTTTTGCCTCGTTACTAATTTCTTAGAAACGATTTTAAAAGCCAGACCCCATGGGTCCCTATCGACTTCCTCGATTAGGTCCTTCCAGCTACGGCGTCGCGACCTACGGATCTCTTTTTTGAGGCTCTGCTTTGCCTCCTTGAAAGCCTCTTTTAGCAAGGGATCTCCCTTAGATCGGGTGTATGTCCTTCTTGCTTTGAGACAGTCCTTTCTCAAGGAGGCTAGTTCCTCTGACCACCAGTGCAAGGATTTCTTCCTAGGGAAGGCGCCTTTTCGTGGCATTGCCGCATTGCAAGCGGTGATTATCATGTTCCTCACCGCTCGCACCTCCCCATCAAGACTACTCGGCCTCTTCACCCAGCCCAAGTCCTCAATTAAGA
Organism: Leptopilina drosophilae; assembly: GCA_032873175.1. Taxonomy (NCBI): domain Eukaryota; kingdom Metazoa; phylum Arthropoda; class Insecta; order Hymenoptera; family Figitidae; genus Leptopilina; species Leptopilina drosophilae. The sequence continues at coordinate 21,083,093 of CM065480.1, read as the reverse complement.
GGTCTTCTCTTAGGGACCGACCGAACTTCTCCTTGTCGAGTTTCTTAATATTCCACGAGGAGGTTTTGCGACTAGGAACTTCCTGTCTTGTTCCTCCTCGTGTGTCTTCCATCGAGACTGAGAACTCGATGTACTGGTGGTCACTTGCAGTATATTCCTCAGAGACCCGCCAGTCGCTTATGCGGCTAAATATTTTAGACGATGCGATCGTTAGATCTATAATTGATCCGATCGCACCTCGTCTAAACGTCCATGTATTTCCCCGGTTCACAACTAATAGGTCGTTCCTGGAGATCATTTCACCAATCAGAATTCCTCTCTTGTCGAGCCTCGTCTCACCCCATTCTGGCGACTTTGCATTAAAATCGCCGGTGATGATGACATCCAGCTTGGATTCTATGAGGCTCGATTCTAGGTCTTCTATATTGTCTTCGAAGTTCGTCAGTGGGTCGTTGGGTGAGAAGTAGCAGCTATACATACGTATATTAGCCACCTCTATCCACACGAACCCACTGCTCGTCTCCAGGAACTTGTCAACCCGCAATTCTGGGTTGCACAGCTTTATGGCTGCTCTCTTCGCCTTATCCTGATACCAAGGGGTGAGGTCGCCTCCTTGATACTGCTCACTGCAGAACAGGATATCGACCTCATTTTCCCTTGCTGTTTGCATCAGGAGCACCTGTGCATCCTTACTTGTATGCAGGTTGACCTGAAGAAACTTTAGAGTTTTGCCCTTTTAAGTTTCTCCAGTTCCTCCTTGTAAACCGGGCAGGATATTCGTCCAGGTACATGGTCGACTTCCTTTCTTCCCAGGTCAATGCACGTTAAGCACTTTGGCTTTCCGTCCGGGCAGTTCTTTGAAAAGTGGCCCTCTTTTCCACACTTTCGACAGTTTTTGGTTCTGTCAGGACCCCGGCATGTTCGCATAGTATGACCATATGCTAGGCATTTTTGGCACCTTGACACTTCTAAGTGTTAGCGGATTGGAGCGTTAATCCATCCAATGCGAACTTTGCCTATCTTTATTAAAGCATTGCTTTCTACTTCCGGTAGGCGGATTATTGCCACCTTCGTCCCACCGAAACGTAGAAGAAGACGACACGATATGTCCAGATCCGGTTTCTCCACTTTTTCTCTCAGAGCTGAAACTACTTCCTTTTCTGTAATAGATTCGTCAAGTTCCCTAACTTCAAGAGACCTCTTATTTACAAGGGCTATCACATCGGCTCTGTCATGCAGAGCCGATGTAACGGCCCCTGCGAATTTGGATGTCTGTCCTCCTTTTTTGACGACCACGAGAATCTCCTTATTTAGGGTTCTCCTAATCTTTATTACTTCTGTACCAAAGTCTTCTGGTTTAACAGAAGATTTTAAAAAAGGCACAATTTCGTCAATAGACTCTGGAGTTCTGACTGAAATCTTTACTGCTTCAGTTTTCCTGAGCTTTAAAGGCTGGCTCTGGTGATCCTTTTGCTTCTTTTCTTTAGAAGCCTTCTTCTTTTTTGACACCCGTCTTCTATTTACGACGGGGTTAAAGCCTTCGCTATCTGGGACAATGCTTCCCAGGAGAGTCTCGGCATAAGTCGGTTTACCGACTTTCTCAGGGGCCGACTCTCCTTCCTTTGACGGCGCGTCTGTTTTCTTCGCCACACTGCGCCTGATTTTTTTTCCTATCGGAGTATCCGGCAGAGGGCTCGTTTCCAGTCCGCGTTTTCTACTGTCCTTAGCACTTCCCAGACTCGCGGCATCGCTGTTCGACTTCCTAGGCGTTTCAGCAGATGAAGTTAGAGGCTCCGGCTTTTTAAATGGCTCGGGGATAAAACGCAGATTACTACGAATTATATCGAACGCCATCTCCAGAGCAACTATTCCATCCTGAACGCCCCTGCTAATATTCTTTTGCTTTTTACAGGCTTGGCGCATATTTTCCAAGACCTGAGGTATTGTCCGGAACTGGGCTTGAACATTTTTTTCAAAACAACCGCTTCCAATATCGGTTTTCTGTTGGCTCCCTCCAAAATCCATGGAGCCTGCACCGACTACCGGGGCTTGCACCCGATCAGAGCCGGTGGTGGGATTACCCTCAATCGAGGTACCCACTTGGAGTAACGTATTTAAATTTTTGTCCATTGCATTTATTTTTTTTTCTTTGTGTGGTTGCCCTTTAGTTGAAAGCCCCACCACCACGACAAGGTCTACCGAACATATCCATGATGTCAGTCATGCCCGGCAGCGGATAAGCATCCCACCCCGGAGCACCAACTCCGTCAAGAATGGCAGTAATGTGTGGCTAAGGATATGCGTCCAGACCCAGCACACCCATGCCATCAAAAACGGCAGCCGCGACAGGGAAAGGATAATCATCCGCCTCTCCCAGCACATCAAAGACATCGATGATGTTCGGTAGTGGACAACCATCGGCGGGGTATTACTATCTTGTTATTATTACAATTGCTTATTATAATTATTTAGTTATTATTGTTACAATAATTATTACTATTTTGTTATTATAAATCATTATTATTAGTTATTATTCTTATTATTACTATTTTCATTAATTAATAATTGTTTATAATTGTTAATATGTTAATAACAACTATTTGTTGTTATTCCCATTATTTTCATTATTATTATTATTATTGAAAAATACGTTACGATGTCGTAACACCTCCTTCTTCAGAAATTTGGAAATTGAAAAATGAAATTGAACAATTTCCAAATTCTAATTCTTACATTTAAAACTAAAAAAAAATTTACAATTGTATTAAAGTTAAGCGTAAAACATACATTTTGAGAACAAAAATATTATTTTTTATTTTTGTTTGTTTGTTTATTATTATTATTTTTTTTATTTTTTTTTTGTTTTGTTTTGTTTTTTTTTTTAACACACACATAACTTTTAAGATAGATATATATTGTTAAAATTAATAATTATTATATATGACTAAATGTTTAGAAGACAGCATGCATATATTTTAATTGTTTATTTATTTGCATATTTTATAGCAATTTAAATTTATTTGTCTTAATCTTTATAATGTTTATTATTTTTCTTGTAATTTAGGCAATTTTTTGCTACATGATATCTTCCAAAACATCTTTTACAAGAATTTTTCCATTTAATTAATTGAATTTTGTCGCTCCGAATATCTATTGCTTCTTTTCTTTCGTTAAAATCAAATTTTTGTTTTAGCCTTATTAACATTATTTCCGCTAATTTTCTTTTTATTTCTTTTTTATTTTGTAATTTTTCAATGTTTATTTCGATGTAATTTTTATCTTGTTCAATAGACAAAGTTGCAATATTTGCAGAAATTTTTGCGTCTGGTATTGTTTATATGGGGTAAGAAAATGAGAATTGAACAGCAAGATTTTCTAAAGTTGTAATCGGATTCATTTTATCTAAAAGAATAAAATTAATTATGTAACTTATTGTTTTTTTATATATATTTTTTATTATTATATAAAAAAAAATTTAATCGTATTCATAAATAATTGTGTCGGAGTCAGAGTCGTAATTTGTTGGTTTATCAGAATACCTAGGGTCGTAATATAGTCGAACATCTTTAAATTCTTCAACTTTTTCTCTTTCTGTTTCTAAAATATTAAGCGTACACTCCATGCATTCGTTTGCTTTTTGCATACTATTGTATAAAATAACTTTACAGTCGTAACATTCTGTAGTTGCATCAACGTCCTTTACATATAAATGTCGCATTCTTTCTACATTAAAATTTATTTGTTCATAAATATCTAGATCAAAAAAACAATTATCGCAAATTATTTTATCATCCGAAAATAGTATTGAACTATTATAAACCTTTTTTACACACGCATAACGTTTTAATAATTCTTTAATTAAATATACTTTTTTTATGTCATTTTCGCATTTAGAAGCTTCTAACGGTTGGTTGTCTGTCGGTAGCATCTTTTGAGAAAGAGAAAAAATTTTAATTAATTTATTTGTATTAAAAAAAAAAAATTTAGTTCATGCTTTTTCTATTATCTATTGAATTTTACATGCGTTGATTATTTTTTTAAAAAAAATTTCACATGCAACTAAAGGAAAATTTTATTTGACTTGACTATGTTACTTCCTATTTGTCTTTTAAAAGTGAAAGTTGGTCCTGTTCTCATTATCATGTCTTCTTTTGATACTCTAGTTTTGACAAATATTAAGGGTTATGCTAATGTGTATATTCTTCTAGTGTTGTCCATGGTCTGTTTGTGGTGGGGTTTTCTTTTGACAAAAAAGGTACAGGGTGTAAGATCAGGTGAATTTATGCATCAGTTCAGTTTCTTTTTGGGGTTTAAACAGAAAAGTTCGAAATGTCTTCGAGTAATTTTGAGAACATTGTAGAAAATATGGATTTCTATTCTGATCCAATTGAGTACTTTAATACTACTTTAGAGTCCGAAGATTGGAATATAAGTTCATGCAGTGTAGAAAATGTTGAAAAAGATGTTGAAATGAATACAGAAATGGAATTTCATAGTATTTTAGAAAAAAGTGTAGTGATTTCTAATGAGAAAGAATTGGATCAAGTTTTAAATGAAAAGAGTGATAATGTTGGTGAATCTATAGAACCAATATTTGAAAAAGATATTTGGAAACAAGTAGAGTGTAATAGAAGGTTCTTAATACAATACATGGATATAGTGTTGTATGGACCTAATTGGTGGAATAATTTTCCAATTTTACAGCAATATGAACTGAGAGAAAAAGTTGTAGATTTAGTAAAAGTAGACAATTTGAATGGTGTTTATTTGATGGATAACACCTTTTTTATTATAGAGAGATATTGTCTTAAGACTGTAAGTAAAAAAAAAATTTTCCAAGTTTTTTTTTATTGAATAGTTACAATTTACTTATTATTATTTTTATTTATATATATATATATATATATATATATTTTTTTAGATTGACAAAAGGTTGGTTAGATATGACGCAAATGGAGCAAGATTTTTAAAACATTTACCTTATTTATTTCTAAATAAAAATCTTCGAGTAAGACTTCCTATTTCTTGGTTAATTTTAACTGATAATGTATTGAAAAAAATGAAAAGAGAAGTGAAGGATATTATTAAAGAGAATGGAGGTGTTATCAACAAAATTTTTACGCTTAGAGAGATTAAATATAAAATATATTTGCCTTTTGAAAGTGGAAAAGACTATGCATTTTTAGAGGAAGTAAGTGTTTTTTTCTTTTGTACCGAAATAGTATATATAAAAAAAAATTTGTAATTTATTGGAATTAATTTGTGTTTCAGGTTTATGTTTAATTTATACTGGTGATTCGTGTAATGTTTTTGAGGAAAAAATTTGCAATGGTTCTTCTTCTTTTATATTATCTTTCTCATGTTTTTTATATATTATAGTGTATTGTTTTTTTATTAAGGTATAGCTTTTTAGTCCTATCAAGAAGGTTATTAAAATTAATAGCAGTATTAAAATGTATTTTAGAAATAATTTATATTCTGTTATTGATAACATAAAATTTTTGTTAATTTCTTGAACTTCTGTTATTAATATTAATTTTTCTTCTATTTTGGATACTAGAATAGGTATATTGTTTGTATATTTGATTAATTTTTTAACTATTGATGGATTTGGAGTTTTAATTATTTTAAGAAATGTTGGATATTTTCCTTCAAAAAATTTTGCATTTTTTAGTGTAGGTATGTAAGAGAAAGTGTATTGTATATTTTTACTAATGTTGGGAAATATAGAGTGATTTGATTCAATAACACATTCTGGTTTTATTTTCAAAATACCATTGTTTTGGATAACATTTCTGGATGTTTTTCTGTTAGGGCAGTGAATGTTAATGTTAATAGGGTAAGAATGTGAATAAAGCCATGCTTGAGTATTTTCAAGAATAGTCCAAGCAATATTTTTGTTTAACTGCAAATAAAATGCACAAGCTTCTGTTTGTTTATTAAAAAATAAAGCCAGTTCACAAATAAAGTGTTTTATTGTTAATTTAATATCAGGTGTATTAAGGCAATATTTTTCATTTGCTGTATTATGACATAGAGAAATGTTATCGTTACTTATATGAAAATATGTTTGATTATCTGTAGAAATTGCAAGAATTTGAGTTTTATATTTTATATGTATAGATATACTAGTGTTTGTATTAAGTTTATAAAATGAAGGAATAGAATGTAATTTGTAAATATTATATTGATTTTTTGAGATTTTTGGTATTGTAAATGAGAAATATGACTGATTTTTGAAAATAAATGGTTTTATTTTTGAGTTTTTTAATAAGTCTGTTAATGTAATATTATTTTGTGTAAAATTTTTAAGATTTACTTGTGGTATAGATTTTAGTAATATAGGATGCCATTGATTATTAAGGGAATATGTTAAGATATTTTTTAGAGTTTGTGTTTTGTAAATATATTGATATATTGGTTTTCTTAGTTCTTTGATCCATGAAACTATAAACAGTTCATAGTTATTTTTGAATTTACTTGGGAAATTATAAAATATATTTTTATAATTTTTTATCGTTTCGTTTACATGAGTTATATTAGTAATTTCATTAGAAAATTTTATTTCAAAAATGTCAACATCTTTTTGTATCCAAAATGACATTGGATCCAAAGAGTTTGTTTTTTTATAATATCTTCAAATTCTTTTTTATCGTTATCTAAATTCCTAATATTTTTAAGATAGTATTCTATTTCTTTTAAATTTTTGTTTAATTCAATTTCTTTATTAATAATTTGATCTATAATGGAATCATTTGAGCATTTATTTGTGCATTTTATAGTTAACTCATGAAACAAAGTCATTAATAACTTTCCAAATTTTAATATATAATTTATATTTGCATAACCTATTAAATGCATTTTGTCAGTTGAAAATGTTATGTCGTTAATTGTTTCAAAAAGAATATTAGGTTCATTAGGTAGAAGTACTTGTGTATATGATTTGGCTGGTTTTAGAAATGTGGTGCAAAATATAATAAAAACAATAAACCTTATCCATGTCATGCTGTTTTTCTTGATTATTTACTAAAACAGAAAAGTGAAGAGAGAGAAAAGAGAAAAAGAATTTAATTAATACTTCTTTCTTCGTATCTTACAGAGAGGCATGCGAATGTAAGTAGTATGTTGTTAAATCGCTATAACAAAAAGAAAACAAATTTAGATTAGTATGGATTTATTAAAATCTTTTTTCCTAGGTTGTTTACTGTTTCTGTGGAATAATTCAATTAATTTATGTAAATATGGGTTGCCTGTTAACAAATATGCTGGTTTGTTAGGTTCTCTTAATACTTGAAGTTGTAAGTCAATACATTTTTTAAATGTATGGCCTTTGTTAAAGCAATATCTGCAGTAATTATTCCATTGTACTAATTTTGGACGGGGGTCAGTTTGTGTGCTAATTTCGCGAGTTTTTGGTCTTTCTTTTTCGGTACTGATTGCTTCATCTATTAGATCGTATGTATTTATGAAGTGTTTTAGGAGCCCTAATGCAGCATATTGACCTGCTAGATCTTGGGTATATGCTTTTTTCGTTATTATTTTATCATTTATTGACATAAAAACATTGTATTGAGGTAAAAGGTTTTTTGGTTTTTCAATTAACATAGAAACTTTTGGGAGTGGTAGGTCATATTCAAAAACAAAATAACGTAATAATTGGATAATATCGTGTCGTCCAGGTAACGGTTTAAAGTCTTCCAGTTGCATATCCATAAATTTGTTTTTTAGAGGTTTCTTTAGACTGGAGAGTGTAAGTGTTGTTCTTCTTTGTTTTGAAAGGTCAAGAGTATCTTGATACATGCTAAAATATAAAAAATTGAGTTTTATACGTAAGTTCGTCTAGGAGTAATTCTTTTTCTAAATGGAGTAAGTAGTCGTGAAAATAGATTTCTTTCTGAAGTTTGAGTTACTTTGTTTGAAAGTTTAATGATATTTTTTATATGATTACTACATTCTTTACTACTATGCATGATTGTTTTACAATATTTGCAAGAATTTGACCAAGCTACGAGTTTTTGACGTGAGTCTGTTTGAGATTCCTGATCTTTTGTTCTTAAATTGTCTTGATTTGAATTAATTTCTTCGTCACACAAGTCATAGTTTCTAATTAAAAATAAAAGTAAGTTAAATGCTGCTTTGTTTTCTGCTATTTCTTTTGTTTTTCCTGTTTTTAATACTAAATGATCTAGGACTATTATTTGAGATACAAAATAAGGTTTAGTGGTATGATTGAAGCTTTCGTAAGTGTAAATTTGTGGTGGATGAAGACCATATTTGATTGTAAAATCCATTAAAATAGTCATGTGATTTCAAGTGTGGAAGGAATGTTGTCTATTTCTTTTGAATCTTCATATGGTTCGTTTCATATGGTTCGTTGTAAAAATTTTCCATTTTCCTGTTGAAAGAAACAAATATGCGTTTTTTTATAGTTTAGAATATGTATTTAAAGGTCTGAATTGACAATTTATGCATTTTTTATAATCTTTGTTTATTTTATTTAGTTCAGGTTGTAAGGGAGCTTCATGTTTTAAGTTTCTGTTGGTTATTTTTGAATTTTCTTTAACAAATGTAGTTGCTAGTGGTTTTTCAAGAAAAATATTCTGTATCATACGTTTTTTTAGAGGAAGTGAAGTTGAAAATTGAACTTGAGGTCTATTTATATTTGTTGAAAAATTTATTTTGAAGTTTGTCATGGGTGTTGAAACTTTTTCTAACAATTCTTGTTGTTTTCGAAATAATTTGTGAAAAACTTTTGAAGCTGCTTGTTTTTGTGCTATTTTTATATTTGTTGATAAATAGCTTTCTTTTATTTCATTTACTTTGCAGATAACAATGATGTTTGATTTTACGGAAGATGTGTTAAATACTAATTTTGAATATTTAGGTTGTGGTAGGTTTAGTTTTTTGCAAATTTTTTCTAATTCTTCTTCTATGTCTGTAATAGGTTGGACTTTAATTTTAGTCTTGTCAAGTCTAGGAAGTGTTTTTAAGTAAAGTAGTGCGCAATGTTCTTTTACTTCGTCTGGATTACGTCCAATAGCAGTAAAATTGAATTTTTCATGTATAATTGATATGTCAAAAATTATTTTATCGTCTTCGTCTTTTCTAATTTTATATTTGTAGTCAACTGGTGTTAATTTAAGGATTTTTGTTAGTTCCTCTACTTTCTCTGAAGGATTCATGCTTTTTATTTAAATATGGAAATTGTTAGTATGGTTTATTTTTGATAGTTCTTCCACCGGATATGCAGGTGCTGTAGAATTAGTGATGCTGTTACCTTGTTTTGTTTCTGTTTCTTCGTCTTCTTGAGAAGTGGGATTATTTGTTTTTGTTTTCGTGTATCCTTGTGTTCCTAAATGTAATAAAAGGTTTGTTACTGAGTCCCAAATACATCCGATTAAATGAAATGACCATCCGAAAACAGTATAAAGTGTGTAACCATGAATAAATGTGTCTATGAGTAATTTTACTGCTCTTATTAATATTACTACTCCTATAAAACCTGCGCTAATAGTTCCAAAACTAGAAAAGGCTGTCCATACTTTATTCCAAGTTGATTCTGCGATTTTTTCCATAGTTTCTTCGTCTAATAAATGCATTAATGATATGCCCTGATTTGTACTAGTTTGTCCTGTTATACTGCGAGCTAAACTGTTTAATACCGTAGGTTTTTCTTCTGGGAACATTATATGTTTATGTAATTTATTTAAATCTGATTGTGAATAGATACCGCTTGTTGCTAAAGATGAAGGATTGATATAATTCCATGTAGGACTTTTTAAAGGTTTCATAATAGCAGGGGCTGCTGATTCTGCTGGATTAGGAATCATTTTGTACCAAGTTTCGCCTAAGAAATACATTGTAGGTACGAAGGAATTGCAACTTGTTTGTGTGCCTCTACTTGTGATTATGTGTGTTCTGGGTGTAAGAAAAAGTGAATTATTTCCTTTTAAAATTGGTAAATGTGTATAACATTCTTTTGTTTCTCGATATTTTACTTCTACAGGAACGCATTTAATTATATGTGCTACCTCGCCTGCAAGAATAGCCATGTAACCAGGTCCTTTCATTAAGTTAAATGCAAATTCGTCAGGTGTCTGTGTTGCTAGTGTTAGTGTGTTTTTTAATACTTTCTGTTCTAATTCACATTTCTGTACTAATACGTCATAATATAGTCTGTTAATTTGTGATCGTATGTGTCTTTCTGTGTATACAAATTTAGAATTTACGTAAGTGAATAAGTCCATATTTTGAACTGTAGGTTTAGTATTTTTTATAATTGTTGCTCCTTTTTGTGTTTCTATTACTAATAGTTTAGGATGTTCTGTTTTATACATTATGAGATGACAAATAGGGTTTTGAGCTTTTTGAGTTAATACGAAGGTTATGTCTTCTGAATTTAAAGAATATAAAATTTCTGAATTATTTGAATTAGTCTCGTGAATTTTCTTTGCTAATCCTTCATAAAGTATTTCGTATTTATTGAATTTACAAATGTCTTCAGGTAATGGGTTCCAAAATGTTTGTCCTCCTTCCATGTCAATGCATCTGGCATCTGATAGTTGACATGTTACACCAGATTTTAGATGAATTTTATTATTATTTAAGTTAACTGAGGCAAAATATTCTTTCAAGGTTATTGCAACTACGGCTTGCACTGTTACATCCTCCCAAGTTCCTAAGGGGTCGGAATATTTTGCTCCTGAACATTTACCATCGAATGATACAGATCCTGCTAATAGTACGCTGTTAAAAGATGTGTGATTGACTTTTAATCCTGTTATTAATGAATCGTGTCCTATCATTATTGTGCCTATTTCATGAAGAGTTATACATTGTTCGCGACTAACGTCTAGAATATATTCGCTTTGATCATTTGCTACACTGGAACTATGTGAAAACATTCCACATTGTGTGATTGAACGTCTGATTTCTATTTTGCATTGCTTGATTTTGGCTAAGGAATAATCAGCAACTTGTATTAATTGAATATAAATTGATTCTGAATGTACCTCTGGTCTAGGTATGTCACAGTCTCCTACTTCCAAAAGTGATATAGTAGTTAAGTTAAGAGTGTTGGCCCCGCAGTCATATCCGATGATAGCATGTATTTTTGTATAATACGTTGTCATTATGATTAATATTATCCATGTTTTCGATCCGGAAAACATTTCTGAAAAATGAGTTGTATTTGTTTTACTTATTTATTTTTATATTTTTCGAATTTATTGTGTAATTGTTTGTGTTTTAAAAATAATAATTTTACTTGTTGTAAAATATCTGCAATATATCCTTGGTCAATTTCATATAAGCATTCTATTAAATTGTAAAAAGCATAAGGTCCGCGTGTCTTTATAGTTAATATTATATCTTTTTTTATTTCAAACTCTGTTAGATTATTTCTCCATCTACGTAAGTTACAATCGGTTTTGTAAAATATTCCTGAGATAAATAAATATGGCCATAATTCAGTCATATTAACGTGATGAGCAATAAAATCGCTATGTATGTCTATTTTTCTTCTGTGTCTGTTGTCCATCTAAAAGTACAATTTTTATGTGTTTTTATTAGTTTCCTATAGGGGCAAAAATATCCAGTATGTCTAAGTTTATGAGTCCTAGTTCTAAAGCGTTTTTTGATCCGATAATTCCATAATTATGTTGAAAAGAATATGACAGGTTAGTATCTATGACTGAGAAATATAATATTGTGTTTTCTACTTCTATTTCTACTCCTCCGATTATAAAAATTTGTTGTGTGTCCATTTGAATTTCTATAGCTTCATGTGATTCATATGGTATATTTAAAATATTTTTTGATAAGTAACTATTTTTAGTGTTTAATTTTATTTGAAAGGTGAAGTCTTCTGGTATTAATTGTGGAGATTTTAGAGTAAGACTAATAATGTTTTTTTTTTGTCTGGAAAAGAAATCAATTTTTATTCATTTTAGATATTTTAAGTCGATTAATATGTACTATTTTAGGTTTATTTTTTATTTCTATTTTTATATTTCCTTTTCCTAATACTTCTAAAATTTTATGAGGTCCTGTATACTGATTAGCAAATTTATGAATTTTTCCTCCTTGTAATAAAAATACTTCATCTCCTACTTTAAGATTTTGTGGATTGCAATTTTTGTCATAATAAGTTTTTGATTTTTCTTTGGCTAAAATTAAATTTTGTCTAGCAATATTTCTCATTTCGTGAAGTCTTGTTATTAAATCTGTCAAATATTGATCGTAAGTCTCTAGTTTTTCGTGTTCAAGTGGTGGATCACTTGAGGGTAGTCTTGCTAATTTTCCGAAAATTAATTCATACGGAGTACATTTAGTACCTTCGTGGATGCTTGTGTTATAAGAAAACATGGCTAGTTCTAACCAGTCGTCCCATTCTTCATTTTTATTAATAAATTGTTTCAAATATTCTCCTAAAACGTGATGAGATCTTTCAATTGAACCATTAGACTGAGGGTGAAAAGCAGTTGTTTTAAATTGTCGGATTCTAAATCTTTTTGCTAATCTTCTCATTAAATTGCTTAAAAAATCTGTTCCTTGATCTGTTAGTACTCCTTTTGGGGATCCGAAAATACAAATAAATCTTTTAATAAATGCGTCAGCTATTGTACTTGCTTGATGATTTGGAAGTGCGATTGCTAATGAATATTTAGTTAAATTGTCTTGTATAGTTAATATGTACTCACTTCCATTTTTTGTTTTGGGCAATGGTCCAACGATGTCCATTGCTATTTTTTCGAATGCCGTACCAGGTGTATCTGTTATAATCATGGGATTTTTTGTTTTGACTCTAACTAATTTTTTTAATTGACATTGTAAGCAACCTTGAATATATTTTTGTATGCTATTTTTCATATTTTCCCAATAATAATTTTGTCGAATTCTGCCGTAAGTTTTTGTAACACCTTTATGACCTCCTATTGAACTTGAATGAGCTTCTTCTATTAATTGCAAATATTCTTCTTTCGTAGGGTATTTTGTATATCCGTTGCATATTATGATTTTTACAAATGAATTTTCAAAAGTTAATTTAAGGGCATGTCCAAGTTGTTATTTGAAATGTAAACAGAGGTTTATTATTGTTTACATTTTTTGTTTACTTTTTTAAATTGTTAAATTAAATGAAATTAGGAGAAGAAACAGTAAGAAAATGGAAAATAATTAAGTAAAATGTAGGAAAACAATGTTTTATGCGTATTTAGATAATAAAAATAAGGAAATATAATTTTTTCCAAAATGTCATGCATTTTAATTACCGACACTCAGTAGGTTGTGATATCGCTCATATATAATGTGTCGCCTAGAGATGGCGCCAACAAAGTTATTTACTACACTTATTCTGAGTCAGTTCGCAGTGATTTTTCTCCTTCCGTCATTAGTTCGTTCGGGTTTATATTTCGTACGGAAGAGAAACGACAAAATCATAATTTGTTGTCTAATTTTTTTATATTTACAATACATATTTTAATATTTATAAATCATCCAATAAAGAATAATACCTTTCTCATTTTTAGAATAACAATACAGCGGAAATTGTTTTTTCTTTGTAAAATAATGTATAAAGAAAAGTTATCCTAACCTCACTTATCAAAACATTGAAATTTGTTTTTCTTATACATATTTATGTTCAGTTTATTTTTACTAGTGAATTAGTCGTTGTTATAAAAATATTTAAATATTTTTATGCAACATTTTACAGACAATAAGGAGAATTTCACTTTTTTTGTTCATGTCTGTGTAATGTTTGATGTATGGAAAAACAGTTTTTTTTGTTTTTCATCGAAAAACACGACAAAAATATTTCATAAAGAATAGAGTAATTTGAGAAATTTATTTTGATACAGATGCATTTATCGAGTTTTCGTATTATTTCTCAATATTTTTAACAAGAAACAATTGTCCGCAATGTGACGCATCTGTAAATAAGATAATGTTTATTATCTGTTGTGATATAAAAATATGAAATAATTGCAATTTTTATCAATGTAACGCATCTGTTAAATAGATCATATTTACTATATTTTGTGATGCAATAATATAAAGTGAAGTAACTCTAACCTCACTTGTCAAAAAAATTGTATTCCTTTTATATGAATATTAATATTTTGCTTATTTTTACCAGTGTTTTTTTATGTGTTTATAAATATGTATTAAAAATTTTTTTGCAATATTTGACGGTAATAATCACACATTTTATGGAGAATTTCGAGTTTTCAAGTGTATTTATTTCTGTCTGTGGATGAAGAGCTCGATTTACTATACAGTATTACATATCAAAAGAAACATTTAATGAAAAATAAAATTCTTAGTTTTTTATTGTTGTAGATAAATTTTTCCATTTTTTTTAAAATGCTTTTTAACTATTTGAACATAAAATAATTATATTTCACATAAATTAAAAGTGACATTTAATAAATATTAATTTTTTAATGCATAATTACCAAGTCCTTTTTTTCACAATTAATTAGTTTACGAAATCACTTTTTAATTTTCAAGTTATTATAAATTAAGTTCATCTAAAATATTAATATTACTAATTTGCAGATCAAACCATGATGCGAATCTATTATTATTAATTATTAACTTATTCCTAAGAAAATGAACATTTTAGGTTATGTTTGTAAAACCCTTTATTTCAAAAATTTCATTATTTTGTTTGTTGTTCGATAACAATTATAAATCAATAGTTGTATTTCATATTTTTCAAAAAATAAAAAGTTTAAACTTAATTTATCTAGCAAAATTGAACTTTGACTAAAGTGTAAACTTTTTTTTTGTTTCGACATCAAATAAAAAAATCAATTTTATTTTCTTTGATATGGTACTGTGTTTATCAAAATCGAATTCGGAGTTTAATTTTATTTGTTTTTGTACAATAAACAAGCTTTTGATATTGCAAAAAGTTTTATAAATAAATTTAACTTTTATAGACTGCTCATATATGCCTAGGATTGACTTTAGGACATAAAAAAATCATTTTTGTCGATTCAAAGTACGATAAATTCAACGAAGTTGTTTACTTTATTTCAGATTGTCAAAAATATTTTATTTTGTATTTTGCAGACTTTTCAATAAAATTTTTACAAAATTTACAAGTTTTTGACAATTTTTCAAACTTATTACTTTTGGAAACTTAATTACCTTCAAAAATTTCCCAAAAACCTAAATTTGTAGGATTTTCTGATTATAATGGTTCAACAATTCTATAATTTTGTAAAATAAATAATTTCAGTAGTGTATTATACAGGAGTAAACATTTTTAAAAAATGCAATTTTAAGGGGAGGTTTCCAATGTAAGAGTAAAAAAATTGATTTCTTTTTTATTGTATTTCTTGAAAGCTATATATATATATATATATATATATATATATATATATATATATATGTGTGTGTGTGTGTGTGTGTGTGTGTGTCGAATATGTGCATACAGCAATTTTCTTAACCGAAGAATATTTTCGTTTTTATGGAGTCTTGAACTCACTGGCGTCCCGAGCATTGAGTAACAAATGTCCGGCAAAACGAATCGATTTTTAAAAATTTTCGGGTTTGCAGCTTATTAATGATAGAACGTCCAAGCGCTTGTCCTGCCGGAAGGATGTTCCGAAAATAAGACTTTTAAAAAAAGAAAAATCAATTTTTCTTTTCCGGAACTCCTTGGGATTAAAGTAGACGAAAAGACGAAAAAATCCATACATTTTACTTTTTCAAATAATAATTTTAAACCATTTTTCAAAACCCTTAAACTTGCTGTTTCTAAAAAGTAAAAAAAAACCTTTTTTCGTAAATTCAATGTAAAATCTACAAAAATCAATATATTTTGTCCGGTCTTGTCTTTTTTTCTTCAGAAACGTTCAAAGAATAAAACCTATTTGTTTAATTTAAAACAAATTCAACTTCTTTAAGCTACCCTGCTCTTCGGTTTGAACTTACAAGCTCGACATTTACATGCGCAGAAAGCTTGTTTCATCACCTTTCCAACGATATATATTCCTTTTTTTTTGTCAATCCACGTTAGTTTTATTTAGCGATTTCGGACGGACTCACCTGAGTCTTTTTGGTCCTGCCGGAAGGACGTTGGACGTTCTATCATTAAAGGTAATGTTCTACTGGGGTTATACCTACAGTATGTTAAAATTGTTAACAATAGAGATTTTTACAAGAGGTCAAATATGGAAAATAACCCAAAAACGCAGTTTTTTAAAAAATATGTCCACCATTTTGTCAAGTTTTTAACTATTTTATAGGTAAAATCTATAAAAAAAATTGTCAACGTTTGTGTTCATTTTGGCCTCCGCAATGAGAACCTCCACTTAATTTCCTTTTAAAATTTAATTACTTATGAAAATTGTTTCTGTGACTTCTTCAAAATTCCATTATTTTCTGATTTCAATTAAAATTATTTTCTAAATTATTTATTATTTATTAAAACAGAGCTATTTTGTCGGTTTCGCAATTTAAACAACAGTTTTATTAATTTCATTTGAACTGTGTAATTTATTTGTTTTAAAAGGTCCCATTTTGTCGGTCCTTTATAAAAGTTTTAAACTTCCGTATTTTTCCACAATTTCCTTCAACATTATTTTATAGCGAAAAAATTCATTCTAACATACACATAATTTCGGATTGTTGCGGAATAATTACAATTATACAATTTTCGAACTATTCTGTACTAATTTGTTCGTATTCAATCCATAATTAATCCGAAATTTTTACCAGGGCAGTTTTACCGTACTGACGCAAATCTGACATTTGCGTTTTTTTCTTTCTCTATATACATATTGTGATTACATCAAATTGATATAAAGACTCATCTAGCATTAATACAAAAAATAAGAAAAAGTTGACACACTTATACATATTGTCTAATATTCACCTAAGGTGAATTAAATGTGCAAGTTATGAAAATTAGATTGTATACTTATTATAAAAATCAAATTTTCACCCAAAAAACAACAGTGTAGTATATTCAACCATATAAATTTATTACTAATGAATAGTAATTGAAAGACATTGTACGAATATGGTTGAAACGTGCACGGAGAATATATGACAAGTTACCTTATAATAATAAGTAACAATTTTTTAATAAATATTTTCAAATATTTTTGTCATATATCCACTGTTTCTATAAAATTTGCAAACTATTATAGTAATGTTATAATAAAAGTAATATTTATGCAATATTTAATGTTCTTTTCCAAAAATTTTTTAACTTATTCGAAATTTTGTAATTTTTTTGTCATGTTTCTTTTTGTTTATAACAGTGTAACTAATTAAATTAACACTTATGTGTTATATCATAGTTTGACCGTGCACGTAAAGTATGTAATAGAAAAAGTTACAAATGTGTAATCTGCATATTTTCCATAAAATTATTTAAAAAATAAGCCTATAACAATGTGAGCATATATCTATTATCACTCTACTTACACTCCTGCATGAATTATGTGCTGTAACAGTTTTTATAACTGTTCTGTTTATTTTAAAGAAAATAAATTTGCTTTTCATATATATTCATGTTATTAAATATTTTAAACTTAATATTTAATAGTTTTTTGGTAAAAATTTTAGACTTATTTAGACATGGGTAACTGTATGTCAATTTAAGAAAGTTGAATTATAACCAAAAACTTTCTTTAAAGTGCTTGCCATATTTCACCTTAAATTTTTTTCTATTGAATAGTTTACTTCATATATATTTAAGAACTCTGCAACTAAAGTTTATTGCAAAACATATCTCACTTTAACAAATTTTTTTACATAACATTCTAATGTTTCCATTTATATCATTATTATCTAAATTATTATGTCAAAATAATTTATGAAAGGGAATAGGAGAATATGGTAGGGGATTGTGATTCGTAAAATAAATACTTACCTAAAAAACTTTAAAACACTACACTTCAACACTAAAAATAAAGTATAAAGAGAAGGGAATATTTTTACAGAAAAAAATGTTTATAGAATGAATCTATAGAGTTTTCTATAGAATATTTTATAAAATTTAATTAATTTTTTTTTATTTCTGCACAATTTCTATAGAATATGACTAGAAATATGTTATAGAATTCGTGCAGAAATTTAAAAAAACTTTTTAAATAAATTCTACTGAATGTTCTATGAAAGACTATGAATTGTTGTATGTTGTGTAGGGTCATTTGGGGTAAATGTAAACGGAATATCTAGTTTTCACAAAAAACATTAGTTTTTTTTGTTAAAAGATAAAACGGACGAATTTTTTTTGCATGAACTTGTTACTTTACTTCCCTAGAAAAATTTTGTGAAGTACCAAAAAATATTGACGCACCTGAATCGCCTAAAACTGACTGTTTACATTTACCCCGAGATTTTGAAATTTTCCTAAAATTCGGGGTAAATGTAAACACCACTGTAGTTAAACGAGATTTAAAAAACAAGTTATTTCAAGTGTTCTACTGTTTTAAGGGATGGATAAACTGAAAAAATTCTTCGTAGATGTATAGTAAGTTAAACCAGTTGACTGATAATTATCATATGAAATAAACAATTAACTATTACAAAATTGGTAATGTAAAAACTTCAACAGCTTGAACTTGAAAAATTATGTTTACATTTAATTATTTAATTTAATTTACGAAAATCAAAAATCAAAATCAATTTCTGTTAAGGCATTAATAAGGAAGAATGAAAATTTTTAGTTTGGTTTTTTAATTTATTTTTATGCAAATGCGAGGCAAAATACTGAAACAGTAAAACTTTTATTTTCAATCTTTTTTGAATTAAAAGATAATTTACACTATGGCATTGCCAATTGTCAAAATAAAATATTGGCAATACTCAGAACATCTTGTAGGTGAGCTTTGCTTTGTAAATTTAGATGAAACATCTACTGTTTACATTTACCCCAAATTACCATATGTGACACGGACAGTTAAAAGGGACCTACGATCCGAAAAAATCCATTTTCACTTTTTTATTTATTCTTATAGTAAATAAGCCGCTCTTTCCAACGCAATAAACCGCAGCTTTCTAGCTGCATTAGTTTTCTCACAATTTCACTTTAATTTTAGGTACTTTCACAAAAAACAGTGCAAAAAAACTAACTTGGTAAACTTCGAAGTCGATTTTCTCGAAATCTTTTTTTCGGGTCGTAGGTCCCTTTTAACTGTCCGTGTCACATATATATTTTTTATATACAACAATACACAGGACTAAAATTTTTTTACTGTAATCGAACACTCACTACACAAGAAAAGCCAAAAAAGATGACATCTTTTTCAACGAAATACTACCACTAAACAATTGTTTTGGTAGATAAAAGAACAAAATTATGAAAACATTTTTATAAAGAAATAAAGCCTTGAACTAATTGATAAGAAATGAATATTTAACAATTTTTCAGTATATATAAGAATTTTTAACACTTTTACAATTTTTGCTTCCTCATACTGTGGAAGTATTTAGATTACTTACACATGTTACGTTAGGGTAAAAAATGTAATAGAAAATTTTATTTTTTCAAACGTTAGGGTAAATATAACAATTTTTACATCATTATAATTAAAATAATTTTTGAATAAATTAATGACATTTATGTTAAAAGAAAGAAGAAATTTATTGTTCCTAATATATTTATGCAACATTTAAAATTTCACAGAAACAGATTGTTTAAACAAATTAAATCAATAATTGCTTTAACTTACAAGCACTTTACAATAAAATATTTGATGTTATTTGTAATAATTACAAAAATAATATAAAATATTTTATTGCTATGCACTTGTGATAACAATCCCTTTGCTCCAATTACAGTCAAAAAAATAACATGTATTTAGAAGCTATTTCGCTGATTAAATTAATAACAGTTATATTAACAAATGTTAAAAAAAGAACTTAAATTACATAAATATAGAAACTGTAGTGAATTTACTAGAGTAAATATAACAACAACAAAATTAAATTTTTATATCATGCTTCGTTAATTTAAAAAAAAAATAATTGATTTTCAATATATTTTGAAGAAAATTTTGTTTAATATTTAAAAAATGTAAAAAATTAACTTTTTTGTACTTCTCAACACGTTAGTCCAAGGCTTAAAACTGATTTTAGTATTTTTCTTATAAAATAAGATAAATCATACCTCTCAAAAAACGTGTCAACGGGGTGATCAAGAAATTGCAGTTTCGTGTATTTAGTAGATACCTGTGAAATTTAGTCTTAAACGAATCCATTTTTTTTCTTTTAATTCTATTTTTCCTTGGAATAATTGTTGCTCCTATTAATTCGTTGTCAGTTGAAAGATCTCGTCGATTCTATGAAAAACAGAATTTTGTAAATCCAAATAAATTAAAAAATTTAACTACATTTTCTATTTAAATAATATGAAATATCAAGATTTAAAAAGAATTCATTTTATTTTTATTGTCTTTTTTAAAAAATTATATGGTTTGTTAGTCGTGCACATTTAAAGTTATGCCTTTAAGTTCATATTACTGTTATATTAAAGTAAAATATATTATGTATCAATTATTTCATTTAAAGTAGCATTATTTCAAAAAATTTGTATAGAAAATGTTTTACAGGCAACCCAGAATCTTACTATAAATCAATTTTAAATTAAATTTTATGTTTAAAAAATGTGTGATGCTAACCCTTCTTTTACGTTTGTACGTTTTACGTTTGTACAATTTTTTCTACAAATAGTGAAATTTTCTATTCAAAACAATAATTTTTATTTCCAAAATTACTATTTCCGAAGAAAATTTCCCTATACAAATTACACAAAATTTCCTTCAGAAGTAAGTAGCTAAATCAACTTCAATGCATAAAAATAAAATTTTTATAAAGTTAATTGTTCTGTATAATTGTTTCTATAGAAATCTTAACTTAAGAAATAATAATTATTAATGAAAATCGTTACATTATGTATATTGCACACTGCATATTTTTTTTAAGTTTAGAAACTCTAAAAAAATGAAAAATTGTTTCAATATAATATAACAAAATCTGTGTTAAATATTTCTATTAAGTAAGAACATAGAATAGGAAAAAATATTAATAATTTCAGGTGTTTTAGGTACTGTTAATAATTAAAGAGACCAAAAAGTAGGGGAAAAAATAAAACAGATTACATATAACAGAAACAAAACTAAGATCTTTAGGTGCTTAGTTTTAGACTAAATTCTGTCATTAGAAAAAAGTAACAAGTATGTTATTATTATCATATTTAAATTTGCACGATTCAATATAAAAGTGAATAAAATACAGTTAATTACCTAGTGAATAACATTTCCTAGAATTGCAAAAGTTTGTTAGTTCGTTGTCAAGCCGATGACGAAACCTTTTTCCAATCGGTATTCCCTATTTCCCCTGTAATTTGGTATAACAAGCAGACTTTGAATTTACTTTAAAACCCATAAAAAGTTTTTAATTAATTCAAATTACGAAAATAGTATATTGTGCATCTCGGAAGGAAAATTTGTTGATTTTCAAATCGTGTTGCACATACTATTTTTTAAGATACGCGTATACCGAAAGTATAATAATAACATCACCGAGAGGGTAAGTAACTTTTTCCTGAAAATTTCCAGAAAATACAATAATGTCCGCGGTTAGAAACTTCCTTTGAAAACTTGCCTTGGAAGTTTCCTGGAAGGTTTAAAAATATTTAAATTATTGAAATTTTGCATTGTTTTAAAATAAAATAGTGGGTTTAATTTAAAAAATGATCTTCAAACTACAACACACATGAGGGTAAGGCGGAATCGAACCACCATAGGCCTCAAAAGTGTACTGCTGGGATCGCCCATTCTATCAAACTTTGGTGATGGAGAACGAGCTACTTTTAGTTTTATTCATATTTAAAAAATATGTTTAAATATAGAAATTTTTTGGTTAAAATACAAGTAGTTTACAAGTTGGCTCTTACGGTTGTTTTGCAAAAATATACTTGTATTTTAACCAAAAAATTTGTATTTTTAAACATATTTTTTAAATATGAATAAAACTAAAAGTAGCTGGAGCTTTTTTTTACTTCATCGCCAAAATTTGATAGAATGGAAAAGAACGTCCGACTTCAATATTAAAACCAAAATTGGATTTTTCTGTTAACTGTCAGAGAAAATATAAATAACTGAAATCACGGAAAATCATAAAACACTCAATATTAAAGGTAAATTTTTTCACACTTCTACACTATAAGGCGAAAAAATCAGCACATAATGTGGGAGTACATTCAATGTACTAATTATTAATCAGTAATACATTTTTTAATAATTATGAACTTTTCAGAAAACTTTAATTGAAATAATGTCAATTTTCGACATTTCATAGGTAAGTTTTAAAATTAATTTTTATCTATTATTTTGAACATGTTTACGTAATAATCTATTCATATAAGTAAATTAATATCAATCAAAAATTTTATTTTATGTAAATTATTTTTATGCTTTTTTATTAATTTTTCTTAGCTGTCAAACTAATCTTTTTTCTCGGCAACTTAATTTAACAATTATAATTATATTTATTGTTATTTAATTCAAAATTTTGAGGCCTATGGTGATTCGAGTTTGCCTTACCCTGATGTGTGCTGTAATTGTAAAGATCATTTTTTTAATTAAACCTACTTTGCATTATAAAACAATGCTAAATTTGAATAGTTTAAGTTTTTAAAAGCATTTTAAAATAATATTTAAAAAAAAATTTTTAATAATTTTTGGAAACTTCCTGGTAACTTCTAAGGGGAGTTTCTATGGCAAGCTTTCAGGAAGTTTTCATGGAAATTTTCTAACAGCGGACATTATTATTTTTCCTGAAAATTTCCAGAAAGTTACCAAAGGTAACTTTTCGCAGTTGCCACGGGAAACTTCCTGGAAGTTTTGGTGCTATGAAGGTATGCGAACTACACCCAGAGAAAAATATTATTTAAACTAAATATATTTTATTTGGCTCAAATAAACGTCTATTTGTCTCAGAACCAACTAGACTTTTTAGTTGTTTTAAATAAAATTTTTATTCGACATAAATAAAACATATTTCAGTTAAATAAAATTTTATTTAGACCAAATAAAATTTGTTTGAAACAAATAAAAAGTCTAGTTGGTTCTGAGACAAATATACCTTTTCTCTGGGTGTAGGATTTTCAAAAATTCTAAATTTCAAACCTTTAGGAATTTAATAATTTATGAAGATTAATGCTGTTACTTTTTCAAAATTATTTTCATTCTTTTATACTTTCTACAATTTCTAATTGAAAATTTTTTTTTATGGATTTTAAAAATAAAGTTAAAGTAGCAATAAAAATTTTTTAATGTAAAAAAAAATTGTATACTAAACTACTTCAGAATTTTTAATTAAAATTTGAAACAAACTAACTTACTGTATTCAAAACTCAAATTTTCTAATACTTTTGCAAATTTTCAGAATTCAATTACTTATAAAAATTTTAAATGCAACTCTTTTAAGGTTTCATATATTTGTAGTTTTAAATTGAAATTTTTTGTTAAGTTATTAAAAAGTATAATAATAATTTTATAAATGTTCGCGAAGAATTAAATCATCTAAAATAAATTGAATGTTAGATTTATGAAGAATTTAATGCTATCACACTATCCGAGATCTAAATATTTTCTTTTTCTTTAATTGTTATTTTTTTCGCAAAAAATTTTATTTATAATATTCTTACCATTGTGTGATTTCCTTTCTGGTCAAAGAGATACAAAAGTTGTGGATGTCGTCCTTCTGTTAATAATGGCATAGGCTCAGTTTGTAATAAAACGTTGAGAGAAATTTTAGTATCTGAGTAAGCAGCCGAATACACTGATTTTGTATCAGTTAATGTTGAGGAGTGAACTAATAATGTCAATAATTTCCAATTTTCCTTTCATTGATTGTCTGACTTCGATACTGTAGCTGACTAAAGAATAAAATAAATTTTTTAATATATTAATTAATAAAAAAAATTGAGGATAAATTGAATTCAAGTAAAAAAAATTTAAATAAAGAAACTCACAATCTTAACATGTTTAGGTGCAGAACGATGGACTGCTGCTGTAGTGACCATTGGTCTTTTGATGCATTGTCGACGAAAATTCTGTAGAATTATAAAATAATTAGAAAATGATTACTAAAAGTAAAAACATTTTTTAATTATTTACCAATTTTGAGATAAGATTTGTTCGAAATTTATTTATTTTTTTAAAGTCTTTAATGAAGTTTTTGGACGAATTCTACTATTATCAATTCAACAATACTAGAATTAATTTTATCGTTTTTTAATATAATTCTTTTATAAGCATTTCCAAAAACATTGAATTAAAATTTCTCAGAATATTAATTTTTTCATAATATTACATAAATTTTTTAGAACTTAAATAATTTTTTATACATCTTACATTAATATTAATTTGTTCATAGTACTTGGGATTAACAAAAAATTGATGAACTTTTCTGAAATTCAATTATTTTTGGGAATTGCAAATATCTTTATTTAAAATAGATTTAAAGGTAATTATTGCTAATAACTTCAAGAACATTATTGTAGAACAGAATTATTTATAGAAATAAGTAAAAACAAACCTTTGTTTAGTCCATTGTAACTTGAAAGTTTTCAAGTAAATGTAAAATTTATGGAGTTTAATCTTTTTGGACACTAAGAATTATATTTTTTGTAATAGGTACTTCTTGTAAATTTTTTTTTACTTACTTCTGCTAAAATTCCTTGTCACTTCTTTGCTTTTCTAAACCAATTTTGATTAAAATTCCTTTATATGTATTCACTTAGCACATAATTAATGTTTTTAATTTATAAACATTCTGAATTTCAATCAGAATTCTGGATCCATCATAGACAGTTTGTTGGTAAACAAAACAATATAACCTTACTTTTTTAAACTTCATCACATAACTTTTGTCTTGGTCAACGACACACATATTGCAGATAACAATGTTCATTATTTGAACTTTTCCTGCTTTCGCTGTACAAATGTTCTGCATTTTTTATTTTCATAATAAAACAAGCACAAACTTGCTACATACTTTTTCTAAAACACAAATAACGTCAATCTACTACATGTATCTTTATTCAAGCGCATGTCCATGAGTCGGCGCATTTCCGAAGCGCGTGAATTGGAATGAACCAATCAGAAAGTAATTGTGGCAGTGAGTTAAGATAAAGCCAACAGTCTGTCCCATGGCAGCGTATTGCGTTTCATTTTGTAACTAGACCGTGAGTGTGAGAGAGATGGAGATATATGTTCGCTTTATTTGCACTCATGACCTGGTTACAAACGCGACGCAAAAAGGCCCATGCACAATAGGTTCGCGAAAGTCGTTCGCGAACGCAAAGCATGAGTTAGAAAAGGACAGATATATTTGTGTCCTTATCTATCTCATGGGTCTCGTTCGCGAACGAGTTTCGCGAACCTATTGTGCGTTGGACTAAACGGTGCAATGGAACATCAGGGTAACAGTGTCAAGTGTCAGAAAAAACACAACTTATTGTGGAAACACCCTTACAGTCTGTATAATAATATTAAACTAACCCATCTTTTCCTGCCGCGCAATCGTACTACAGAAAACTGCAGATTGCAAAAATTTGAGAACGTGCTTCACAGAAGGTAATAAGATTAGATTTTCTCCGTGAGTATTATTACAATTTTCTTATTATTTTGATTTAATCGAATAATTTTAAAAATAATATTAGAAAAATGTATTTAACTTCATTTGCAATATGCATTAAGGCGTAAATAATTGAAACACGACAGAATTGTCGAATTTCACATCTCTTTTTACATAAATAATTCTATTGATCATAACTTCGATTTATAATATTCTTCCTTAATTTTAAATTAACTCAATCTACAACTTTTTTAAAACTATTATATTAAAGTTGTTATCGCTTTCATTTTAATTAATACTTGGACATTTTTGACAAGAGCAATTGAATTTTCTATCGTATATCCATTTCAATATGCCTTTTTAAAAAAATCGGCTTCTATTATAATTAGAAAAAGATATAGTTTTATTAAATCATTATGAAGCACTGGCAGAATTTCCACCTTTTCTTGTACATATTATACTAACTTTTTTCAAACTAAAATTTAATCGACACGAAGTAATATTTCTTTAAAAGTTTAATCTGTTTAAAGATTCTTGATTTTAGATATCAAATTTCATTAATTTGATTCAAAATGAATTGCGTCATTTGTTATTTCTTAACGTTTTTACATACTAAAGATTCTTTATTTTTTCAGGTTAGTCGTTATTTCAACATGGAAACTCGTAACTCTCGAAGTAATTAACTGTTATAAATTTATACATTTGTACTACGTAGGAAATTATATGCTTAATTGATTTTCTAATTGTTATTTTTTTATAGAATCGTTGACTGACCCGAAGGGTTTAATTAAAGATGAGGACAGTAATATCGACAACGTTAAACAAAGGTCTATTGAAATCGAGAATAAGTTAAAGGAGGCCGAAAGAAGGAGACTAGAGGCAGAAGAAAAAGCGCTTGAGTTATAACAACGAGCCAAGGAAGTTGCTTCGGAGAATATGCTTGCAGATAAGCTGGACGAATACGAAAAAAGGGCCATTGAGGCTGAAAAAAAGGCGGAGGAAATGGAAAAGATTGCTAAACGCGCTCTTTTATTAGAACAACAGGAAAAACAACGGCTAGAAATTGAACAGAGAATTAGGGATGCCGAAAAACGAATTAAAGAAGCCGAACGAATAATTGCTGAATCTTCTGCATCTTCATCGGCTGTTGCAACTACATCTTCAGTTGAAAAGAATCCAGAAGCCAATGGGGATTACAAATATGAATTTAATCAGGAGATCAAGGAAATGAAGGTAACTATTGAGAATTATTATTTTCAAATTAAATTCTTCTGCTCATGAAGTATATTTTTTAATTTTTATAAGGAAATCTTTTTAAAAAACAGTTCCAAGTTATTCAGGGCTTAAACTAGGTTGGTAACTTTGCTTGATGTCCATAAGTCAGTTTTTTAAAAAAATGTCCTTGAAATCCGTAATTTGATTGTGAAAAGATAAAAAAATCCTAAATTGTATGATATAATTTAAAGAATTTTAAAGGAATTACAAATGATTGCAGAAGTTTAATTATTTTCAAAAGTAATAATATTCTTCGTAAAAATTGAATTACGTTTGAATTTTTTTTTAAATTATTGTTTTAAATTTCAATTATTTTCAGAAATAATTAATTTCTTTTTTAAAATTAATTTATTTTCAAAACCGTTCTTACAATTCTTGAAAAAATTTCAATTATGTTTTCAATAATTAAATTCTCATGAAATTTTCTGATAACAATTTATGTAAAAATTACTTCCAGTTAAAGTTTCAAATAACAATTGAATTTTGAAGAATTTATTAATAATTAACATTTTTAGAAATAATTAAATTTTGTGTAAAAAGTTTTAAATTGAAATCTGTAAAAATCTATAGCTCCACTAACTTTTTCTTATATTGTTGATTTGATTGGCTTTTATATTATCCAAGTTTTGATTGATTACAATTCAAATGAAACGTTAGTTAAATCAATTAATTCTTTTTCTTAAAAAAATGTCTTTGACATAAGAATAA
This sequence comes from Leptopilina drosophilae, assembly GCA_032873175.1. NCBI lineage: Eukaryota > Metazoa > Arthropoda > Insecta > Hymenoptera > Figitidae > Leptopilina > Leptopilina drosophilae. Next base: position 21,055,499 of record CM065480.1, on the reverse strand, counting down.
TGTTATTTTCGTCCCTCTCAACAATAAGAAATTAAATATTTGATTAAATTTAAGAAAGATTTTCTTAATATAGAATTTTTTTAATTCTTATCTATTTTGACAGAACTCTTATTTAACATAAACTTCAATTGTTGCATTCTTTAATTTAACAAGTTTGAAGCAAAAATGCGTTTTTCACATCAAATACAACTTTCTTTATTTATAAAAAGGGGGAAAATGTAAATTAATTTTATGGACATTATGTTTTTCCAGAAACTAAAAAAACAAGTCTATGGTGCTTTAAACGCGGTCAGAGGCAGAGGAAGTGGTCGAGGCAGAGGCAGAATAAACTCTGGAAGTCGCTTTGGCGGTAATAATTATTATTAAGTCCTGATAATATTAATAAGATAATATTTCATATATTTATAACATGTAAAACGTTCTAAATTTAAATTGTATTTCCTGCTGGCAATAAATAATTCTAAAATATTTGTCATTTCAATTATTCTTTATTCATATTTTATTAGTTGTTTTTTTATTGGCATTTTTTAAAATTAAAGGTAAATCAAGTAATAATTTAAAAAAAAAACTTGTATACTTTAGAAACTTTGTTTTCAGATGTAAATTACATATTTTGGTTAATATTAATTATATTATTATTATATACGTTTTGTATATGTTTGTTTACTCAATACATATTCCATATTTTAGGGCTCAAACTGGGTTCGTAAATCCCATAAAACTCCGTAACTTTGCTGGAAGTCCGTAAAAGTCTGTTTTTTAAAATGGTCCGTTTGGTTTGTAATTTCATTGAAATTGGTTCGTAAAGCCCGTAAATTGTACGATATAATTTGGAGAGATTTCAAATCATTGAAAGAATTCAATTATTTTCAAAAGTAATCAGATTGTTACAAAAATTGTATTAAGTTCAAAAATTTTATAAAATTCTTGTCAAAATTTCAATTATCTCTAGAAATAATCAAATTTTTATCCAAAATTTCAATTATCTCTAGAAATAATCAAATTTTTATCCAAAATTCAATTATTTTCACAAATTTGATTGAAATTGTTGTCAAAATTTCATCATTTTAAAAAATTTTCATCAATTAAACTGTATTCATATCTAGGAGACATTGAGGAATTGTGTGCCACCTCAATTATTTAATAATATTTATAAGTTTGATCATCACATTTTTTTTGTTTTATTTAGTTCATTCAAAGTAAATTTTCTATTAGAATTTCATTACTTTACAACGCTTTATAATTACCTATAAACCGTGAACGAGAATCACCTAAAAAATGCATTTAGATATTTATTTTAGACCTTTATGTTTTTATTGTTTTTACAAGGATTTTCAAGAATAAACTATGCAAAAAAATTTTTTCTAGGAATTTCATTATTTAAAAATCTTTTATAAACTTCACAACCATTCAATTATTGTCAATAAATAATAAAATTTCTAATTATTTAAGTAAATAAATAATATTCTTATTAGGGATTCAATTATTTTGATAAATAATAAAATTCAATGCAGAATTTTAATTATTTTTAATACAAATTTTAATTGAATTCCTATCAAAAATGCAATTATTTAAAAAAAAATTATTCAATTTTGTCAACAGAATTTTCATATTTAAAAATTTGTTAATTAAATTGTTTGTAAAAATTGAATTTTAAGAAATGCATTCAATTATTTAATAAACTATTTATTTTTGTACTTAAGTAATTAAATTCTCGTAGAATTTTCTAGTAAAAATTAATTTAAAAATGGATTTTAGCTACGATATTAGATTTTAATTGAATATTAAAAGAAATATACTCTGGATTTTTAAACATAATTAAATTTTAAAAAGCTTGCTAATTAAAACCATTGAAAATTTGTATTTTCCATACTTTTAACGAACAATTTTTTAATGGAATTTTTTTTTGAGAAAATTTAATTGCTGATTTTTTATATATTATTTTAATTTTTTATTTAAACAAAATTTTTGAAAATAAGAATTGAATTAAAAATTATTTTATTTCTGGGTCATCTTTAATTATTATAAAACATGAAGAAGCCGATCACTTCGAGTCGAAGACACGGATTTTTCGATATCTTAATGTTTTATAGTTATAATAAAATTTAATTTCAGAATTTTTATTTTCATTATAATATTATTGAATGAATATTTTCAAGAAAAGAGGAAAATTGTTATATCCAAGATGAATTTTGTCCCTCTAATTTATTCTCAGTATCCTGGTATCATAAAAAAGAAAAGAATTTTCATTTTAATTAATTCACAATTCTTTATAATGTCTAATAGATCTTACTCTTTTTTCTTGACCACTGAGCAAAAAATATTTTGAACCTCACATTAAACGATACTTATACGAAACTTTTCATCGGAGAAAACGTTTTCAGCTCGTTGTAAAAAGTAATTTTGTTTGTGATTGCTGCTCTCGATCAGCAAACTTTAACCTTGCAAATTTAATTATTTTCACCACTAACTGTACAATGTATTACTTACCCGCGCAGAAATTGCCATAACAGGGCCCTGACCCCGCATGAAACAGGGAACCCGACTGAATCCCGGTTTGGGAGCTCGGCAAATTGGGCTTTTCGCCACGGCTCCGGTCGGTTTTATTGTTTCACCCCGGTTTGGGGAAGTCCGGTCTGGACCCGGCCAGGGCCCTGTCAAAATTTCTACACGGGCATATATAAAATGTTTATTATAATTAATTTAGACTTAAAAATTCATAACTATAAAATATTATGTTTGATAAAGTATATAATAAAATAAATATGAAAATTTTGTTATTTTTTCGGAGTTTCAGATTTTGGTTGGGGAACACTTTTTCTAAAACATTTTTTCTGAAATTATATTTTATACGACTTTTTTTCTTATAGAAATAAGTTTCTAAAAAAATCGGATTCATCATCTGCGACTTAGAAAAGCCTCGAGTAAAAAAGGTATAGAAATCCAAACATTATTTTCTAAGTTATTGTTCACTTTTTTTCACAACCTGATTCACATGGTTAAATAGTTTATAAACAGCTGTAAAATTTGTAATTTATGTATTATTTCATCTGTCCTTTTCTAGATAACTATTTAGTACTGTTCACTTTGATGTAACATACTTTTTAGAACCCAAAGTCCCTAAAAAAGTTACGAAATTTTCTTCATTTTCGTACTTCCTTTGTGGATCTCTCGAAATAATAATTTTATTATTAATTAAAAATGGTAGTTTCTGTAGGAGGGCACAACAATTATTAAAAAATAAATAAAATAAATATATAAATGTATTAAAAAATAAATACTGATTGAAACAGCTTTTACTAAATTGTATAAATTATTAAATCTATTAAGTGTTTTATAATTATAACTACTATTATCGATGAAAAATGAGTACTAAAGTTATTGTTTATAAAATATTTCACAAAATTTTTACATAATTGAGTCAAATATTTAAATAAATTTGTTAAAAATGCCGGTAAAAAATATTTACGCATTACTTTTTATATCCCTATTACAACCAGTCTCTAGCTACTTTGAATTTCAATAAATTTTTAATTGAACTTATTTCATTTTAAAAGAATTATCAAAATGTCTACCAAGTCAAACTTTTAAATGATATAGTTTTGATTTTATTAAATGTCCATTTTGTCAAATGCTTAAATAATAACTTTTTTAAATTTATATGTGTAATTAAACTAGAAAAAAAATTATTACATGTGTAACAGTTTTTCTATACACGTGCATTACACCTGTGCGTGGTAAAGCAGAAATAAGGTTACTAAAATAAATATATTGTTTAGTAAATACTTAAATTAATTTGAAGAGAATAAAAGAAAATTAAAAAAAATAAAAATCGACTAATAAAAGAAAATTTTTTTAATGAAATTCTATAAAATAAAGATTTTAACTAATTATGTGTTCAATAAGCATCACAGCTATACGGAATTAAAGAAATAAGAGTACCGTCTAAGCAAGAAATTTGAGACGCATCTTGGAAATTTAATAATTGTTAGAAGATTACGAAGCATTAAAAAATTTTACAGTTTTCATTTATTATGGAGAGAAAATAAGTGAAACCGGCCACTTGAAAAATTTTTATCTCCAATTTTCAAGTAATTTCTGATTTTCGGTAGATATACGAGTACATTGTTACCCCCTACAATATTTTTCAAAAAAAAAAATTTATTTAGGAAGTAATAAGGTGTTGAAGTTTTGGGACATTATATTTTCGTTTTTTTATTATAGTTAACGAATAAAGATAAAAAAGTAAACATTATTTAAAAATGAAGCCTGAAGTCTATATTTTAAAGAGAGAATAAAGCGACTACTAAAAAATACTTTTTTTTAATTGTTACCAACAATTCTTTTAAATAATTGCAAATTTAGGATTGATCTCAATGTTGTTGAGAGATTACATTACCATGTATTGATGTGCAATTTTCCAAGGATTTATTTAATTAGGTATTTTTATTTTAAATAACGACATACCATTTTTAAAATCTATTGTCCTGCTGACTTGGAATACAGTACACCATTTAATCATGATTGACCTAATATTATATACAATAAGCCAAACCAAAATTAGACGGGGTACCATACACCCAATTCGAATTTCTATTGTCTCTCCACCTAAAAAGATCTAAATATTTAAAATTAGTTCAAGTGTATATTAAAAATAATTTAATCAACGTTCAAGTTTAATGACTGTAACTTGTAAAATTAGCTATGAAAATAATGTGAGTTACTTTTCTTTTCTTTTTAGGCACTACATTTTAAATGAATATCGTGCTTAAACAGTCAATAAATTGAATATCTCTATTTAATGACATATTTTAAAACGATGTGCACATATTTATCAAGTCTTAAAAAAGCTCTATAATTTTTACTCGTTCATTAAAAAAATCCTGCATTCAATAAGATATTCATGCTAACAGTTTCAAAGTGTCGACCATTTTTGATCTTATTTTTGATTTTATATTCAAATTCTAACTCTCCTTCTTCATCATTATAAATCAAAGTAACATTGTGCAGAAACAAAATATTCAGACATGTTTTTTAAAAGCAATTACATAATTGCAATTGACGTAAAAATTTATCATGTAATTGAAAAGCATGATAATTTTGACTTTCTTAGTCAAAATTAAAAGGAGAGTACATGAAATAATATATTCATGTTTAAAATGTCGACTATCTTTTAATCACATTTGTGATTTTAAGTTAGAATTTATTTACACTTCTTTCCGTCACTAAAAATCAAAATAATATCGTTGACAAAAAAAATATAAAAAATAGCTATTAAAATAATTAGGCAATTGCAATAAATGCGAAAATTTATCTCGTAATTGAAAAATATGATAATTTTGACTCTTAAGTCAAAATTAAAAGGAACGTACATGAAACTAAACATTTCATGTGTCAAATAAAATTTGTTTAGCATCTTTTAATTATATTGTTCATTTAAGAATCAATTTGTTAAACGTTCCTTTTCCCTTACTAATAATAGAAATAACATTTTGCAAAAATAAAATAGAAAAATTATTCTTTAATATAGTAAATTATTGTCAATAATGGGAAATATATTGCATACAATTGAAATATTTTGAACTTTTTTAAATTAGTGCTACATTCAAGCGAGAAATCGCTCAAAAAAGGTCGGAAAATAAGAATCTCATCAAAAAATACATAGGAAACAAATCAATACCTATGTTCCATATTTTTTTTAATGAAATTTTTAATGCAACACTACTTTTGACATTCAAAGTCAAAATAAAAAGGAGCGAACATGAAAAAAATTTAACTTTTCAGTTTTCTAAAGAGACTTTTCTCCTTTTTAGTAAGTTTCGATTCAACTGTAGGAAAAGGCATTAATTTCTTATGCCTTACAATTTTTGCTAAATGTTTTCTCATAACGTTGGGTTTAACCGAATACTTTTGTGTATAAGGGTCTCTACCCAATGCTATGCTTGTACAGACTGCTGCAGCATAGACACCACAAGTTGAACCATCAGGTTGCATTTGAAGACAAACGAAGCGAATGTTTTTTATATCCAGTTTTGGATATCGCTTTCTTATAAAAATTCTTTCTTCATCTGAGAGGTTATCGTATGTTAAATTTTCATAATAACTCTCAAAAATTGTTAGTCTACTACCTTGTGGTGTGCACTTTTCATAATCGTAAAAGCGCCAGTGTCCAATTACATTTCCACCAAGAATTTGGATATCACGATCATTTGCACATTCAGGAACATACATATGCTTTAAAATGTTCAAAACACTTAGTGTCTCAAACTTTGAATGTACTCGCACTACTTCCAAAAATGCATCCAATCCTTCATCGTCTAACCATTCGTTATTACTCTCAATAAGTTTTAGACACTTTGTTAAATTACTTGGAGCCCAAGCTAACGAAGTGCGTTCCTTTCGTTTTATCGTCCTGAGTGGCAATTCATTCTCTTTTGTCTGTTCTTCTGCCGACAAAATGTCTATTTCAATAACTTCTATGTCATTGCTAACAGTTTTTTTTGTAGATGTTATTGCATTTGTCTTTTCCTTTTCTTTTGTCGACATCATCTTTATATTTCTAAGTGGCATTTCATCCACTTTTGTTCCTTCTTCTGGCGACAATATGTTTATTTCTATAACTTCAGCATCACTGCCGACTTTGTGTGCCGTTTTTGGTACTGAGGGCTTACTTACATCGATGGCCATGATGTTCCCATTTTCATTTGTAGATACTATTTCATGAGTTTTTTCTTTTTCTTCTGTCGACGGCATTTTCACTTCAACTTCATTGTGAACTTTCTTAGCCTTCTTTGATATTAAGGGTATATTTATGTCACTGTGGACATCAGCCACTTTTCTTTCAACATTGTGAACATTTGTGGCTTCATTTTTGATTTCCCGTTTCTTGAGAATGTATTCGGGTTCTCGAATTTTCAAATGTCTAGAGGTGCGACTGTCAATTATTTCTGGAATCATACACTCAAAATAGAAGCGTGTCAAGCGTGGCTCCATCATCTTTTTCCAAAAATTATCATCTCTCCATTCGAAAATTACTTTCATTCCAAGGGGAGTCCACAATGCAAACAATCCCCAAGCTCTTCTTGTTGTATGCATTTGTCCTTGAATTTGATAGTAAAATGAATTCCTTACGTTTAAGCGCAAATTTGGCTTTTTTTTGTCGAAGACACTTCTTATATCGGGGTACGTATTTATAAGTTCATCTGGTGTGAGATCCTCTCCTCTCTCAAAACATTTTATTTCAACAACGCCGCCTTCTATTACGTTGTATGCAAAATTAGGCTTCTTTCCCTTAGCCTTTGATCGGAAGATACGCAAATCTTTCAAGTTTGCATTTATTAAACCATCTGGTGAACTCGCCAGGTACTCTAAATCGGGATCAATCCAGATTCCAGTTGGTTCAATAATGGGACCTATCATTTTCGACAGTTCATTCCTAGCATGTTTTTCATTAACCAATCCATAAAGAGCAGCAGGAGGAGGATCCTTGGCAAAAGAGAATAACAATTTCTCCACCAAAGGAGCACAAAGAGTTGTTTCTCGGCGTTTACAAATGTCTCCAAAATTTGAAGAAGTTATCATTTTTTGATGGCATTCTTTCCATTCATCATTCAAGCTCTGACCAACTGTACGCTCAGCAATAGCAATTCTGTTACTCTGGTAGGTCTTTAATCCTTTAAAGAAAATTTCTTTCTGCATTTCAAACATGTCATCATCCATGTCAGGTTGTTTTGCGCGTTGACCGTAGTATTCGTCATTAAATTTGTTGGTTTTCTTATCCCTTCTCTTTTTACTGTTGTACTTTTTGTTTCGTTGCACTTTTTCTTCTCTTTTTTCCTCCATTGTTTGCACAGAAGCAGGAACTGCATTTCCTGCATGTTTAAGAACTGTAGCTTGCAACCTCTTCGTACTCCAACCAATTATTGCGCAGTGGCATCGAGCACAATAGTTCCCTGTCCTAGAAAGTGACAGTCTTTTCCCAGCGCAATGTTTGCAAATTAATGCATTCAATGATTCCACTAAATTGGTAGTAGTGCCCATCAACAAACTATCAATTATCAAAAACAGCCTTCCGTGTAATCTTTCAAGCTGTGGAAGAACTTCTAACTCTTCCAGTAAAGAAATAATATTTTCTTCTTCAGGATTAGGTTCGTTGCCATCAACAACTACCGTCTTTGCAGAATCAGATTTCTTCGTAACAACATTGCTGTCTCCATTTATTTCCACAGCTTCAGATTTATTTTCCACATCATTGCAATCTGCAACTATCATATCCACAGAACTAGATTTCTTTTCATAAATATTACTATCTGGACAAATTGTTACAGAATCAGATATTTTCCCGACATTGTTATTTGTTTCAATTTTTACAACATCAATTTTCTTCTCAACATTATTTGACTTCTCCACGCAAGGCCAGCCACCGAGTAAAGAGCATTCTTTGTGACAATCAAACACATGATATGGCACATTCATTATGTCCTTTTTTAAAAGATCAATTTTTTGATCATATGACAAGTTACAGTCTTCTCTTCTTCTTTTAGCAGCTGCTTTTATCTCTTTTCGAAATCGTTGTAAATTTTCCTTTAAGGCAACACGAGCTATGGCCATCCTTTTCTTTAACACTTTTCTTTTCTGAATTATTACAGACGGTTTTGTTCTAACAATGCGATGTCCATTTTTTTTACAATCATCTTGCGACCTTTTGTCGCAAATATTTTTTTCACCAGCGGGAATTTTGGACTGACTTTTCTACAATACTTGGTGTGGTTTTTTAAAGCGTGGTTGGTGCAGAAAAGCTTTTTTACTTTCATGCCAAATTTTGCATATGGATCAGCTTTTAAAACAGCATTTATAACACTACTGTCTCCATCTCCAACAAGATTTTTGAAGACAATCCCGTGTAAATCCCAGCTATCACACAACGATTCAACAGTGCATACAGGTTCCATTGAAGAGGAAGGTTGATCTCTATTAAAATTTTTATAGCAGTAATGTGGTTTTACATCCTCTCCTCCTTTTTCGCATGTAGCACAGGATTTGCATTTCACTCTCAGGTCCAAAGGTTTCTTAGTTTCCTTGCCCATTACTGTTACTGCTCCACCAAGAGAACCATATGATCCTCCAGCAAAAGTTCTTTGCAACCATGGACCATCAGAATACACTGTTCCAATAGGAACAACAACATCTGTGCCGTCCGGTCCTTGGATGACTTTATAAAGGCCTTTCTTAATAAGGGCTTCTCTTTCCTCTTTACCATTTTGTTTCATGATTTCCTGAGATGTTTCTATTATAAGAGGAATAATTTTCTTTTGATGTGCTAAGTAACCCGTTGATGAAATACACGGAATCCCAGCAGGTGCTAGTAACTCTTGCATATTAGAGTAACCACTGCCTGCTGTCATACTACCAAACACCATTGCTGTATTCACATCCATTTTATTAGAATCCTTTGGATGAGACTTTTGTATAACTGTTGAATTACAGCCCTTGCAAAATAATGTTACAAAAGTTTTAAAACCCTTTTGAGTAGACTTTTTAATTTCCCATTTTCGTCGAGAACAAAATGATTTATGTCGATCTTCTTCATCATAAGCCAATTTAAAAAGGCTACTAATCAAGTATTCTAAGTCTACAATTCGATTACCGTCGATTCCATTGCTTTCAATATCTGATGTGTCAGGTTCAATTTGGTCTTCATTATCATCATCACCATCATAGTCACATTCAAGCGATTTGAGTTTCAAAGAGACAGCAGTTATGGTAGATGATGTCGACATATTTTCATCTTCTGCAAAAATCATGGACGTACAAGTGGACATTTTGTCTTCAGGATTGTAAGCAGTTATCGTAGAACATGTCGACATATTTTCATCTTCTGCAAAAATCACAGAAGAACATGTAGACATTTTGTCTTCTTGTTTGTAAGCAGTTACTGTAGAAGATGTGGACATATTTTCATCTTCTGCAAAAAGCACAGAAGAACTAGTGGACATTTTATCCTCCTCTTTGCAATCAGAAACATTTTGATTCTGAACCTCAACTAGATTTGTTTCACTAGATATTTCATTGGGTTTATCATCGTCAACCTGTAAAACATCATCAGTAATGATACAAGAAAGCGTCATAATGTCAACTTTCTTACAGTCTGTTGCTGTAGAATAAGTAGAGACATTGTCATCCTGTTGACAATCAATAATGTTTGAAATGGCATTGTGATTAACTGTATCCAGGCATATGTTAACAGACATGCTTTCTCTTTCCTCTGTCGAACTGTATAAAGGAAAGGAGTATATGCCATTGAAATTTATTGTTTCCTTTATTTTATTTTTGTCATCTGCTAACAGGATCAAATCATCGTCGATATATTCTTCGTTCTTAAAAGTTGTGCAATCTTCTATTATTTCATCGACTTTAACGCAATCCTTTTTTAAACATTAATCTAATAAATTTTCAGTCTTCTCCTTCACTTCTATCTTCAAATCTCCTCCAACGCTTTTGTCCTTCTTCTTTAGGCGCCTAAAAAGATTAATATGTAATATAACAAAAATAAAATTTTCATTTTTAAATTAATTAAATGTACAGATTTGAAAACATCTTCACAAACAATTAAAAAATATTTTTCCAAATAATTAAAATTCATAGGCTTCTACATGCAGAACTAATTTAACATTTTAATTCTTCTATATCAATGCCAGGAATTGACGCGCAAATGAACGATCGGCTCTATAGGAAAGCAAACAATTCAATTCATATCTAGTAAAACAAAAAATATATTTAATGCTAGAATTTAGAACTAATTTAGTGCTAATTCAGTACCTAATTAAAAAATTTAGAGCTGTTACGATTTTTTTAAAAACATGTAGTACTGCTAGCTTGACGAATATGCAGAAGTACCATAACTTTAAAAGTAACGTTTTTGTAAAATTCCTTTCATGATAATTTAGAGCTAATTTAGTACTCTAACATAGATTAAAAACAATTTTTTCAAAACTACCCATAAACTCAAAAAATACCTAAGGGGCAAAATTCCTCAATTGTCCTAACTTAAAATTGAAAGTCTTCAAATCGGGTTGATTTTTGCACAAACTTTAGTACTATAGGGGAGTACTTTATCCACAAAATATTAAAATATTTTATTAAAAATTGTAGAGGGGGGAGGGGGTTAAAGTTTTTGGTAACGTGTTAACAGTGGATTCTTATAGCTAATGTAGCTAAAAAACAGTAGAGTGGACAAAATTTTGCCCTATATGTTTTCGAAAGGTTTTTTCCTCCTCTTTCGAATGGTGTAAAAAAAATTTTTTTTTATTAACAATTTAAGTTAATTTTTTCAAAATAAAAAATATTTTTGACTTTTTTTTTAAATCGGCATTTTTTTTTTCTTTTTTTTTTGCATTAAAATAAAGCTTATTATATGTACTTTCCATACCCCTTTGGTAAAAAATGCCGTTTTTTTTTGTTTTCGAATTATTAATTAATTAATTAATAAAAATTTGTTAAAAATTATTAAAAAATGAAATACTTTTTAAGCAAATAAACTTTTTTTAATTATGAGCTTATCACCGTAAAGCTGCTTAAATTCCGCATCCAACGAGTATAAATACATCTATTTTTATAAATAATTGTTTAATAAACAAATAATTGAAAATTTATTTATTAATTTTTTGAAAAAAAAAACAATTTCTTTCATCATTTTTGCTTTAAAATACAGATAAATATGCGTACATTCCATACCGGTTTAGGAAAAAATGACGCGTGATTAGTTTTCAAATAATTAATCATTTTTAATTAGTTAATTAACTCATTAATAGTAGTAAAAAATTACTAAAAAATTAAATATTTTTCAAGAAAATAAACTTTTCTTAATTACGAGTTTGTCATCGGAAAGCTTACCAAATTCTGCATCCAACAATCATAAACTCAAACTGTTTTTTTATAAATAATTATTAATTAAATAAATAATTTATTATTTATTTATTAATTTTTTGAAAAAAGGGATATTTTTTTATTTTTTCCTTTAAAAATAAGGCTTAATATATTTATTTTCGATACCCGATTAGGAAAAGTTACAATATTTTTTGTTTTCGTATTATTTATTAATTAATTAATAAAAAATAGACATGTTGGATGCGGAATTTGTTAAGCTTTACGTTGGAAAGCTCAAAATTAAGTAAAGTTTTTTTTTTAAATATTAATTTTTTTTACTAATTTTTATTAATTAATTAATAAATAATACGAAAACAAAAAATATTGTAACTTTTCCTAATCGGGTATCGAAAATAAATATATTAAGCCTTATTTTAAAGGAAAAATAAAAAAATATCCCTTTTTTCAAAAAATTAATAAATAAATAATAAATTATTTATTTAATTAATAATTATTTATAAAAAACAGTTGAGTTTATGATTGTTGGATGCAGAATTTGGTAAGCTTTCCGATGACAAACTCGTAATTAAGAAAAGTTTATTTTCTTGAAAAATATTTAATTTTTTAGTAATTTTTTACTACTATTAATGAGTTAATTAACTAATTAAATGATTAATTATTTGAAAACTAATCAAGCGTCATTTTTCCTAAACCGGTATTGAATGTACACATATTGATCTGTATTTTAAAGCAAAAATGAAGAAAGAAATTGTTTTTTTTTTCAAAAAATTAATAAATAAATTTTCAATTATTTGTTTATTAAACAATTATTTATAAAAATAGATGTATTTATACTCGTTGGATGCGGAATTTAAGCAGCTTTACGATGATAAGCTCATAATTAAAAAAAAGTTTATTTGCTTAAAAAGTATTTTCATTTTTTAAATATTTTTAAAAAAATTTTTATTATTTATTAAATAAAAATTACAAAAAAAAAAAAAAACGGCATTTTTTACCAAAGGGGTATGGAAAGTACATATAATAAGCTTTATTTTAATGCAAAAAAAAAAGAAAAAAAAAATGCCGATTTTAAAAAAAAAGTCAAAAATATTTTTTATTTTGAAAAAATTAACTTAAATTGTTAATAAAAAAAATTTTTTTTACACCATTCGAAAGAGGAGGAAAAAACCTTTCGAAAACATATAGGGCAAAATTTTGTCCACTCTACTGTTTTTTAGCTACATTAGCTATAAGAATCCACTGTTAACACGTTACCAAAAACTTTAACCCCCTCCCCCCTCTACAATTTTTAATAAAATATTTTAATATTTTGTGGATAAAGTACTCCCCTATAGTACTAAAGTTTGTGCAAAAATCAACCCGATTTGAAGACTTTCAATTTTAAGTTAGGACAATTGAGGAATTTTGCCCCCTAAGTAAAATATAAAAACACTTTTTTTTAATTTTCATATAAATTCGAAGCTAATTTAGTGCTCTAACGTATCATTAAAAACAATTTTCTAAAAACTACCTAATTATAGGAAAAAAAAGTAATTAACAATTTTTTTTTCTAAATTTAGTGCTCTAACATAATTTTTAAAAAATCAAAAAACTTCCTAACTAAAAATAGAGTGTTTTTTTAAAAACATTTTATAGGAATTTAAATTAATTTAGTGCTCTCTTATAGTATACAAAATTTTTCCAAGTCTACACATAAACTTAAAAAGTACCTGCTAAAAGAAAAAAAAATTATTTAAAAATAATTGTTATGAAACTTTAATTAAATGAAAATATCCTATGGTCGGTTTATTTTGAGAATAAATGTTTGGCAAAAAAAACACATTGCTAATTATTAAATTAAATTTAAAAAAATAATAACAAAATCTTGTTGCACCAACAACATTCTTAATTATTTTAACTACTTTTTGATGGTTAACATAAGTTTTTTAATATCTTTGGGAATTATTGAACTAAGGAGAGTAGTTTAAAAGTAGTCAAAAGTACTAAATTTTTTTAGTGTAACTACTTCAAAATTCTACTTTTTAGTTTTTGAAAACACGAATCATTAGTAACTTTACTGTGGAATTATTTATGTCTATTATTTATTGTTGAGTTTTATAATTAAAATTAAACAACGCGCGTCTACACAAAATATGACTTATAGATCGATATATCGAATATTGTATTTCCTTTTCGTTTACACAACTAACTTCAGTTCAGTTCACGGAAACGCCTGTACGAATATACACGCCGTGTTAAACAATTCATATTATTTTCCTTTTTATAAGTTAAACCTTTGTATTTAAATATATAATTTAAATAAATAAAAACAACAGGTTATGTACCCAGACTACTTTCCACTGCGTAAAGGAATCTGAAAGTGCGAAATTGACGCGATAAACGATTGATTAGACGAAAGTGAAATCTAACCTCAAAAAAAATTTCGTTGAAAATCATAACGCGAACAAAATACGCAAGAAACGTGCGCGAAAAATTGTTTTTTACGAAAAAGTCAGACAAAGACAAAAAGGGATTGTCGAATTGTCGGAAACAATTAGCGTAAAGTAAAACGAAAATAATAAGTGTAAATACGTGTTTGAAGAATTATGTTATTAAACGAATTATAGATAAAGACGGTGACTTGTCGAATTATTGAAAACTATAAGTGAACTAGTGTAATGTGTGTATAAGTTAAAATGGCATCGAATTTTCAAGTACAAATGGAGAAACTGGGAAAGGACAACTATGATACGTGGCGTCTTCACATGGAAGCAGTTCTCGTCAAAAACGACCACTGGGAATATGTGGAGGGAACCATAGAGAGGCCAGAAGCGGAAGGTGCCGCAGCTGAATGGGACAAAAGAGATCGAAAAGCTAAGGCTGATATAATTCTTGCAATTAGTCCAACTGAATTAGGCCATATTAAAAGTTGCACAACGTCCAAGGAGGTATGGGAAAAATTAGATCTTGTTTACAAATCAAAAGGGCCCGCCAGAAAAGCAACATTATTGAAACAATTATTGTTTACTAAAATGAATGATGATGAAAATATGGCGGATCACTTGAATAGATTCTTCAACATTTTAGATAAATTGACAGAATTGAAAATTGTTATTTCGGACGATCTACTTACTATACTACTACTTTACAGCGTTCCCAATACATTTGATAACTTCCGATGTGCAATTGAAGCTCGCGACGAGCTTCCAACTCCGGAAGCCTTGAAAATAAAACTATTAGACGAATATAATGCCAGGAAAGTGCAGGACACAGAACAAGATTTACAAGGTGCATTTTATGCAAAACCATTTAAACACCAAAATTATCAACAACGTCAGAAAAGTGAAGGATTTAATGTGAATCAAAACAAAGGCAACCAACAACAACAAAATTCAAGGAAACGTTTTAATTGCAACTACTGTAAAAAGTACGGCCACAAAGCCGCTGACTGTAGGAAAAAGGCTGCAGATCAAAAACCCATTTCTTCAAATGTGACTGAAGAAGAGGCCTTTATCGCTCGTGTTGACGATCCTGAGAATGAAATAGTGACATTTGCCTGTGCTTTTAGTGCTGAATCTACATCTAGCAACAGTTGGTGCATGGATTGTGGTGCGACCTCGCACATGTGTCAAAACAAAAATTTATTTTCGGACTTAACTCTAGTTGAAAACCAAAAGGTTAGATTAGCTGTTGATAAAACTACTCAAATTCTCGGAAAGGGTACAATTCATCTCATTTTAGAAAATGGCTGTCAGGGACAACAACAAAAAATCAGACTAGATAACGTTTTATACGTTCCAGAATTGAAAACAAACTTGTTTTCAATATCGAAAGCCACGAAAGGAGAACGAACAATAAATTTCACCGAAACTTGTGCAGAAGTCAGGAACAAGAGTAACGAAATCATATTCAATGGAAAAAGAAGAGGTGAACTTTATTTTATCGAACCCAAAAACATTCCTGTAAACGAGATAATCGACAATACAAATCAAATTAATAAATGGTGTAATAGTGTATCGGCATTAAGTGCAAAATCGACGCTGGAAACAACAAACTTTGTACCTGAAACAGCAAACAACGTAATTGAAATTCAAAAATGGCATTTAAGATTCGGTCATTTAAACGAAAACAGTTTAAGAAAATTGAACCGCCGGCGACCAAAAGGGCGTGCGCACGGTTTTCGTTGGCCCCTCGCGCAGCCGTAGAATCGCTGTACGCGGGGCCAACGAAAGTCATGCGTATGCCCTTTTGGTCGCCGGCGGTTCAATTATCATCTGATCGCATGGTGAATGGTCTTTTTCTCAAGTCAAGTGAAAAATTAAGCATATGTGAAATCTGTATCCTTGGAAAACAATCACAGACTCCATTTCCGAAGACATCAGTATCCAGAAATGAAAAACTGCTAAGTTTAATTCACTCCGACGTTTGTGGACCATTTAGAACAAAATCTATTGGGGGTTCACTATATTTTGCAACCTTCATCGATGATAAATCGAAATACACAGAAGTATATTTTCTCAAAAAGAAAAGTGACGTCAAGAATGCTTTTATTAAATTCAAAGCTTTGGTAGAAAATCAAACCGAGCAAAAGATTAAAATATTACGCACTGACAATGGTCTGGAATATGTAGGAAAGGACTTCGACAACTATTTGGAACAATGCGGAATAAAACGTGAACGCACCGTTGCATATACTCCGCAACAAAATGGGACGGCAGAGCGGATGAACCGCACCCTCACAGAAATGGCGAGATGTTTATTATTACAAGCAAAATTACCAAAGTGTTTCTGGGGAGAAGCCATAGCTACAGCAGTCTATTTACGAAACAAGTGTCCTACTATGAAATTGAATAACCAAACTCCTCACGAAATTTGGTTTGGAGTCAAGCCTACTGTAACTCATCTAAGATCTTTTGGTTGTAAAGCTTACGTACTCGATAAATCACCGAACGTTGATAAACTTGCTCCAAAATCCGTTGCTTGTATTTTTGTTGGATACTCCAGCTCGTCGAAGGCCTACCGACTATGGAATCCCAACTCAAGAAAAATATTGCTGAGCCGCGATGTGAAGTTTTTAGAAGAGGTTTATTTGGGCGAAGCTGTCGCCGAAAAGAATAATGCTGAGTTATTTGAACCATTTTTCGAAAATAACGAACTCAGTAAAACAAACATCAAAATCATCAACTCAGAACGGGAAAATGTTGAAAATCAACTTCCCATGGACGACTATTCGAGTGAAACATCTCCTGCGAACAACGGCAATTCAAGTAAAATATCTTCTACGAACAACGACAATTCGAGTGAAATATTCCCAAACGATTTGAATGACGACAAAAATCGATCTCGTGAAGACAACACAAGATCAAGAGAAACTTCTCCAAGTGTTTCTACAAGTGATTTGGACGATGAAAATCAACAACAAATGGATTCATTGGACACAAACGACATTAATCCAACGAGTGACTCAGAAGATGACAAACACGATTTCGACAATGAAAGTCAGAAGATTTCGGATGTAACTCCTTGTACGACTCAGAGATTAGCCGGACGCCCTAGATTAGAAAGAACTGGTGCCAGAGGGAGACCACGAAAAATCTTCAACGAAAAACCTAAAAATTGTGAATCTTTATCGATGACATACGAAGAAAACCCCAATCCATCGGTTCAGGAAGCTCTTGCTGGACCTCATGCAGAAAAATGGCGTAAAGCTATGAAAGAGGAATTCGATGCTCTGGTAAAAATTGGAGCTTGGACTCTCACTGAACGTCCAAAAGAAAAGAAAGTCATTGGATGCAGATGGATTCTTCGAACGAAATTTGATGCTGACGGGAATATTGATCGTCACAAAGCTCGCTTAGTAGCTAAGGGATACAATCAGCAACCCGGGATGGATTTTACCGAAACATATTCTCCAGTAGCTCGACAAAGTTCCGTGCGGATGATTTTGGCAATATCAGCAGAATTGGGCCTTAGTCTTTACCAACTCGATGTTGTCATGGCTTATATCAACGGGAACTTGGAAGAGGACATCTACATGGAGCAGGCTGAAGGATTTGAAAACCCCGAAAGAATAGATGCTGTGTACTCATTGAATAGATCGATATATGGACTAAAGCAATCAGGACGTAATTGGTTCAAAAAGTTTGACCAAAGAATGAAAGAAATAGGATTAAAATCCCTTAGTTGTGATCCTTGTGTCTACGTACAGAAACAGGGGGAGTCAATTCTTATCGTAGTAGTTTACGTAGACGACCTAATAATTGCGACGAATCATATCAAGAAATTCGAGGAACTAAAAAGAAATTTAACCAAACATTTTCAATTGAATGACTTAGGCAAATTGAATTATTGCCTTGGAATTGAGTTTAATCAAGATTCTACAACAAAATCAGTCTTCATGTCACAAAAGAAGTACATCGATGATATTCTTCGCAAATTTGGGATGTCAGATTCGAAACCTGTGACCACTCCACTGGATGGAAACGTGAAGCTGAGCAGAGAAATGGAACCAAAAACACCAGAAGAGATTGAGGAAATGAGTAAAGTTCCATATCGATCTTTAATTGGATCACTCATGTACTTAGCTGTATCAACGCGACCTGACATCGCTTACGCTGTAAGCACTTTAAGTCAGTTCAACCAAAATCCGGGAAGAAGTCATTGGATATCAGCCAAACGAGTGTTGCGATATTTGAAGGGGACTAGTGATAAAGGACTGTTGTATGAACGAACCAAAGAAGACCTCATCGGATTTGTCGATGCTGATTGGGGCGGCGCTATTGACGATCGCAGATCATGTACTGGATATACCTTCAAACTCAGTAATTCAGCAATTTCCTGGGAATCTAGGAAACAAAAAACAGTTGCCCTGTCTATCACTCAATCAGAATATATGGCTTTAACAGAGGCTGCGAAAGAAGTCGTTTATTTACGTCGTTTCTTGACAGAGATTGGTTTACCTTCTTTCAATCCTCAAACACCTACCACAGTTTACTGCGACAATCAGGGAGCCCAAGAATTGATGAAAAATCCAATTCATCACGCCCGTACGAAGCATATTGATATCCGGCACCATTTTGTTCGCCAAGTGTATGAAGAAGGACAAATTAATGTTGAATATCTACCTACGACGGAGATGGTTGCGGACGTACTGACCAAACCACTCTTTGGACCAAGTTTTCGAAAATTCTCAAGTGGCCTCGGTGTTACAAGTGTAGCCTCTTGTTGAGGAGGAGTGTTGAGTTTTATAATTAAAATTAAACAACGCGCGTCTACACAAAATATGACTTATAGATCGATATATCGAATATTGTATTTCCTTTTCGTTTACACAACTAACTTCAGTTCAGTTCACGGAAACGCCTGTACGAATATACACGCCGTGTTAAACAATTCATATTATTTTCCTTTTTATAAGTTAAACCTTTGTATTTAAATATATAATTTAAATAAATAAAAACAACATTTATGTCTATAAGTTATGTTGACATAGTTGAACTTGAATTAATATTATTACTTTATCTAAATTAATTATAAGGCCTTCTTTGAAATGATAATAAATATAAATTGTTAAACAGTGTCTAAATTTCCAATATAATAGCAGCAATGGTTTTGCCTGTTTTAATTTTCGCCCTATTTTTAGTAAAATACATATGAAATTTGTTATTAATCTTTTTTTGTTTCTGTACTTAACTGCTTCCAAAGATGTCGAAAAGTACAACGTTTCTTAATTCATATCGCCTTGTAAAGAACATTTTACAACTGACAATGAATAAAATATTTAACCAAAAGAGAATTAAAGTTAAGTAATATGTGATGGGATTGCTAGTAAAATATTTTATAAATTCTTAAAAAATAAAAGTAAATATGCAAAACCTATCCTCAATTCATGTGAACAATAAGAAAGAAGAGAATAAACAATTACAATGTAAAAATATGGGGGTCGGTTTGGGACCACCCCTTGAGGGTCGGTTTCGGACCACCCTCACTATTTCCACAAAATGTTTTGCCAATCACTTATATCAATGGAATCAATTTAATTTGAATGTTGTGCGTTGAAGTTAAGGTCATACAAAATCAAAATTAACTTCGTAAAAATTTTCCTGTATTCAAAAAACACTGTTAGCTCAAATTCCGCATAGGTTAAAAATTAAATTAACCAATGCTAAAATCTAATATTGCATGAATTTCCAAAATGAAATCAAACGCATTGACAAAACCTGTTGCCCAGTTGTTGGTGTTGTGAAAGTGTTCGATTGATGGTACTAACGAATTTTTTAGTGGTACCATCTTTAAGAAACATAATGGGGTCGGTATGGGACCGCCCTCCCCTACATACTTTTAGAAAAATTTGAATTATTAAAAAATAAATAATTAAATATAAATAAGTGGTGCAATATTTTTTTATGCTTATGGGAGTAGAATAAAGTAGAAGGTGAACTCCACATCAACTCATCACAGATATTTTTTAGACTAATTGGGATTTGGTTAATACTTTGTGTATATACTATTTAGGCGATGCGAAAAAAGTCCCCCAAATATTTTTTGAAAAAAATAAAAAATGGCAGAGATATGACACTGTGAATTTCTTAGTACTTTAAAAAAAAAATTCATAACTTCTACTCTAATAATCCGATTTTAATTTTCAATATCAGAAATTGTTCGTAAAATACCGTATTTTAAACTAAAAAATATTATAATTAACAAAAAATATTTTTGCACTATTTTTGACAAATTTGAAACATAAAAATCGCCATTTAAAAAATATGAGGTTTTCAATTTCTTTTTTATTTATACCAAAAGATGCCAAAAATAGTCTGTAAAATGATCTGGCAAGTTTCATTGTGGGACCGCCATGGGTTTTCGAAAAAAAATTAAATTTAATGTGATGCATGATGAAAAAACTTTGAAAAAGACAGGGAACAATTAGCAATGAATTCATATTACTTGTGATGGTCATATGTTTCTTTACATTTTCTGAAAGAACGTATAAATTTTCATCATGCATCACATTAAATTTAATTTTTTTTCGAAAACCCATGGCGGTCCCACAATGAAACTTACCAGATCATTTAACAGACAAATTTTGGCATCTTTTGGTATAAATAAAAAAGAAATTGAAAACCTCATATTTTTTAAATGGCGATTTTTATGTTTCAAATTTGTCAAAAATAGTGCAAAAATATTTTTTGTTAATTATAATATTTTTTAGTTTAAAATACGGTATTTTACGAACAATTTCTGATATTGAAAATTAAAATCGGATTATTAGAGTAGAAGTTATGAATTTTTTTTTAAAAGTACTAAGAAATTCACAGTGCCATATCTCTGCCATTTTTTATTTTTTTCAAAAAATATTTGGGGGACTTTTTTCCCATCGCCTAAATAGTATATACACAAAGTATTAACCAAATCCCAATTAGTCTAAAAAATATCTGTGATGAGTTGACGTGGAGTTCACCAGAAGAATCATATCGGACCCCATAACACCCACAGTAGAGGTGTGCAAAATTCAAATCGATAGAAAATTCGAATCGAACGATCCAATTCGAAATTCGAAGTTTCGAATTGGCTGATTCGAATCGAAAGTAAACTCGAATGGAACTAGCTAATTCGAAATTCGAATTGGCCGATTTGAAACTAAAGTAAATTCGAAATTCGAAGTTTCGAATTGGACGATTCGAGTCGAATTATTCCCGATTCGAATTTTCTGTTGTCGTGTCGAATAATTTTCGGTTCGACTCGATTAAATGCACACCTCTAACCCACAGTGGTACAAGAAAAATATAATTTTTTCAAATTTCCTAAAGAATTTCCATTTTTTCCTTTACTGAAAATAAGTGATGCACTTTTTTCTACTTTTTTTCTACTTTATTCTTCTCTTAGGAGCATGGAAAAAATAGTTAAAGTTGACGATCACTCAGAGTAAATACAATTTAAGAAATTAAAACAATTCTTTTAACGTTTTCGAAAGCAAGGCTGTACTTTTCAGAAACTATAATTTTAAAATTGCAGTGAACATATTGTCTAAATTTATTTAATAAAATTATAGTTCTTGAAGAGAACAGCTTAGCTGTTGAAAACGTTTAAGAAATTGTTTTAATTTTTTCCATTGACTTGACTTGGAGTGATCGTTAACTTCAACACTTAATTAAGATTTTAATAAATAAATTTTTTGTTTAAAAAAATTACTTTATTAAACTCTTGTTTATAAAATAAATAATAATTAAAACATGATATTACCCTTTCCTAAAAAGGTATTTGTTTATTTAAAAATTGGTCAAAATTAAAATAGATAGAAATTTATGCATCAACCCTAATTATTATTATTACGGCTTTGTAGGGTCTAGGAGTATGAAAGTAGGTTATAAAAGGTTTTACAATGTAGGGTGTAGGAGAATGAATGTAGGGTTTACTGAATTCGAAATAGGCCCTCCTTTACTTCTCCAAATGGAAGATTTGGAATTTTCCGCCGGTTTTGGGAGTCAAAGTAGGGTCTAAATTTCATCAAAGTTAGAACCACCTTTACTACTCCTAACTCTCAACAAACCCTGAAAATTCAGGGTTATAGTAGGGCTTAAATTTCGACTCGGGTCATGTATACACACTAGGGAGGGTTTCGCCCCCCTGCGCGCCAACCTCCGAACTATTTTTTATATTTAATGTAATTTTTATTTTCAAATCATGTTCTTTTTTTTATGAATGTATAGTAATAGGTTAGAGTAAATTATATCAGGCGATATTAAAAGAAAGAACTTATACTTCTTCATACCTAAAGGTAGAAAATTGATTAAATTTGGCATAGATTTTGCAGTATCATCAAAGGCAATATTAGGCCCCTTTTTACTTCCAGCTTTAACAATAAATCCAAACTAAACATGCGCCAAAAAATTACATAATAATACACATTACTAACTGGACATATAAATGAAAAAGTGGAACTAGAATGTTTAAACATTGAGAAAAAGAGTTTTCTACTCACCGGAGCGCTCTAAGCCTGGTTTTAGCTCCGTTTAGGAGAAAAATTTTTTTCAATGTTTAAACATTATAGTCCCACTTTTTCATTTATATATCTTTTTAGTAAAAAACCTCAGCTTTCGTTAAAAGAAAATCGTATCTCTCTCCCCTAAAAATTGAAGTTTATTTTTAATTTTGATTTTTTAGGGTCAAACATTTTTTTTTTCAAAATGCTTATTTCCAATCGAAAGAGCATGAAAAAACCTTTCCAATACGTACTTTGCCAAATTTTTATATTTAATAGTTTTAGAGTAAACAATTATCGAAATAAGCCTGTACTGAAAAATCCAAAAATTTAACTCCCTCCCCCTCGAAAAATATTGGACTAGGTAAAAAAATTACTATCTATTAGTACTACAAAAGCCCCAAGTTTTGCTACGATTGGAGAATAATTTTTCTCCACCGTGATCATTTGATATGGAATCGCTCAAATATAAAATTTGTTTTTGAATATTATGCACGGAATTTCGTATGGAAATGTGGCTGAATATTTTTAAAGAAATAGTCGAAAGAATTTATGTGCTAATTTCCATTCGAAATTCCGAGCGAATTTTTTTTCAATATCCATATTTAAAATTCGGGTATTATTCGTACGAACATTCGTGCAAAAAAACGTTTCAAAACAACACGAATTTTACTAGTAATTTCATACGAATTCAATAGGAAATCTATACGAATCTGGTCGGATTTCCGCACGAATCATTTTTACCTGGGCTAGGAGTATGTACTTTATTAATTAATAAGTATTTAATTGGGTATAGGATAATAATTTTTAATACCACTCATTGTAAATTTGTTTTGAAACTTCAATTGAGTGAGAAAATGCAGTAAAACGTTTTAAAAATGCAAAAGCGTGTATATACATTCCATTGAACATTTAAAAGAACTTACATCGATTACAGTGTAAAAAATTTTAAGAACCAATAATTACGAATCTGACTAGACATTTTTTGGAAATCCAAATCCAATACCGTTTTGAATTTTAATCTGTGTTTTACTTCAATTTTTTATTGATGTAAATAGAACCTTGTCAAAATGTACTTCTCCTACTTTTAGCGTACTTTCTAAATACGAATTAGTTTTATAAAAAATTAATAGAAATTTTTGCTTCTTTTCTGATTCTCTTTTATTATCAGATACTAGCTGTTTTATCCGTCTTCGACGCGTTTCACTTTCTACTAATACATTTAAAAAGGGTGAAAACAACCGAGAATTCTATTTGACTGAGAAAAGCTAAGAATGAGTTACCATTAACCATTTATTTTATTTGGAAAATATTACTTTTTGAATTAGTAAATAACTCATTTGACAAATACTATTTTTAACTAATTCGTATTAAGAGAACGGTATTTGTCAAATTTATGTATTTTCTGCGTTGTAGTACTATAATTTTCTAAAAATTAAACCTAAATTTCCACCAGTTTTTAGAGTCATGCAGATTATAATTCGAACTAATTGTATCGCAAGAAGACCCAGCGTTACAACTTCTAAAATGTAAAATATCATTAATATTGCAGGCTGAAAGTAGAGCTTAAATTTTAACTCGGGTCTGTTTATATAAATATTGAATCAATATTTATTGTAAAATAAGCATATAAAGTATGTAAGGTCTCGAAACTTGATACCTTTTCATCTAATAGAAAATATTAAAGAAAACACTGAAAATGTAAAAAAATTATTGCAATTTATGAAAATTGATTTTATTTTGATAGAAACAATTAATAATTTTAAATAGTGAACAACACAAAAAAGAGTAAACTTGATTGTCTGTAAAAGTAGCTTTGGGTCTCAGGGAAAATTTTTTCCCAGTGTATCTATTTAGTTATCAATTATTACATTTTGTCCAAGAATTGTTGATTTCTTCTCAACAAAAGTTGTTTACTTTTGAAAATCGTGAAAATATGATAAAGTGCTAAAAAACTAATATCTAATCACAGGTTCTCTACATGTGATTCGATTTAATTCATTTTAATGATTTATTTTTATCACATTTATTAAATTAAATTTCGCCCGTCCGTGAAAATAGGTATATAATTTAATAATTAAAAATATTTGTAAATTTTTTTTCTTTTTTATTTGAAGGAGGAAGGAGTCATCTACCTTGCATTTTTTAGAATTAAATATCACTTACTAATAAAAAACATATTTCCAACCCAAAGTGGATGACTCCTTTCTCCTCCAAATAAAAAAGAAAAAAAATTTACAAATATTTTTAATTAGTAAATCATATACATATTTTTAATGACGGGCGAAATAAACTATTTCTTTTATTTCGCCCGTCTTTTTTCCCATGCATTTTCACTGACGGGCGAAATAAACTATTTCTCTTATTTCGCCCGTTTTGCATTGCTATGCATTTTCTTTGACGGGTGAAATAAACTATTTTTCTTTACGAAATTAAGCCATTAGACAGATAATTTTCAAGCCATTTTTCGTTTAATATTTCTTATCATTAATTATTTCTATCAATTAAATTAAAACAGCCTAAATCAATTCCCATATTTTTTTTTAATTTAAATTTTACGTAATGTGTTTTCAAAGAGCTTTCATTTCTATATTTTTTGAGAAAAAATAATTTAATTTTACAAAAGTCAATATTATTATTAGGAACGTACAGATATGTGTACTTTTTTCTAGAAACGTGTAAAGGAGAAAACTTTTCTTTATAATCACATTAAAATCAGTTTACCTTGTAATATTAGTGTTTTCAGCATAAAAACAAATAAATGATATTTATCTTTTTATGGAGAAGTAATTTTTGGACGATTTTTCCTTATTTATTTAGGGTCCATTTAAAAAATACGTAACACTATTTTTCGGAAATTAGGACCTCCACATGTTATCAATATTTCATAATCTATAATAATGAAAGAAGTAAAATAGCTTACTTTTCTACAAAAACTTTTTTTCGTGAATGAGGCCTTGAACCTCTTTTTGCAGTAAGAGGCTTATTTTTTCCTCCCATTTTACAGGAATTAATTTCCTCTTATGAATATATATCGCCACTTGGCGATGTGGGGAAAATCATGCGTCTCCAGGCAGGCTGCCAGTAGAGGTGTAACCGCTGCTTAAGGCCAACGCAGAATAGAATCTTTAACCGGAACCGGATCCTTCTTTAACTCATTCTTACGGTTACGCTTACGATTGCAGTTCGGGTTACAGATTCTATTCTGCGTTGGCCTTTAATGGTGGAGTCCCATGACAGCGTTTTGCAACTAGACCATGAGTACAAATAGAGCAAACATATAACTGTTTCTCTCTCACACTCATGGCCTAGTTACAAAGCGCAACGCAAAAAGCTCCCATAGGACCAGGGTTTTAAATTAATATATTTATCCTGAATTCGCCTTTGTGTTAAATAAAGAATAATTACTGTTTATTTGTTAAAGAAATATTTGCAACAACGAACAAAATAAAAGTGTTTTTCACAGTTTTGTTGCAAAGCAAGCATAAGGGAGCGTTCAGACGTTCTCATGCAAAACTTATGCATGCAAGTTGCCATAGTAGCGTTCAAGAGTGAGAGAGGTAGAATAATTTCCTATCTCTCTCACTCTTGAACGCTACCATGGAAACCTGCATGCATAAGTTTTGCATGAGATCGTGTGACTGTACCCTAAAGGTCTAAGCACAATAGGTTCGCGAAAGTCGTTTGCGAACGCAAAGCATGAGTTAGAAAAAGACACAAATATATCTTTGTCCTTTTCCAACCCATGTATTGCGTTCGCGAACGACTTTCGCGAACCAATTGTGCGTTGGTCTTAAGGCCACATTTTTTCCGTTTTCCAATTTTTGTAATTCGAAACAATTCTTTCCACGAATTATGTTTCGGTAGACCACCACAATCACTCTTATTTGAGACTATTTAGGTTGAACTATATAGTCGGAAATAAACAATTAGAGCACCTTAATGTGGCAACTGACCGGTACGACCGACGACGTCGAAAACACCCTTAATCTCACACCCGTGCTATAAGTATAATACATTTTTTAGAAAACCAAAGAGGTATATTACGTATGTCACATTCGTTAAAAACCTATGTAACTTACCTCAGGTATATTACGTGCACAACCCTGCATGGGACTCCAGCCTAAAGCTGCGGTTACACCTCTGCAGGATGCCTGTCTGTGCAGGCAGGAGCAACGAGAGTAAGGGAGAAGTTTAATGTCCTTGTCTCTCTTACTCTTGTACGTTACCATGACAACCTGCAGACAGGCAGGCTGCCTGCGGAGATGTATCCATATGTACCAAATTGAATTACACGAATGACTATTACGTCGAATCCACAACCTCAGAATCTGTATTGTTAGAAATTTATTTTTATCGAATTTTAAATGTAAGGAAATTTTATTTTCTGGAATTAACATTTTACCGAAAATGAATATGAGAGAAAAATTTATGATCGAATCGACATGTGATGTAATTATAAATTATCATAATTTCTGTTTGTCAGAATTTTAACATAACCTAATTTTAAATGTTAGAATTCCTAAAGTTTGTAAGGAAGATGGAACCAAAATTTAATATAGAGTAAAGGCATTTCATACACTGAAAAAATTAAAAGCACGCTGCTGTCTTTGTAGAGATGGATGCTTTCTTTTTTGCAGGACAGCAGCACACTCTATCAGAAAAGAACGCAGTTAACCGCAAAAAGCGAGCAGTTACTCTTTCAGGGGTAACTGCTGTTCCCGAAAAAGAGAGATGCTCGCTTTTAGAGGTTAACTGCTATCCCTTATGACAAAAGGCCAACGCAGAATAGATCTGTAACCGGAACCGCAATCGTAACGGTAAGCGTAAGAATGAGTTAAAGAAGGATAGGTATATTGTTTATCCTTCTCTAACTCATTCTTACGCTTACGGTTACGATTGCGGTTCCGGTTACAGATCTATTCTGCGTTGGCCTTTTGTCATAAGGGATAGCAGTTAACCTCTAAAAGCGAGCATCTCTCTTTTTCGGGAACAGCAGTTACCCCTGAAAGAGTAACTGCTCGCTTTTTGCGGTTAACTGCGTTCTTTTCTGATAGAGTGTGCTGCTGTCCTGCAAAAAAGAAAGCATCCATCTCTACAAAGACAGCAGCGTGCTTAAAACGCCGAATTCTCAACTGGTCGAATAATAAAAACATCGAATCGTCAAATGGTCGAATGTTCATAACGTCGAATCATCGAATGGTCGAATGTTAAAAACTTCGAATAGTGAATTCGTCGAATACTAAAAACATCAAATCGTCAATTCGTCGAATCGACGTTTTGAGCATTCGACCATATGCGGATTCGACGTTTTGAGCATTCGAACATTTGACGATTCGACGTCTTTAGCTTTCGATCTGTTGACAAATCGACGTTTAAAGCATTCGACCAAATGACGACTTGCTTTTACACCTACTTATAAAGATACTTCTACATCAGCTTAAAAATACTTTTGTTTTGACTAATCTAGTTTGTTTAAATTGTTGTTCTTTTTACTCTCAAGTTGCTTATACAATAACTTTTTTCATCCAGATGAGCGAGAAAACGATGCGCGCACAACTATTTTGCATGGTTTAACAGAGCATTTTGTTCTTGTCTTTGAAAAAGGAGTTGTAAAAGCAGCCTCGTGATTTTCTGCTTTCGGCCGACGTATTTTGCTAACAGGGGATAGCACCTTCAGACCAGAGCTGGGCAAAATTATTATTAAGAAGTGAGGGTTGTGAATCTATGACCTTTCAGGTCATACCACTAACACTTGGGTAATCCCTTTACATTCCCCATAACAGTCCCTATATCCGAAGTCCTTTCCACAGCAGGAGGACTTCGGCCAGGTTTCTGGTAGCAACAACGGCCTCCCCCAGAAAGAAGTATCCCGTAATGCGTT
Source organism: Leptopilina drosophilae (assembly GCA_032873175.1). Taxonomy (NCBI): domain Eukaryota; kingdom Metazoa; phylum Arthropoda; class Insecta; order Hymenoptera; family Figitidae; genus Leptopilina; species Leptopilina drosophilae. The sequence goes on along the minus strand of CM065480.1, from coordinate 21,026,769 downwards.
CCCGCTCCTTCACAAGTGCGGGGCAGTAGCACAACATGTGTATCGAGGTTTCGTGTTCCTGTGCTCACCTACGGCACTTCGGGTCGTCTGCAATCCCCATTTTGTGCCGATGATAGCGCAGATCACCATGGCCAGTTAATAGCCCTGTTATGATCTTTACCTCTTTCCTATTTAATTTGCGGAATTCCGCTTTCCTCATAGGGTCAATACTAGTTCCCATAAGCACCTTGGCTTGTCTACAGCCCTTAGTTGCCCGCCACTCCCTTTGGTGTTCCGCAGCTATCCACTGTTTAATTCCCAGTGTCAGGCATTTATTGGAAACACCAATGGGCGGTTCGGGCCCAATAAGTTGTTTTTTAGCCCCTTCTTTGGCCAGCTCATCCGCCCTATCGTTTCCCGCGAATCCACTGTGACCAGGGATCCAGAGAAGGGTAACGCGGTTAGTTTCAGCTAGTTTGTTAAGTGCCTCATGACAGTCACCGACCAGCCGTGATGTTGATACGTATCGTTTCAAGGAGAAAATAGCTGCCTTGCTATCCGAAAGAATAAAAATATCTTTGTCGCGACAATTTTTCAAGGCTTCAACAGCACCATAAAGTATCGCCACAATTTCGGCTTGTAACACAGTAACAGTGGTCCCTAACTTAAAAGAGTGTCCCACTAGAGAGGTTACATGATAGATTCCTGCACCGACTCCATTCCTGCCTTTTGATCCATCTGTGTACCAGACTTCACAGTCAGCTGGAATATTTGTCAGTCCATTTATCCAATCTTCTCTACTAGGTATATTAATCTTATACTTTTTGTCGAAGAGGTACAAAGAGACAGTTCTGTCCCTAATCATACTTAGGAGGGGGCTTCTCACCAATTTCTTTGGGAAATGCCATCTACCCACCTCCCTGCAGCCCACAGGACCGCTCAACCTCAGGGCAGCCTTAACCGCCGCTGCTTTAATTGTAAGGTGTAAGGGTTCTAGCCCCAAGAGGGCACCAAGGGCAGCAGTAGGAGCTGTATGCACCGCCCCCGTTATTCCTCTAAGTACCATCCCCCTTAACCTTTTCAATTCTGCTTGTGATGTTTTAATTCAACTCTACTCCACCAGACCACGTAAGCATACGTCAGCCTAGGAAGCAGAATTGCTTCATAGATCCACAATAGTGTATACGGTTTAAGACCCCAGCTACTGCCTATAGCCCTTCTACATTGCCACAGAGCAGCTGTAAGTTTCTTGCACTTCTCCTCCAGGTGCTTTTTCCAAAGCAGTTTACTATCCAGGATTACTCCTAAATATTTTGCCTACTCTGTATATTGGATCTCTTTTCCGGACAGCGTAAGTGAGCACGAGGCTTTCCACTTATACCGTCTGGTAAAGATAACCGCTTCCGTTTTCCCCGGATTTACAGATAAACCCACCCTCTTACACCATTTGTCTACCTGGTTTAAAACCTTTTGGGCCACTTCGAGTACAACGTCGAGATGGGGACCGCGGACGATTAACAAAATGTCATCCGCGTACCCAATCGCATGGTATCCTGCTTCGGTCAGAGTTCTCAGTAGTTCATCCACCACCAAGGACCAGAGCAAGGGTGAAAGAACACCTCCTTGGGGGCATCCAGAGTTAACTGTCCCTTTCAGGACTGAGTCTCCTTTAGTTGATAAGAGGTTTCTGTTTCTTAACATGTGACAGGTCCAATCAACCACTCCTGTAGGAATATTAAAAGCTATCATAGCTCTACTTATGGATTCCGGAGAGGCCTGACTAAAAGTCCCTTCTATGTCCATAAAAACACCTACAGCAAAACCCTGACTCTGCAGTTGCCCATCAATTAGGTCAACTGCTCTCGCCAGAGCTGTCTCCGTAGAGCATCCTGCTCTATACGCATATTGATCCTTTTGTAGCGGGAACCGCTCCAAAATCTCACTGCGGATATATCTACCCACCAACCTTTCAACTAGTTTTAGAATAAAGGATGTAAGGCTAATGGGACGGAAATCCTTCGGTGAGGTATACCCATTCTTACCCGCTTTAGGTATGAATACGACTTTCGTACCCCTCCACGCTGTCGGGACATATCCCAGAGTCAGACTCGCTCTCGCAAGCCTCACCAATGGCCCAACAGCCTCGTCCATCGCTCTTTGCAAGAGAACAGGGTAGACGCCATCAGGACCGGGAGACTTGTAGGGACTAAAAGATCGCGCGGCCCATCTGATCCTCTCGGCATTCACGATCCTGTTAGCCAGCTGCCTTCGCGGCCGATACTCAGCCTGTGGAAGGTTTGTTGGCGACCCAGGGTCATGTCCGCCCTCCCCCGACCTTGAAAAGCCCGGAAAGTGTACCTGGACCAGATAAGCCAAGGTCTCATCGTCCGACTCAGAGAAAGTCCCATCCGGCAATAATATAGTGCCCAAAATTGCATCAAGGTTCTTGGCAAGCAGCTTATCCAATCTGGCTGCCTCTTTCCCTTTTTCGATGCTGGAAGAGAAAGCATTCCAACTGGCTTGTTTTGCTTTCCTTATTTCATTTCTATAGTCGTCTCTCATTTTTGTAAAGTCAGACCAACCATTAGTCGTGCGCCTTTTCTTGGCACGCTTAAAGAGTCTCCTAGTTTCTTTTCTGAGATATTCTAATCTCTTGTTCCACCAGCACACCTCTTTTCCCGAAAATACTTTTGTCGGTTTGCAGCTACCTTCATAAGCTGCCATAATAGCCTTTGTAAAATCATTGGCCGCCTCATCTAGGGTTTGACAATCTTATCTTACCCGGTAAACCAGAAAGTGTCCTTCGAAGTTCTGAGTTGTAGCTAGCCCAATCCGTCTTTCTGGGATTACGAATCCACTTAGTTTCGGATCGGGCCGCAGACTCTACCTCGAAGACTATCTGTGAATGGTCAGAAAGTGAAGGTTCATTAGAAACTCTCCATCTTCTTACCTTATTTACAATGCTTTTGGAGCAGATAGTGATATCAATCACTTCCTGCCTAATCGCATTGCTAAAAGTCGGGGCCGAACCCCTATTAAGAATATCTAGGTCTGTTCCGATTAAATATTTCAGTAGCTCCTGTCCTCTCTGATTGTCCTTTGAGCTCCCCCACACCGTATGTTGTGAGTTTGCATCGCAGCCCAACAGCAGAGGAAGTCCCTTTTCCATACAGTAGTCCACCAACCTACAAACTTCAATTGGCGGATTATTTTTATAATCATACGGAAAATATGCCGATCCAACGACCGTCTTACCTATACCCTCCAGGTTAGTTACCACCACCATTAGGTCCCCTGAGCACAGGTCCAATAGTGGAGTTGCGTTAACGCCCTTAGTAACAATGCACGCTCTGGGTTTGGCAGCTCTGCAGTCCCTGTAACAGATTACACCAGCCCCACCAAGCCCCCTAATGACACCTCTTACTAACCATGGTTCTTGGATTAGTGAGATGCCTGTGTGCATCTTAGCCAAGCCCCTCATCAGTACTGCTGAGGCGCCTTTGCTATGATGCAAGTTAATCTGAGTGGCGGTAAGCTTACAAACAGTGAATTATGTTTGCTCTTCACCCACCTCTACATTGTTTGAGCCATCACGATCAGGGACAGTGACCTTAAAGGTTATCCGCCCGAAGTGATAGTGAGGCCTAAATTCGAGGGCCTCTATAGCCCTCGCCTGACGACTTGCTTTTACACCTACTTATAAAGATACTTCTACATCAGCTTAAAAATACTTTTGTTTTGACTAATCTAGTTTGTTTAAATTGTTGTTCTTTTTACTCTCAAGTTGCTTATACAATAACTTTTTTCATCCAGATGAGCGAGAAAACGATGCGCGCACAACTATTTTGCATGGTTTAACAGTGCATTTTGTTCTTGTCTTTGAAAAAGGAGTTGTAAAAGCAGCCTCGTGATTTTCTGCTTTCGGCCGACGTATTTTGCTAACAGGGGATAGCACCTTCAGACCAGAGCTGGGCAAAATAGTTTTTAAACATATATTTAAAATGACACTTTCAATGAAAAAACTATTTATAATGCACGGCACGTAAATCAAATACATTTCCTAATAAAAATTATAGAATTAGAGTAATCGTAAGATTTGATTGAAAAAAGTTTTAAAAATTGGAGGTTATGTTTGAACATTTCAATGAAGTAAATTGAACTTACCGTATCATTCTAGAAGCTAGCGGTCAATATGTTTCTTAGAATGTAATCAAATATTACGATGAAAAGAAACCCTGAAAACACTCATAACAACAATTATGTACTATATTTTACAAATATTGCATTTTTACTCGTTTTCGTAAAATAAAACATTTTACAGTAAAAGTGGATATATTTTAAAATAAAATCACCTTATTTCAATTATTTACAAATGTATCGGTACAATAAAACCATTTTATTTTCATAACATTACTTGCAAAAACATTTTATATAGTTAATTGTATTTAAAACTATCTGCTATGATACTTCATATATAAAGTGTTTAAAATGGACGCGTTTTAATCTACCAATCAGAGTGGACGGTTGTTGGCATCTTTGAGGCTGGAGTCCCATGGTTGTGTTTTGCGTTGCGTTTTGTAACTATGTTATGAGTGTGAGAGAGATGCAGATATAGGTTTGTTCTATTTGCGCTCATAGCCTAGTTACAAAACGCAACGCAAAACGCTGCCATGGGACTCCACCCTTACTTTTGCCATGTAGATGCAGCATAAAGTTAAAGAGTTTCTCCAAAACTCTTTAAATCTGAATTTTTGAAAATTCACTTATTTCTAAGTTATAAGTTCACTTATTCATAAGTGTATATGCACTTATTGATCGAGAAGATGACTTATAACGTATAATAAGTGAAATTTTAGATTCAGATTTAGAGTGATAATCGCCAAGTGGTCAAATGTTCAAATGGTCGAATACCAAATCGTCGAATCGTCATTTGATCGAATGCTTAAAACGTCGAATGGTCAACAAGTCGAATGCTAAAAACATCGAATCGACAAATGGTCGAATGTTCAAAACGTCGAATCGTCAAATGGTCGAATGTTAAAAACGTCGAATTCTCAAATGATCGAATGCTAAAAACATCGAATCGTCAAATGATCGAATTCTAAAAACATCGAATTGTCAATTGGTCGATTGCTAAAGACATCGAATCGGCATGCGGTCGAATGTTTAAAACGTCGAATTGTCAACTAATCGAATGCTAAAAACATCGAATCGGCATTTGAACATTCTATCACTTGGCGATTAGGGGAAAATCATGCGTCTCCATTCGACCACTTGGCGAGGCCTAAGCACAACTGCTTCGCGAATGTCGTTCGCGAACGTAAAGCATGAGTCAGAAAAGGACACAACTATATGTGGCACGGACAGTTAAAAGGGACCTACGGTCCGAAAAAAAGATTTCGAGAAAAACGACTTTGAAGTTTACCAAGTTAGTTTTTTTGCACTGCTTTTTGTCAAAGTACCTAACTTTGAAGTGAAATTGTGAGGAAACTAATGCAGCTAGAAAGCTGCGGTTTATTGCGTTAGAAAGATCGGTTTATTTACTATAAGAGCAGATAAAAAAGTCAAAATCGATTTTTTCGGATCGTAGGTCCCTTTTAACTGTCCGTGTCACATATGTCTGTCTTTTTTTAACCCATGCATTGCGTTCGCGAAACAAGTATGCGTTGATCTTTAGGCGACAATCATGCGTCTCTTTTAAAGAGACGCATGATTTTCCCCTAATCGCTAAGTGGTCGAATGTTCAAATGGTTGAATACCAAATCGTCATTTGATCGAATGCTTAAAACGTCGAATAATTAAATGGTCGAATGCTCAAAACGTCAAATATTCAAATCGTAGAATGCTAAAAACATCGAATCGTCAATTGATCGAATGTTCAAAACGTCGAATTCTCAAATGATCAAATGCTAAAAACATCGAATCATCAAACGGTCGAATGCTAAAAACGTCGAATTCTCAAATGGTCGATTGCTAAAGGTGCAGTCCCATGACGGCGTAAAAGAGTCTGTGTAAAGCAGAAACCATGCGATAGAAAGAGATGAACAAATATCACGTTCTCACTCACTCACATGGTTTCTGCTTTACGCCGACGATGTTACGCCGTCATGGGACAGTACCTTAAAAAGATCGAATCGGCAAATAATCGAATGTTCAAAACGTCGAATGCTCATAACGTCGAATTGTAAATTGGTCGAATACTAAAAACGTCGAATTGTCGAATGCTCAAAACGTCGAATCGGCAACAAGTCAAAAAATTTGCTTGGCTTAAGTTAATGTTAACTTACATCAAACCAATTTTTCGACTTTTTGCCGATTCGACGTTTTGAGTATTCGACCACATGCGGATTCGACGTTTTGAGCATTCGACGAAATGACGATTCGACGATTCGACTAGTTGACAATTCGACGTTTTGAGCATTCGACCACATGCGGATTCGACGTTTTGAGCATTCGACCATTTGACGATTCGACGTTTTAAGCATTCGACAAAATGATGAATCGACGAATTGGTATTCGACCATTTGAACATTCGACCACTTGGCGATTTGGGGAAAATCATGCATCTCCTTTTAAATGACAAAATGTGTATGCACCTTTATGCTTTCTTAGACTTCTATTTACAAATTTTTACTTATTAAATTTCAATTAAAATCTTTCATTGATTCCAAATATCATTATAGATCCAATTTCATTAAACAACAAAACTATATTATTCAATTTTTAAAAAAGTGATATATTTTACTTGTATTAAAAATGGTCACTTAATTATATTGTCGAGAAATTATAATCAAATGTTTGTAGTAATATTGTTAGTTGTTATTTATTTAATAATATTTTCTCAATGCAAGTAAGAATAATTAATCAATAATAAAAATATTAATTTGTTTAAAGTTCTCGCCGAGAATCAAAGCATTACAGAAGAGTATGATAAGGTAGATATCATAAGATATCATGGCTTTCTTGCTGTGAAAAACAGCTCTGATTTTATGTATTATAATTAACTTTTTCGAATTTACTATAAATGATAAAAGTCTCATTGTATGTAATTATATTTTTTTCATGGACAAGATTTCTAAAGAATAATTTATTATGCTGGTTTCCACATGAGTGCTGCTTCATTTTATGTTTGTATATACGCTACTAAAGTCGACGCCATCTAGTTGATGTATTGCGAAACTTCAGACACTAAAAGCTATACAAAACAGCTGTCATATTTAGTCACTGTCTACTTGATAACAGCACTTATTTATTTTTAATAAACAAAATTTATTACTGTTTTTTTATACCAAAGAAGTGTCATTGTGTATATTTTAGAGAAATATAAAGTTTGTCAAATGGAAAGTATTTGGTGTTTAATACTTTCCAAGAAAAGGCTGTTTGAAATGATGTGAAAAACTGCCTGTATTTCATTTATTATAATTAAATATTTTTTATCTTTCTAACATAAAAAAGTCTCACTGTGAGTAGTTTTTTATTAATAATCTATTTTTCAAAAGGAAAAAACATTCCATTCTATATTTTCGACGTATTGGCTGTTTATAGTGTTTCTATCTTTTTGCATCTTTTTGTTTACAAATCACAACTTGGACTTGCCCTTAATCATTGACAGGATTTCATCCCAAGTTACATTGTTAATTTTTGCCGTTTTTGCAATGCTAATTGTTTTTAGTTTTAAGCTTTCGCATAAATGTTTTAATGAAATTATTGTATGTTTTATTTTTTGTTTAGTATTATTTAAATTTTCTTTCATTTCATTTTCTATAGGGAGAGCAATGTGATAATATATACCTTTTTTAATTTTTTCTGCTACACCTAATTCAAGTTTACTAAATTTTGGTAATTTTTCGCGTTTTGCTAATGCTCTGGAACCATTATCTAAAGGATCACCGTTAATTGAAATAAAATAAGTTAAATTGTCTTTACGCATCGTTAATTGGTCTCTGCAGTCGATAATATATTTTTCTTGTTTTAAATTTTTGCAATCTTCTTTTTCCAACAAATTTTCTTCGTCTTCAGATGATGCTTCAGAATTAGAATTTTCATAACCTTGATCGATATTTTCATGTTCTTCTTGTTTTGTTTCTTGATTAATATACTCAGGATCAGATTCAATTTCATTAGTAATAACTTCATTATGAAATTTCTTATTTTTTGTATTACATACCTTTTTTGGTCTTCCTCTCTTCTTTTTTAAGGAAGTATTAAAACGTGTGCTTTGTTTCTTTGGTCTACCTCGTTTTCTTTTTATATGTACTTCTTCTTCTTCTTCTTGAATTTCTTGATTCTTATTTTCTTCATGAGTTTCCAGTATTTCTTGATTTTTGTTTCTTTGTATTCCTTCTTTTTTATTATTGTTTTCTTGTATTTTTTGTTGATTTCTTGTAACAACATTACAAGCTTCACTACGTGTATCATAATTTTCTGGTTTGCAACATTCATTATATAACATTTTTTCAACATGGCGGAGATTTTTTACCTCCAAATTTGAGTAATTATTTTCACTTGATACACAATTTAAGTATTCTTCAATTTTTTCTCGCACACGTTTATTAATATATTCTTGAATAATATTTTCCTGAGTTTCTTGAATTTCTTCTGTTTTTATTTTTTGCACTTTATTTTCAGTAACATCTTCGATTGGATTTCTTGATAAAGCATCAGCATTAACATTTGTTTTTCCTGCCTTGTAGACCACATTAAAATCGTATTCTGCTAATTTCAGTTTCCATCTTGTGACTCTTGAACATGGATCTTTTGAATTTTGGAACCAAACTAATGGTTTGTGATCCGTTACTAACGTGAATTTTCTTCCATAAAGGTATGGTCTAAAATGTTGTACACTGTATATGATTGCTAAAGCTTCTTTTTCATAGGTGTCATACTTCTTTTCACATTCACTTAATGTTCGAGAAGTATAAGCGACTGGTTGATCCTTATTAATTTCTCCCTGTGATAATATGCCTCCTATCGCGAAACCTGATGCGTCTGTTGTTAATATAAATGGTTGAGAAAAATCTGGTCTTCTCAAAAGTGGTTCTTCACATAATTTATCCTTTAACATGTCAAAAGCTGTTTGTTGTCTATCGGTCCAGAGAAAAGGTATATCTTTCTTTAAAAGTTGGTTTAATGGGTTTGCTATTTTTGAAAAATTATCTATAAATTTGCGGTAATATCCTGCTAATCCGAGGAATTGTTTAATATTTTTCACATTTTTTGGTGTTGGAAATTTTTTTACTGCTTCTACTTTCTTTGGGTCCGGTCGTACGCCATTTTTGTCGATAATATGCCCTAAATATCCTACTTCTAACCTTAAAAATTCGCATTTATCCGGCTGTAACTTTAAATTTGCAAAACGTAACCGGTCCATGAGTTTTGAAAATTTTTCTTCGTGTTCTTCTAGTGTGTCCGCGTATATTACGATGTCATCCAGATAAACAAATAATTCTGATCCTTGTAATCCTAATAATACTTGATTAATTAATTTTTGAAATGTGCTAGGTGAATTTTTTAATCCAAAAGGCATTCTGTCAAACTCGTAATGTCCAAAAGGGGTTGAAAATGCTGTTTTGTATGAATCTCTGGGGTCCATTTTTATCTGATGAAAACCGGAAGCTAAGTCGAAAACTGAAAAATATTGAGCATTTCCGAGTTGATCTAGTAAGTCCGTAATATTGGGGAGGGGGTAAAATTGTCCTACCGTGCGTTCATTGAGTTTTCTAAAGTCCAACACTAATCGCCATTTTTTATTTCCTTGAGAGTCGTCTTTTTTTGGTACAATCCATATTGGTGTGTTGTATGGAGAGTCAGAATGTTTTATAATTTTTTGTTTTAATAATTCATTAACTTGTCGAGTCATTTCTTCTTTGTGAACGGGTGGAAATCTGTATTGCTTAGTAATAATTGGAGTGTCGTCTGTAGTTATTATTCTGTGTTTTATGAGATCTGTTCCTTCTAAAAATTCGCCAGGTATATGAAATCTATCTGAGTATGTTTCTACTAAATTCATGATGTGTTCTAGTTCTTCTTTATTTAAATGATCGAGACGAAGTAATTTTTTTATTTCCTCAATTCTATCACTGCCTGTAATATTGAAAATTTTATCTGATTTATAACTTTTTGAAAATAAATCAATAATTTGCGTAATTGATGTGTCTTCAGATTTATTTATTTGTGTTTCTTGGTTTATTTCTTCAAAATCTTCTAAATTTATTTCAAAAATTGGTATGTCTATTGATTCATTAAGAGTGTTGATTACTTTTAAACAAGCCATGCCTTTTATGTTTGAAACTACTGCATCCCCTATGTAAACGCCATCTTTTATTTCTAATCTTGGAATATAACCTTCTTTTTTCTCTTTATTTAAAATTTTTACTTGAATATTATAAATTGATCTTGCTGGCATTGTAAAATAATTTTTTGAATCAAAGTTAAATTTTTGTTTGTTTATTTCTAAATGACCTTCTTCGTAGTTAATTTTTACTTTATTTTTTACAAAAAATTCTGTTCCTAAAATTCCATCATGTTCGATTGGGACCTCGTCGGATAGTAGATTGAATGTTGTTAGTATTCCGAAAATTTTTATTTCAACTTGTCCTAAGGTATATACAGGGAGATCATTAATTCCTGTTAATTTTAAGCACTTATTTTCATCAATTTTTACTTCTGAATTTAATGCGCGAATTTTTAATAAATTAGGGCCTGCTCCAGTATCAATCATCATAGTTATTGGTATTTTTAATTCTTTAGTGTCTATTAGGATGTCAATTGAGTAGGATGTATTGAGTTTGTTTTTGCTAAATTAATGTTTCTGGACGCGTAGTAACTTTTTTTTGCATTCTTCCTCAGAGCATCCTACTGAAGAGGAACTTTGTAGTTTCCCTGATTTTGTGTTTCTGGAGTGACTTGTGGTTGTTTGTTATTATCGTCCCATATCTTTTTTCTACAATTTGTTGAAATGTGTCCTAATTTTTTGCAATAATTACAGGTTATATTTGGATTTCTATTCGCGAAGTTTGTGGTGTTGTTTCGAGGTTCTTGAGAAAAATTTCGGAAAAAATTTTGTTGATTTGGTAAAAAATTTGGGCGTTGATTTTGCGAAAAGTTTGAGCGTTGATTTTGTGAAAAATTTGAGCGTTGATTTTGTGAAAAGTTTTGACGTTGATTTTGTGAAAAGTTTGGGCGTTGATTTTGGTTTTGATTAAAAAATGGAGTACGAAATTGATTTTGTGTTACATTTCTAAATTGATTTTGTCTTTGATTTTGTTGTGAATAATTATTTTGAAATTTATTAAACAAAGGGTTTTGATTGTTAAATCGATTTTGATACTGGTTTGAAAAATTTTGTCTTGGACCTGAATTAAAGGAATTTTCTCGTCTCGATCCTAACATTTTATTAAGCTGGAAACAATTTGTTGCAAAATGACCCCGTTTTCCACAAGCCAAGCAATTTATTGCATTATCTTGAACTACATTAATTTTTGTTGTTTTAGCAAATTCTTTGTTAGTTTTAGGGTGTAAATTATATTCCGTGTTATTGTTACTTTTTCTTAAATCGTTGTGTGATGATAGTCTTCTTTCAATGTCGATTGCTTTGTTAACTATCCCTGCGAATGTTTCAGCTGTTCCTATTCGAATTTCGATTTCTGGTCTGAGTCCTCGCGAAAAACAGTCTATACTTGACTTATCTAACCTTGCTTTAAACGCATCGTCTACTCTATTTTCGTTACTAATTCTATGTGCATCTAATATTCTTTCCGCTGCTTCAGCAATTCTAGCACCGTATGAAATTACATTTTCATTTTCCCACATAAAAATTGTGCCTAGTTCTCCTTGTAACTGATATACTGATTTTGTCGGTGAGTAAATTTGTTTTAGTCTTTCAGTTAATTCTTCTACAGTATTAAAGTTATTGCCTATTATAATTCTTCTTGCTTCTCCCGAAATTCTACTTCTAATTAGTTTAACTAAATTTGTCTGAACTTGTGGTACTTCAGGAAGCATAGATTTTGCTTCTAAACAACTTTCGATAAAAATTGATAATGGTATATTTTTTCCGTCAAACATAGGTATTGTTTCTATGGCATCTCGTAATGAGACTTGTTGATTATTTGGTAGGGCCATGTTTTCTTCAAAATGATAACTATTTTCACTATTATTAGAAGAATTGTGTTCTGAAGGATTGTCAATTTCAATTTCGTCAGTTAAAGTTTTATTTTGTCCAACTAAAGTTTTTTCTGTAATAGTATCTTCACTAGCGTCGTTATCACTGTCAGAAGGATCGCTGTCAAAAAGATTAGAACTTACGAAGCCTGAGTCAATTTGTTTTTGTATTTCTTCTAGGTTAGGGTTTTCTTTAGAATATCTGGGTGTACTTGTGAATGGCTTTGTTTTATAATTGGGGATTCCTGGATGTAATTCTATTTCCGGATTATTTTTTGCTTGAGAACGAGTTATATGAGATGAATCGATAGTATTTTTATCCGACGAAGACATTAAAATGCAACATAATATTTAAATGATAATTTGTTACTAAAAAGAATTTGAACCGAAAGAATAAAATTTTATAAAAAAGACAAATATTTTATTTAATTCTGTCTAAAGTTTGTTTATAAAAAATAGCTAATTGATTTGTTCCTAACCTGCCTCACGTAGCACTTGTGTCTACTATTCTTGGAAAATAGAAATTATTTCAATAATGAAATTGTATTCTTTGCATTTAGCAGTTGGAATATGGACAGATAAAAAATTTAAAACACATGCAGATATATTTAGAACACTTGTTATAGATAATATAGTAAATATTATGAGAAAATTCGTGAACACTTGTTATAGATAATACAGTAAATATTATGAGATGAACTGTGAGAAAATTTGTGAATAATAACAATTTTATATTTGTATGTATACTTTTATACTGAAATTTTTTTTATATTTTTAGACAATAATTATTTATTTTATTATTACCTTTTATTATTTATTTATTGTTTTATTTATTTATATTTTATTTTTATTTAAAAATTACCACTTAAAAATTGTATAAAAATGTCAAAATTTCAAAAAAAAATGTTTGATTATTATTTTGATTCTTTTATATTTTATTATTATTAAATTATTATTTTAGTTCGTTTATTATTAGTATTGATAAAAATAATTTATTTGCATAAAAGTAATTATTATTTTTTGAATTTTATTTATTAGTTATAATTATTATATTTTTGTATTAACAATTGTTATAAATATTATTTAAAGAATTTTATAATAAATTAAAATTATTATTTATTTTTAAATGTAAAATTTATGCTTTGTTATAAAATCTTAATTGTAAAAAAAAATTGTAGACAGTATAATTATTAATTTTTATTTAACTATTATTTATTATTTATTAATTTATTTTATTAAAAATTTATTTAAAAAAAAAATGAGTTTATTATTATTGTTAAAAAAATTTTTTTTTATTTAAGCAGTAATAAATTTTAATAGTTTATTTTTTTTTGTAAAAAGTCATAAAAATTAGTTTATTATTATTAATAATAATAATTTTTTTACTTATTTAACTTAGAATCTTTTTTTAAAAAAAAAATTTGTTTGTTATTATAAAATTTCTAAAATGAGTTTAACAATGTTTTATTTATTTAAATTTTAATTGTTATAAATTTTTCTATTTGTTATTATTTTTTATAAAAATTTATAAAAATGAATTTATTATTATTAATTTATTTATTTGAATGTGAATCGTTATAAACTTTTTATTTGTTAATATTTTTAATAAAAATTTACAAAAATGAGTTTTTTATTGTTAATAAATTTTTTTTATTTATTTCAAGTTTAATATTTCAATCCTAAAAACTGTTTTTATATTTAAAGTTGTTTTTAAAAAAAATTTGTTATAATTGTAATTTTTGTTATTATTTAAATTTTTAATTTTACTATTAATTATTTTAAAAAATGTTGTAAATTTTTATTTGTTAAAAAAAATTATTTAATTGTTATTAAAAATTTAGAAAATTTGTTTAATAAAATGAATTATTTATAAATTTTTATTTGTTAAAAAAAAATATTATTTAATTGTTATTAAAATTTTAGAAATTTTGTTTAATAAATGAATTATTTTTATTACAATATAATTTTTATAAAAATGTTATAAATTTTTATTTATTGAAAAAAAATTATTTAATTGTTATTAAAAATTTAGAAATTTTGTTTAATAAATGAATTATTTTTATTACAAAATAATTTTAATAAAAATGTTATAAATTTTTATTTATTGAAAGGAAATTATTTAATTGTTATTAAAAATTTAGAAATTTTGTTTAATAAATGAATTATCTTTATTAAAAAATAATTTTTATAAAAATGTTATAAATTTTTATTTATTGAAAAAAAATTATTTAATTGTTATTAAAAATTTAGAAATTTTGTTTAATAAATGAATTATTTTTATTACAAAATAATTTTAATAAAAATGTTATAAATTTTTATTTATTGAAAAAAAATTATTTAATTGTTATTAAAAATTTAGAAATTTTGTTTAATAAATGAATTATTTTTATTACAAAATAATTTTTATAAAAATGTTATAAATTTTTATTTATTGAAAAAAAAATTATTTAATTGTTATTAAAAATTTAGAAATTTTGTTTAATAAATGAATTATCTTTATTACAAAATAATTTTTATAAAAATTTAAAAAATTATTTAATTGTTATTAAAAATTTAGAAATTTTGTTTAATAAATGAATTACAATATAATTTTTATAAAAATGTTATAAATTTTTATTTATTGGAAAAAAATTATTTAATTGTTATTAAAAATTTAGAAATTTTGTTTAATAAATGAATTATTTTTATTACAAAATAATTTTAATAAAAATGTTATAAATTTTTATTTATTGAAAAAAAAATTATTTAATTGTTATTAAAATTTTAGAAATTTATTTAATTAATTATTTATTTAAATATATTTTACTAGATAAAATTTTATAAATTTTTATTTGTTAAAAAAAATTTTTATTTAATTGTTATTAAAAATTTGTTTAATAAAATGAATTATTTACTTAAAAATATATTTCACTATATTATTTTTATAAAAATGTCATAAATTTTTATTTGTTAACAAAAAATTTATTTAATTGTTATTAAAAAATTAGATATTTATTTAATTAATTATTTATTTAAATATATTTTACTATATAAAATGTTATAAATTTTTATTTGTTAAAAAAAAATTTTTTATTTAATTGTTATTAAAAATTTGTTTAATAAAATGAATTATTTATTTAAAAATATATTTTACTATATAAAAAATGTTATTTATTTATTCAATACTCTCTCCCTGCACAAGCTGCAGGGTTCGAGGCTCCTTTTTACAAAAAAACAACTTAACACTAGCTTATACCTATACCTACTCATTTACAATTAACTTACTACTAACGCAATCTTATTCTATCTTAAGCTAATAAAAATTCGCCAAGTGCCTGGGCTTCCGTTTCCTGTACTTTTTGCCCAAGCATGGCTTCGTCAAACAAGCAAACTAAAAAAAAAAATTCTACCACTACTACTCATTATAATTAACAAAAATTCAAAAATTGGCCTCCTTTCTTCTCTTTTCTAATCCTTTCATCCAACTTTCACCCTGCCCATTTTCATGCAACAACCATCCGACTTTTTCACTCACACTCCTTTCCTCTTCTTCCACTCCTCTCATACATCTCTCCAGCACATGCTCCCAATCTTCCAATTCATACCCACACACCCTACATACCCTATCTACTTCATTCCTCCAATATTTACACTCACTCATTCCCTCCCCGATTCTAAACCTAAGCACTCTATTTCTTTTTTCCTCTTTTCTTATTTTTACCATGTATTTTGGCAGTTTTTCTCCTTTTATAACCTTGTACCACCTATTGTACCTCGATTCCCCTATTCTCAACCACCTTTGTTCCTTGTCCCTTTCACTCCATTTCTTTTCCCATTTATTCTTATCCGTCTCTATACTTCCTCTTTCGTTCAACGCTCTCTTCCTCTCTCTCTCCCATACCGTCAGTTTACTCGCTCCCCTTTCTTCCTCCCTTTTCGCCAGTTCTAAACACCTTCTTGCCAGTTCGCTCCCCTTACCTTCTTCCAATTTCAACTCTAACCCAATCGCTCTCTTTCTCTGTCTCACCACTAGTTTATCCCTTTCTAATTCTTCTCTCAGCATGTATCCCGGGCAATTCGCATTCACACCCATCGTCCATCTCAGAAATCTTTCATGCATACTCTCAATTCTTTTCACTTCCTTCCATCCCCATATTTCCACACCATAACCCAGCACCGACCAAACCAACATATCAAACAGCCATACTCTTCTTCTCCAGTCATTCTTAAATTTCCTTACTCCTATACTCCACACCTGCCCTACCACTTTTCCAGCCCTTTTCACCCTTCTTTCCACATTCAGCTTCTGTTTTCCGTTGTATTGAAACCAATATCCCAGATAACAGAACTCATTCACCTCCTCCACATTCTTACCATTTATCTTCCATACCATGTTCTCCATCTTTCTCCTCTTCCTAAACCTCACTACCTTTGTTTTTTCCACACTTACACATAAATCTTTCTCACCAACATACCCCTCAAATTCTTTCAACAACAGTTTCATCCCATTCTCTTCCTCAGCCATCAACACGATATCGTCTGCATACGCAAGAGAGTAAACCTTTATACTTCCTAAAATTACCCCTCCTTTTCCCTTTTTTCTCATTCTTTCCTCCATATCCGCAATCAGCAAGTTGAACAGAATCGGACTCAGTGGGCAACCTTGCCTTAGTCCTCTCCCCATCCAAAAGACCTCACCTAAATTCTCTCCAATCTTAACCCTTTCCCTTGTGTCCATGTATATCTCCTTAATTCTTTCAATCACACCCTCCTCTATCCCAATATTCCTTAGCGTACGCCAAAGAACCCCCCTGTTTACCGAGGGGAAAGCTGCTTTAAAATCTACAAAGACTCCAACCAGCTTTCCCCTCTTACTTTTAATGTACCTATTTACTAAAAAATTCAGAGCATAAATGTTATCTATTGTCCCAATACCCTTCCGGAACCCCGTTTGATTATCTGGTATCAATCCCAACCTCTTCACCCTCTCTTCCAGCCTCCTTCTCAAAACATCTGCGTATACTTTATACGTCACCGGCATCAATGTCACTCCCCTATAATCACCCACATTTTTACCCTCCCCCTTCTTTTTAATAGGTACAATTAACCCCGTTTTCCACTCCTCTGGGTAACCTTCCCCTTCCCACACCGCCTTCAAGATCTTCCACACTTCCTCTTTTACCACTTCACCTCCGTATTTTATACCTTCCCCTTCAATTCCATCCCAGCCTGCTGCTTTTCCCCTTTTCAATGTTCTAATCGACTCCTCAACCTCTTCCCTACTGATTTCTTCACATTCCTCTTTAATTTCTTTTCTGCCTTCCCCGTTTACCTTCCCTGATACTCCTCCACTCAACCCTTTAAAATATTCCGTCCAATTCTCCAGTTTGATTTCTCTGTTAACCCCCCCACTCCTTTTTCTCTCCCTGTTTATTATCTCCCATTCCCTCCCTTCCTCTATTGCTTGTTCCACTTCCTTTATATATCTCATTTTCTCTTCCTCTTTCTTCACCTTTATCAATTTTTCATGCTCTTTATGCACTTTATTATACTCCTGCTTTTCCACCCACCCTTTTCTCCACGCTTTAATGCACTCCCTTAATCCTCTTCTGCTTTCATCACACTCTTTATCCCACCACCCTTCTTTATTAATTCCCTTGCCCCTATCCCCTCCTACCACCTTTTTTACTCTATTAATTGTCTCCCTTATCCTTTCCAACCTTTTGTCTATCCCCCCTAACTCTCCTTCTTCCCATAAACTTCCTTCTTTTCTCATCTCTTTTTCAAAATTCCTTAACTTCTCCTCACCCCAATTACCCATCGTTATCCTTCTTTCCCTTCTCTTCCCTCGTCTCTGTTGTCTCTTGCCATTATTTTCAATTCCTCGGAGCCTAACAATCAGTGGATAGTGGTCTGATTCAAAATCCTTTCCAATTTTCATCCCCTCTGTGATTCCCCTCGTCTTCTCATCCCCTATCACGTAATCAATGACTGTTTGCCCTCTCCCTATAAATGTGAATTCCCCTTCTTCATCCCCTTTCATATTACCATTAAAAATTGTCCATCCCCATTCAGCCAAAATTCCTGCCATTTTCTTTCCTTCCTTATCCACTTCCTTATGCTTTGAACTTCTCCGAAATCTTTGTTCTTCCTCTATCCATTCATTTCCCCCCAAATCCCCCGTCCATGCGTTGAAGTCTCCACCTACCAGAACTTTTTCCTCCTTTCCCAACTCCATAAATTTTTCCAACAATTTCCACCCTTTTTCCTCCCCCCTCCTTCTATATATCCCTATTATCGTAATGTACTCCTCCCCTAATTTTAACCTTCTTGCCATATAGCTCTCCTCCTCTTCCAACTCCTCATTCCACTTTCCCTCCTTTATTCCCTCTCTTACCCCTGAAACTAAGCCCCCAGCACTTCTTCCTTTTTTATGTTCTTTTTTCGCCTCTCTCATGCTCCAATTATATCCACTCGGAAGCTTTCTTCTTATCTTTTCCCAATCTTTACTCTCCACCCACGTCTCACTCAGAAAAATAACTTCCCATTTCTCCAACTCTTTCCAAAACCCCCTATCCTTATTTCCCAACCCTGACACGTTCCAAAAAACTACTGACGTACTTGCCTCTCCGACGGAATCTCCTCCTGCCCAAACCCCCCCACTTCTTCCTCCTCTCTCACCTCAAGTACCTCCCCCCTTTCCAAATTAACCACCCATTTCGTTCCATCCACCCAAATACTTTCCTTCCCCCATCTTACTGACTTTCCTTTTCCTCTTTCCTCCCATGCTTTCTGTTGCAGTAGCCAAAGTACCCTTCTTTCCCTCCATGTCCTGTCTCCCTCTATTCTCTCTACCCTCCCCACTAATTTATTCTTTGCCTTCATTACTCTCCATTTTTCTTCTTCATTTCCCAACTCCACCACCCACACACTCGGCCTTTGCTTATCCACTCCTCCTACTCCTCTAGAATTCTTAATTTCTACTGTAACCCCTATATCCTGCAACAATCGCTCTATACTCTCCTTACCATACTTTCTTTCTACTCCTAAACCTTTGATTACTATGTTAGATTTCTTTTTCTCTCTCTCTGCTTCCTCCATCTTTCTTTCCATTTCATCTAATCTTT
This sequence comes from Leptopilina drosophilae, assembly GCA_032873175.1. NCBI lineage: Eukaryota > Metazoa > Arthropoda > Insecta > Hymenoptera > Figitidae > Leptopilina > Leptopilina drosophilae. Next base: position 21,007,522 of record CM065480.1, on the reverse strand, counting down.
TCTCAACCTTTCTTTCCTCTCTTCCACTTGACTCCTCCCTCTCTCTCTTCTCCACCCCTTTTTCTTTTTCTAACTTCTCCACCATTCTACTAACCTCGTCCACCTTTGTTTCTAACGTCGTTATTTTCCTTTCTGTTTCCACTTCTCTTACTTTTCTTTCCTCCTCTATATCCTTTAATGCCTCCCACACCTCTTCTTTTTCTTTTTTCCATTTCCTTTCCCATACTTCCCACATCTTCTTAACTTTTCCAACCTCACCCAAAATTTCCTCCATCCTCTTATCTCTTTCCTCCTCTCTCTTCCCTTCCTCTCCTAACTCTCTTTTCATTTGCTCTAAATTCTCGTTAGTCTCCTTTCTCATTTCCTCCAACGCCTTACTATTTCCTTCCATGCCCTTCCTAATGGCATTCACTGCTCTTAACACCTCCCCCAGCATTTCTCCCCCCTCTGATTTTTTTTAGATCACTTGTCAAACTACCTCCTCTTGGCCTACCTGGGCCTTTTTTCTCTACATCAACTTTCTTGGCTTTGCCTTTATCTTTATCAAACACTTCGAATACCTTCATTTCCCCTTTATCAATTCCTTCCGTCGTTTGTAAATTCCCGCCCTTTTCAAAAACCTCACTTTCCTCCTGTTCAACCTGCTGCTGCTGCCCTCTGTTGTTCTTCTGTGGACTTCTTACTGTCGCCATTCTACTTTACCCACCTTACTTTCCTTCTTTCTAATTCTCACCTTTCCCGCCCTTTCCTTGCCCCACACTTTCTCCAGCTAACCTCCAAAATTCCCACACACACTTCTTTCGCTCTACATTCTTACCCTTGCACTTATTTATGTCATATGTTTTTACAATTTTCGTTATTTAATATTATATTTTTAATCTTGTTTGTTAATTATTTGTAGTTGTTACAATTTGTTATTAACTTGTTATTACAATTTGTTATTAACTTGTTATTACAATTTGTTATTATTGTTTACATTATTATAACTTGTTATTAATTATTATTTGTTACATTTTATTGTTATCTTGTTATTATTAACTATTATTTGTTGTTATTTTGTTATTAGGAATTATTATTAACTTATTATTAATAATTATTATTTTGTTGTTACATTTTATTACTAATTAATTATTATTCTTTGTTATTAATGTTTCAATTATTTATTATTATTTTAATATTATTGTTATAACTAATTATTATTATTTATTGCTACAAATTGTTATTATCAATTATTATTGTTGTTATTACTATCTTGTTATTATTACAATTGCTTATTATAATTATTTAGTTATTATTGTTACAATAATTATTACTATTTTGTTATTATAAATCATTATTATTAGTTATTATTCTTATTATTACTATTTTCATTAATTAATAATTGTTTATAATTGTTAATATGTTAATAACAACTATTTGTTGTTATTCCCATTATTATTATTATTATTATTATTATTATTGAAAAATACGTTACGATGACGTAACAACGGAGATAGTTGATAACGTCATTACTAGTAGAGACGTTTTGACGGCTGAAGGACGTGTAAAACATGGTCAGCATTCCCAATAACCAGCGAGTATCCAGTTTCAAATAAATCCGATGAAATTTTGAAAAAATGTCAGCCACATTGAATCCACCATTTTGAATTTTTTAAAAGTACTTTCATATTTCAAATTAGCGATCCCAAAAACCCCCGAGTAAACAGTTTTAAGTGAATCTGATGAAGTTTCTAAAACAAGTCCGCCATATTGGATCCGCCATTTTGAATTTTTGTAAACTACTATTATATTCGTAGTCAGCGACCCCAAAAACCCCCAAGTAATCAATTTTAAGTGAGTCCGAAGAAGATTCGAAAAAAGTCCACCATATTGGATCCGCTATTTTGAATTTTTGGAAACTACTATTATATTTGTAATAAGCGATCCCAAAAACCACCGAGTAACTAGTTTCAAGTAAATTCGATGAAGTTTTGAAAAAAATGTCCGCCATATTAGATCCGCCATTTGAAATTTATGAAAACTACAATTATATTCGTAATCAGCGATCTCAAAAACGTCAGAGTAACCAGTTTCAAATGAATCCGAAGAAGGTTTTCTAATATGTGCACCTGGTGTATATTATTTATTAAAAAGTCAACTTTGAAAGCCATTTTTAATACGCCATTTTGGTTTTCTTTATTTTCTATGTTACTATAGTTTAGGTATATTTTTGGAGAATATCGAAAGAAATTGTTAACTTTTTTTCAAGTTATTAAACAAATAAGGAAGTGCCATTTACTAAAAATTATAGGGCCACTAAGGCCCTATAATTTGATGGGAAAGAACGGTTATCAGAAACTGTTTTTCGGCGCCTTCAAAATTGTTTATAACGCGCAGATTTTAAAATCTCGAGTAGCAAACATATACATATTCATTCTACCACTCCACACTATATGAATCTACAATTAGACTTCAGGTATCAATTTTGGCAAAAAATGACTACTTTTTTCACAGGGCGACAGGACTAATAAGCATTTATGAACTAATCTATAACACACATATATTCGCGTAAAACTGAAATATAAACTCACTCTCACTGATTTATATACTAACTGGATGACGTATGCCATGCAATGTTGGAGCTTGTTTATGCGACTAATAGAACGCCATTTAGTAATATATTTTAACGTTTGTGAAAATGTGAAAATTTACACGCTGGTGTTCCTTTCGGTATTTTTCACCCGCAATTCAGGTACCGAAATATGTCCCACTTTTAATACAAACTTTGCATGGTCGTTCGGTCTCCTTATACTACTTCATGCATTTACTTTGCATAGAAACGCACAACGCATATTGCGCATGCTTTACAAAATTTTCAAGCACAGTCAACTAATCTTTTACGTAAATTATAAAACTAAGATGCATGATATGCCCCTAATCACCAAGCGGTCGAATGTTCAAATGGTCGAAAACCAAATCGTTGAATCGTCATTTGGCCGAATGCTTAAAACGTCGAATTGTCAACATGTCGAATGCTAAAACGTCGAATTGTCAACAAGTCGAATGCTAAAACGTCGAATTTTCAAATAGTCGAAATGCTAAAAACATCGAATCGTCAAATAGTCGAATGCTCAAAACGTCGAATCGGCAGAAAGTCGAAAAATTTGCTTGGTTTATGTAAATGTTAACTTACATCAAACATATTTTTCGTCTTTTTGCCGATTGGACGTTTTGAGCATTCGAATATTTGACGATTTGACGTTTTCAGCATTCGACCGTTTGACGATTCGACGATTATAGCATTCGACCATTTGACGATTTGGCCACTTGGTATTCGGCCATTTGAACATTCGACCACTTGGCGATTAGGGGAAAATCATGCGTCTCCTAAAACTGAACACATGACTTTTGGTTAAAATTTTAAAAACACTGTGGCCCATAATAGTATTAGAATAATTCTAGGACTTTCTTATTTTTTCTAATAAAAAATTGCACGCCTTCAAATGAAATTTTAGAGAATTTAAAACTGTTGAAGAACAAATAACAGCAAAGCGTTTTATTTGTATATTATAAAATGTAAGATACGCCACTCTGAAACGGTATTTTGTAAATTCTTATTGAAATATGATTGCCATTTTCGTTTTTTAAAAAACTAAATTTAACACATTAAGAACGGGATGTACAAAATTCGTACATAATGTTTAAGAACATATTTCAATCTTAAAAAGCACCAAGAATAATTTGTAAATACACTATTCTTATGCATCTTGAATCCCTCTTTCGAATAGCGTACTAAAAAAACTAAAAAATGTTAAATAAACAATTTATATTACATTTTTAAGAAAAAACTCGTGTCTTCGTCACAGACACGCAAAATATGCTGTCCCCCCCTTAGATTCTACAAATCTCAATCTTCAGTTTTAAGTTCAGATTACAGAAAAAATATAGCGAACCCTTAACTTTTACAAATCTCAAACTAGTGAGCTAAAATTTGGAGGGGATCTTTAGTTTCATGTGCAGATTACAGGAAAAATATAGCGAACACGATTGGTCTACATATTTAAGACAGAGATTTAATATTTAATACCCTGTCTTTACTTTATTTATTCCACTTTAATTTGTTATGAATTCACTTTATTGACGCAAAATAATATGCACAAATACTTTTCTTTTAATTCCTATACTCTGCAATTTATTACTATATTTCTTTCAACTTTATTCCCTTTAATATTTTAAATCTCTTTTTCACTCGTATTTTTTATATTTATTATTATTTTTATTTTAAAAATATTTTTAATTCACGTAACTTAGTAAAATTCTTAATGTAATTCTTGAAATCATTTATTTTAAGCAATGAAAATTCAACCCTTACTTTGGGAAAAAAATATTAAAACCTCCGCCTTTTTGTGGGAATAAAACAAATATAATAGAGTTGTGCAAAAAGCTCGATCAAGTATTTCAAGCTTTTCGTTTTTCTAGCAGAGCTGAGCAGAATCAATCCGAACTTGAACTAAATTCCATCCGACACGTGCTGTATTAAACCTAAAATAATTTTGAGCACTTTAATTTTTCGAGCACTCAAATATTTTTTAGTAACTAAAACTCGAGCCCAGCTCCAGCTCGACCATGCTATTCGAGCTTTTTGCACACCTCTACTAATCATGCACTCCGCGGGAAAACAAATTGACACTCTACCGATTATCGGGAGGAACACTTCATCATAGGCAGTTTTACTGCGGGAGGAACAAATTCGGACTCCTCGATTAATTAACGTGGACAATGGGTTTCACCTTGGAAAGTCGACTCAAATCGGTAAAGTGAAAGAATCAGTTGCACATGGCCCACCAAGTCTTGCTGTTGTTAAGCAAGTTTTTTTGCAAGCTTGCAAATTCCATAAAATGACGTGATATAGTTTAATGTTCTATATCCTCTAATGCCAATGTGTAAATTGATTCTTTTTCTTTGTATTTTTACCAATACAATTAAGATACTTTTCTGTGTAAAGTAACTTATAATAAAGTGGACAAATTTATTTTAAAATAAAAGTGTTGTCCATATTCTTTCGACTAAATTTTGGAATTATTTCTTTTATTTATTACAGCATGGCATACTTGAATGACATTTAGACTGGCACTGGACTTTATTTTTTAACCCTTAAACATTTATTACTTTGACATTTCTTTTTACAGGAATATTTGACGAAACCTTGACCTGTTCCCAAAGATTGTTTACTTGCTACCGTTCTAAGTGACACCTCTTTTGCTGTTTCTATATTTGCAATATTCAAAATTTTTGTTCTGCGACCTAAAATGAAATAAAAATTTTATAAGTCATATGAAATAATTTTTAACAGAATAGTAGAATTTTACTTATTTTATTAATGCAATTTAATTTACCTACTATACAATTGATTTAATATGCCATTCTTCGTTGGCAAACGAAGCCGTCACCCGTAACTTCCATGACCAAAGCTAATATATTACGAGCATCTCCACGACCTTTATCAACGTCGGGAATTGGAACTCAAACAGTTGATCCTTTGTAAACTGGCGGGAATTGTTTATTTGACAAATTTTTAATTTTTTCTGTCTGCTAACTGAGGTTCTACGCATTTTTTACGTTGAATCACCGCATTTTTTGTCCTATCACACAATACGCATAAAATATTTGCTCCATATCCTTCAACACCATCATTGCTTACACCACAAATTACATGAACATAGCAGTTGCATTCCAAACATCTATGTGCTCCACCAGTGTCTTTTAAGCATACTACACATTTCATTTCAGGCAAAATGTATTTATTGCTAGAATTTTCATTGCAGTAATTGACGTTTTCAATTTGATCGGTATTGTGATTAACTCCAGTAGATACCGATTCGTTACAGGAATTGATGTTTTCACTCTGATCTGTATTGTTATTAATTCCAGTAGATACCGATTCCAAAATATTTTTCAATTCATCTTCACTCGATATATTTTTTAGTGCGTTTTGAGGCAAATCAGAAGTATTCAGACCAACTTTGATCTTCGATCCAAATGAGACCCCATAAGGTGAACGTTTAATGCAATCATGCGCTCTGTTTTTCATAAACTGCACAAATTTGAGCCTTGGCTCCAATGCATGTTTGCATGGTTTTTGTAAAAGCCAATAGTCTTGAGATTTATTTTTGCCGACAGCTTTAACATTCTTAACATCTCATATCAACTGCTTATATCGATCGTCTAATAAAAATGTACTGTTTTTTGCCATTGCATTTTTAATTTTGGAAAATTCAGAATAAAATCTATTTCTTGTCGATAAAACATTTACTATTTCCGCACTCATTTTAGGCTAAAATTTATGTCTATGCGACTGATTACCTTAAAACTTGAAAATTAACTGACAACATTTATATTTTCTATTAATTAAGTATTATTCATAAAAGTGATAAATATTGAACTTCATTTTATAAAATTAATCACTGCTATGTAAACATTGCAAAAATACTTATTGTTATATACTCATTGTTATTTTCTATTTGTAAAAGAAATATCATGGAAAGTGTTTATAGAAAAATGTAAACGTTTCAAACTGCTAAGGCTATTATATACTTTACCTGATGCTCGAGGGGCATTTTATAAAATATCTAGGAATTTTATAAAATGCCTAGGCAATGTATAAAAAAATGATTAATTATATACATTGCCTAAAATGGACAGGCAATTAAACATACAATTTTGACAAAGTACATTTTCAAAATTTCAATTTTTTTGGGGGGAGAGGTACGATATTTTTTATCGAAAGCTGAGGTTTTTTCCTAAAAGGACATATAAATGAAAAAGTGGGACAAGAATGTTTAAACATTGAAAAATAGAGGTTTCTACTCACCGGAGAGCTCTAAACCCGGTTTTTAGCTATGTTTTCGAGAAAATTCATTTTTTCAATGTTTAAATATTCATGTCCCACTTTTTCATTTATATGTCCTTTTAGGAAAAAACCTCAGCTTTCGTTTAAAAAATGGGACTTTTCCCTCCCACAAATTAAAATTTTTTTTTAATTTTGATTTTTTTGGGTCAAAAAATTTTTTTTGGATCACTTGGCATGGAATGCCTCATATACACGTAGTGCACATATTTTCAAAATTTCATCGGATTCATTTAAAACTGGTTACTCTGGGGTTTTTGGGGTCCTGGTTATAAATATAATAGTAGTTTTAAATTGGCGGATTCAATATGGCAAACATTTTTTTCAATACTTCATCGAATTCACTTAAAACTTGTTACTCGGGGGTTTTTGGGATCGCTGATTACAAATATAATAGTAGTTTTCAAAAATTCAAAATGTCGGATCCAATATGGCGGACTTTTTTCGAATCTTCTTCGGACTCACTTAAAACTGATTACTTGGGGGTTTTTGGGGTCTCTGATTACGAATATGATAGTTGTTTTCAAAAATTCAAAATGGTGGAATCAGTATGATTGACATTTTTCTAAAATTTTATCGGATTCCTTTGAAAGTGGATACTCGGGGGTTTTTGGGAATGCTGATCATGTTTTGCAAGTAAACGTAAACGTAGATTTTAATGTCTAATTATTTTTCAGTTTTTTATTGTTTTTAAAATTTGTTTCCTCAATACAGTTTTCTATTTTTGAATTCACTTTTCTTGATTAAATTTAAATCATTCTTTGCAAAAGTATGGTTTGCACATATTGCAATTAGAAAGTATTCTAATGTCACAATCTGAAAATGCTTTAGGCAATGCAGTTGATAAATAAGTCGAGAAAAACTTATTTATTATATTTTTAAAATTAGTTAGAAAAAAAGAAATTGGTAATCCTAAAGGCAACAAATTAGAATCAATGTGAAAAAGTAAATATTGCTCTAATGACAGCTGTAATATTAAAACATTCTTACAGTACAATTTGTGCAAATTATAATTTTGCAAAAAATGTTTTATTTTTATTCATAAGAAGTGAATTTAAAAAATGAAAACTGTATTGAAAAGAAAAATAAAAAACAAAAAAGTAGAAAATAAAAACACATGTTAATTAATTGTTACATGAATACAGTTAATTTAATATTGCTATCGAGTTACTAAGTATTTGTCATGTAAACGCTCAATCGCTTCCTGCTCATTTCATTGAATTTAGTAATTTTTTTACAACATCTTCATATGATATTATTGCTGTTTCGGAGACCTGGTTTAATTCTAATTTACCTTCTAATTTTTTTCATATGCATAATTTTATACTTTTTCGTAATGATAGAATTAGGCGCAGAGGTGGAGGAGTCTGTTTATACATTCGCAATAGTCTACAGTGTTCTATGGTGAGTGCAAGCTGTGAGGGGCCGTACCCTACTGCTGAGTTTTTGTTTATTAAAGTCCAAACAAAATATGATAATGCTCTAATTCGTGTAGTATATAAACCACCTGAAATATTCTTCGGAACTGATTTGGAAAACCAAATTTTTTCTTTTACACATACTTTTAACAACGTAGTAATTATGGGTGACTTTAGTTGCAATCTAAATATATCATCACCAATAACTAATTATCTAACGGCAATGGTTCATATGGCAGGTTTGTGTGTGGTACCTCATGGTTCGACTCATCATGTAAACAATTTCAGTACAAAAATTGATTTGATTATTGTAAACGATCTTGATAATGTACTTTCGTTCAATCAACATCCGGTATCATTTTTGTCTAATCATGATCTGATAAATATTACCCTTGAATTCGAGAGAGACTCAAATAAAATTAATAAGCAGTGTACTTTAATAAGAAATTTAAATAATATTCCTTATGATGATTTTTTAGTGCACTTGTCAACTTATGATTGGGTCAGTATTTATAATGAAACAGATGTAAATTTTAAAGTTCACAAACTAGTTACCTACTTGATTTTTGCTTTCGATACATATGCACCATTGCACATAATTAAGAAAAAAAAGATATTCTCCATAGATGACAGACAAATTGAGATCTCTGATTAAGGAAAGAAATAGATTGCGTAATATAGCTAGAAGAACGGAAATTAATGTTGATCAGGTTAAGTTTAGAAGGATGCATAATATTGTAAAAACTAAAATTAGAGATTCCTACAATAATTATAATTACAATAAAATAAAAAACAAGGGTAAAAATAAAGATGTATGGCAAATATTGAGAAAACTTAATCTTATAGCAACTAAAAAGGGGGTAACAAATGCGAATTTTCAAGTACAGGATTTTCTTGACATTTTTTCTGTTACTCCTCTCACTGTTCCTCCTTTCACTTCTGACCCATCAGCTGTAAATTTCGATAATTTTAATGATAGTAATTTTTTCTTTTATGATGTATCACCTACAGATCTGTCAGAGACTTTAACATCAATCAAGTCGAATGCAACTGACCCTGACAACATTTCTATTAAAATGATTAATTTAGCCCTTCCGATTATTTTTCCTGTCTTATTGCATATATATATATATATATATATATATATATATATATATATATATATATATATATATATATATATATATATATATATATATATATATATATATATATATATATTATATATATATATATATATATATATATATATATATATATATATATATATATATATATATATATATATAATTTTTCTCTCCAAACAGGAAAATTTCCAGAAATGAGGAAAGGGAGTTCTGTTCGTCCTATACCAAAAATAAATATTCCGAAGTGTCCTAGTGATTATAGACCTATTTCGATTATCTGCGCTCTGTCCAAGCCATTAGAAAAAATTGTTTGTAAACAAATGACCTCCTTCCTATCTACTAATAACTTGCTCGAACCTCTACAATCTGGTTTTCGCTCTAATAACAGTACCTGTACTGCAGCATTAAAATTTATAACTGATATCAAATTCGCAATGGATTCTAAAAATATTACAATAATTGTATTTTTCGATTTTGCAAAAGCTTTTCCATCAGTTAATCATAAATTACTTCTACATAAACTCCGGTCTGTCAATATGTCAAAATCGGTCTGCGCATGGTTCGAATCATATCTTGATGCCAGATTTCAAAGAGTTATTAATGATAATGGTGAAACTTCGAACTGGGATGTTTTGCGATGTGGTGTTCCCCAGGGGGCATTACTTTCTTCATTATTATTCAACTTGTTTGTTTTGGACCTTGGTAAACAACTCAAATTCTGTAAATTCCATAAATATGCCGATGATTTTAAATTATATCTGTCTGATCCGTGGTCGTCCATTGATGATTTACTTAAGATGTTTCAAACAGATATTGACTATGTTGTTCAGTGGACTAAAGACAACGGACTTGCTCTTAACTTTAATAAAACCCAGGACATGATAATTGCAGCTTCTAATAATCCTACCTCTGACACTCTACTTACACTAAAACCTCTAATTGTAGGAGGATTTCCTATATCCTATAAAGAGACAGTTAAAGATCTCGGATTGACTTTGAATCGCACTCTATCTTGGCGAGAACATATTTATAATATTTCTCGTAAGTCATTTATAGTTTTACAGCAACTAAATACAAAGAAGAAATCTTTGCCAACCGCAACTCGACTCTACTAGTCAAATCACTTGTACTTCCGTACTTTGATTATTGATGTACCGTGTATGATAATATAACTGATGATTTAAATACAAAGTTAGAAAGGGCGTTAAATGCCTGTATTCGTTTTGTTTATGATTTGCCTAAATTTCAGCATATAACACAATATAGAGTTAAATCAGGTCTCCTGAATGTAGCGACTAGACGACAATTTTTATCGGTTATTTACTTTATAACATCTTTAATAATAAGATCCCTCTTTATTTATTTGAGTTTTTCAAGTTTAGAGATTCTAATGAGGAGAGCAGGTTGAGAGAAAGAAAATGTATTTTAAAAATACCTCAACATAAGACTTGTAAAATGCAAAGGTCTTTCATTATAAGAGGAGCGAGACTGTGAAACAAAATTCCTGCCTCCATCAGAGAGATATCGAAGCAATCGACTTTTAAGAAATTATTTTAAAAAATTTTTATTTAAAAGCAATACAGATTAATTTGAAATCACAAATTAGTGAAATCCTTTATTATTTTTTTTGGTTTGTTCAATTGTTTATTAATTCTTTATTATTATTATTTTTTTGTATTTCTTCTTGGTATGTAGGATTTTCTGATCTACTTTATTACTTTTCCTTACTTTTGCTTCCTCGTCAGGAAGCTTTGTAGTCGTTTAATTTACAAAATTTTTAAAAATCCTTTTGAAAAATTTTCTTCTATATAAGACTATGTTATATAAGACACTGAACAATTGTCCGGATGTATGTATGTGTGTGTGTATGTGTGTGTGTGTGTGTGTGTGTGGATCCCGATTTTTGTGAACACGATAACTCGAAGAGGTTTTAACGAATTTGGCTAAAATTTACCAGGTATATTTATCATAAAAATATCTCGAACTGGATTGATAGACTTTAAAAAATTCTCAGAAAAAATTTTTTTTTTTACTTTTTTCTAAAAAAAAATTTTTTTCAAAAATTTTTTTTTAAGTTGGTTATTGAAGTTAATATATAATAAAATCTTATTCTTTGCATCAAGACGAATCGATTGGTATATAAAAAGAATAAATTGTATGAGAATTTATAGAGTTAATCACAATTAAAGCTGAAAAATTCGCATTTTTCTCAAAAAATGAGTTCTTTCCGCAAAATTATAATGCTGTATAAGAAAATCTTACTCACTTATTTCTAAAATTTTATTCTTTGCATCAAGACGGATCGATTGGTATATATAAAGTATATATTGTATTTAAATTTATAAAATTAAAACCAATTACAGACACAAAATTTGCATTTTCAATAAAAATTCATTTTTTTTTAAGAATCATGTTGCTGTACAATAAAATGTTATTATTTATTGAAAAATAAATCTAAAATCTTATTCCTTGCATCAAGACGAATCGATTGATGTATGTAAAATATATATTCTATTGAAAATTATAGAATTAATTACAATTAAAGATGAAAAATTCATTTTTTTATTAAAAATTTTATTTTGTTCATTTAGGATTAAAACCAATTTTATAAATATTTTTTTGATTTTATAAATATTAGATCGTATTAGAAATTACTTAAAAATTAAATATACTTAATATACTTAATTATAATTATAACAAATTTTTAAAATTAATTTTTAATTAGATTTGAAGACAACAACATGGAAAATATGTCAATACGTGACAATAAGTTAGTGCTTCCTCCACGAGGAAGCAAATTTTTTTGCTGATCGTATAGAGGAAGTAAAATGTTCATGTAATGAACATCTGGATTTACAACTTGTTTATTGTTAAGTTTCATTATATTAGTATTAGTATAATATTAAACATTTTTGCTTCCTCGTGAGGAAGCTTTGTAGTCGTTTAATTTACAAAATTTTTAAAAATCCTTTTGACAAATTTTCTTCTATATGGGACTATGTTATATAAGACCCTGACGAATTGTCCGGATGTATGTATGTGTGTGTGGATCCCGATTTTTGTGAACACGATAACTCGAAGAGGTTTTAACGAATTTGGCTAAAATTTACCAGGTATATTTATCATAAAAATATCTTGAACTGGATTGATAGACTTTAAAAAATTCTCAGAAAAAATTTTTTTTTTACTTTTTTCTAAAAAAATTTTTTTTCAAAATTTTTTTTTAAGTTGGTTATTGAAGTTAATATATAATAAAATCGTATTCTTTGCATCAAGACGAATCGATTGGTGTATAAAAAGAATAAATTGTATGGGAATTTATAGAGTTAATCACAATTAAAGCTAAAAAATTCGCATTTTTCTCAAAAAATGAGTTCTTTCCGCAAAATTATGTTGCTGTATATGAAAATCTTACTCACTTATTTCTAAAATTTTATTCTTTGCATCAAGACAGATCGATTGGTATATATAAAGTATATATTGTATTTAAATTTATAAACTTAAAACCAATTACAGACACAAAATTTGCATTTTTAATAAAAATTCATTTTTTCTTAAGAATCATGTTGCTGTACAATAAAATGTTATTATTTATTGAAAAATAAATCTAAAATCTTATTCCTTGCATCAAGACGAATCGATTGATGTATGTAAAATATATATTCTATTGAAAATTATAGAATTAATTACAATTAAAGATGAAAAATTCATTTTTTTATTAAAAATTTTATTTTGTTCATTTAGGATTAAAACAAATTTTATAAATATTTTTTTGATTTTATAAATATTAGATCGCTTTAGAAATTACTCAAAAATTAAATATACTTAATATACTTAATTATAATTATAATAAATATAACAAATTTTTAAAATTAATTTTTAATTAGATTTGAAGACAACAACATGGAAAATATGTCAATACGTGACAATAAGTTAGTGCTTCCTCCACGAGGAAGCAAATTTTTTTGCTGATCGTATAGAGGAAGCAAAATGTTCATGTAATGAACATCTGGATTTACAACTTGTTTTAAATATATATTGTTGTTCGTTTTTGTTGTTATCGTTTTCATTCAAATATGTACTGTTCCTTAAAGGGCTTGTTAGCCCTAGGAACTTTGATTAAATAAATAAATAATAAGACTCTCTAAAATCTACGTTTCCACTACACGGAGATAGTTGATAATGTCATTACTAGTAGAGACGTTTTGACGGCTAAAGAACGTGTAAAACATGATCAGCATTCCTAATAAGCAGCGAGTATCCAGTTTCAAATAAATCCGATAAAATTTTGAAAAAATGTCAGCCATATTGAATCCGCCATTTTTAATTTTTGAAAAGTACTATCATATTAAAAATTAGCGACCACAAAAACCCCCGAGTAAACATTTGTAATGATCTTAACTTTTATTGCTGAAGGATTTGCTCGCCGGATGGAGTCCGGGTTAAATTTAGATTATCTTTTATCAAATAAATTAATAAAATGGCAAAAAGCGTCATTACAAAATTTAAGCAAGCTAGTTAGTCAATGTAGTGATATCGATAGGCAGCGTAAAGTTCGTAACAAAGCAGAGTTTTAAACCTTCGAAAGAAAATATATTCAAAATAATAAAGAAGTAATACATAATTAATAATTAGCGAAGGTAAATTTAAAATGAACCAAAAGAAATATAACAATAAATAAAAAAATAAATGACTCGATATAATGCAAAAATAATATAACCGAAATCAATCAAAACCTAAACTAGCTAGTGACATTGCAATGAAAACTGAACTAACTAAAATAGAATAGAAAGAAAACAAGCTTATTTCCTTAAATGACAAATTCCCACCCGCGACCGACGCTCATTATACGCGAGGGTAGGCTCTAGAAACTACCCCTAAATACCGGTACGGGCGATAACTAGGGGTCGTGCACGCTAGGTCAAATTAGAAAAATCGAAAAGACTAGATACCGCAATTCTCACGGTATTCATGCCCGACACGATAAATAGTTGCGTATAAGAGAGAGAGGTAAGGGTAGAAATACAAGCTTCATCTTCCCCAAGCTGTACCTTGAGTCGAAGAATCTACCTGGTGCATCAACTCTGTGAAGGGCGAGATGTACCTCTTCTTCACAGGGTTGGTTCACATTCTCATGAAGGAAGTTTATTGCCTTGGTCTTACACGGCTGTACCCCTGCTTAGACCAAGAGCAATGACAGGTGAAAAGAGAGAAAGAAACGGAGAGGCGAAGGGTTTTACTACTGCCCAGTTGTACCTGAGTCTTGAGTACAACTTCTTCTAGGAAGTACAAGCAAGCAGCCCCAGCTGTACCTGGGTTACCGCCATAAGAGGTGTAGCGTGAAGTGAGATTACCCACGTGATGAGCGGCAATGGGTCTCTAAAATTCAAATGTTAAAAATAATACGATATCATTACACAATTTTAAGTGAATGTGATGAAGTTTCGAAAACAAGTCCGCCACATTGGATTCGCCATTTTGAATTTTTGAAAACTACTATTATATTTGTAATCAGCGATCCCAAAAACCCCCCAGTAACCAGTTTGAAGTGAGTTAGATGAAGTTTTGAAAAAAATGTCCAACATATTGAATCCGACATTTTGCATTTTTGAAAATTACTATTATATTTGTAATCAGCGACCCCGAAAACCCGCGAGTAACCAGTTTCCATGGAATTTAGCAATTTTAAGTTAACTATTGAATTTACATCCCTTGAAATTAAAAGGGTAGTTTCAATAAATTGACCCTATTGAAAAATCCGATATCGGAACCGACATAAAAAATATATAGGAAATGATTCCAGGAACGTCAACGTCTTGGATATCGGATTCTATAACGTTAACTAGAATGGAACCTATGTCGTAAATTGATAGCAGGACCGTGAACATTTCCGATGTAGTTTCCGATATAGTTTCCAATGTTCGTTTCGATGTGGTTTACGATTAAAATCTTTAACATGATATTAAAATTATTTTTGTAGTTAATAGGTATAATTATTTGAAATAAGAATCCTAAAAGTTTCCAAAGTTTATTCTGATATAGGTTAGGATTAAATTTTCAACTTTGTATGAAAAATGTATTTTTATTTTTAATATACTAGTTTAAAATATTTATAACTTTTAAATAAAATTTTCAAAATTATTTTTTATTTTAAAGGTTGATTTTTAGTTTCCTATAATTAAAACTTAATTTCATTGAATAATTAAAACTAAATAGAAACAAATATCCATAATTCGAATTTTTAAAATATTTTATTTTATTAAATTTTTAAAGTAATTTATAACAAGTATTATTATTTATGTTATATTTTAATTGTAAGATTGTTTGTTGAAAATAACAATTCAGAAATATTTATTCCCAACAATATCAATAATAATAAATGAATGAAACAGACTTATTTTGTTTTCTCAGTTTTCTTCTGACGTCATAAATTTTTTCTGTAATGTAACCCCCTAATTTCTTCAGTCTTGCAGCCTTTTTATATCCTGTGACTCCAGCTTCAGTTATCTTTTTGTAAAGTAAATCTACAACATAATGATGTATTTAATTAGAAAAATAGTACTAAAATGCGAAATTATTATAAATCGTTTAAAGTTGCAAATATAATTTCTTTCTTCTTTAAATTTTTAACGATTTTTAAAGAGTAATACATTTTTCCAAAAAAATATATTAGGGGAGACCGGGGCTAAACCGGACAAGTCAAATATTTCTGAAACCGTGAAGAATTTAAAATCGTGTAAATAACCTATGAACGCGCAATTTCGTGATGCATATGCTGCATGAGGTTTTAGAGACGCGTCATTTTTCTTGTAATAATAGTTGCCGTTAATATGTGAAAATGTCATTTTTTGAGGTAAAAGTAAAAAAAAATTTTCTTCATTTTTTTGGGTTTTTATCGTTAAAATTAAAGTGCAAATATCATACGGCCATTTTTCTTTTAGCTCAAGATGTACTGAGTTTAGTAGAAAAAAAGTTTAATGGAAAACATTAAGAAGAAAAAATATATTGCAGGTTAATTACTAGATGACGGTGTGGGGCTGAATCGGACATCGTGATTAAAAACAACAAAATCTTTGAATTCTTTAACTTATTTTATAATTATTAACGATTTAATATTATATTCTTTGCTTGAACCAATTTATAAATAAATAAATAAAGAATTTATTTTAAAACTCGAATTCGCATAGAACGTATAGAACTATCTACAAATAAATAAAAGAAGAATTGATTTGACTTTTTTACCAAAAAAAAGAAAATTTGTATCTCATTCTTTAATTAATTGGCCGTGTCCAATTTAGCCCCATGGGGTGTCCGGTTTAGCCCGACCAATTTTCGGATTTTCGTTTTTGAGGTAGTCACCTTCGAAGCAATATATCTCTAAACCTATTGTACTTTTTTTAAATCGAACAAGTGCGATTTGTAGGTGAAAGTACAAGCTTCAAAACGGTATATTACACTTTAGCAAAAAGTATGTTTTTGTATGAGTTTTCTGGTCGAAGACCAAATCCGTCCGGCTTAGCCCCGGTCTCCCCTACTATTTTTACTTCAAAGAAATTGATTAAAATTCTTTCCTTTTTTATGACTTTGTTAAAATTTATTTTTAATTTTAACTGCTCTGTCATGATAATATATGTTCTCAAAAAATTCTTATGGTCCTTAATTATTAATTGGTACCTTCTAAAAGTAGTTCCTCTTCAGGTGTTATTTGATCTCTGTTGGCTCGATCATGTTTTACTCTAGTCAAATCAATACACTTCTTTTGTAAAACTTCAGTCCCCCAATATACCGTACACAAATCTTTAATAAACTTAGAATCATTTTTTCTGTTGATAGTTTCCCATGTGTCTTGATGCAAAAATTAAAATATACTAATGCCCATTTTATTGTTATCATTTTTTCAAAAGAAAAAGCTCCACATGAAAGTAACACAACCACAAATTTTATAGATGCGTAGTTTTGAGTTTCTATGGTAACACGATTTTCAATAATAAATTTAAACTTGCAATTGTTTTTAAAAGTAAATTAATCTTATCTAGTTACGAAAAATTAATTAAAAAGATACGATTGATTAAATTGATCAAGAAAAATGTGACTAAACGGCGACTAGAAAATTACATATTATACTTGGAACCAGGTTCCAATGAATCAATCCCTTCATCTTCACTTTTCAAATACAAACGGGAAAAGAAACAGAAGGTGATTTCTAACCAATCAGAATCATTCATATCGTTCAAAATTTCAAATTAAAAAAATAATCTTCGTTCTTTTTCTCAAATTCAAATTGAAGAATTTTTAAAGTTCTGTAACAAATAAATGCTTAGCGGCAACGAATTATTCTTTATTAAAGTATAATTTGAAATATATAATTGATAAATTTTAGTTTATATTTTTAATTTAAAAAATTAAATTTTGACATTTTAATAAAAGAATTAAAACTAAAATATTTTTATACTTCAAAGTTAAACGAATATGAATACAAATATCCTGAATGTGATGAGGAAATGGTACATGAAAATGAACCTAACATAACCGCAGATGAAACTGACGATTTGGTTTTATCTGACCAGATTATGGAGGAGTCATTTTATATCATGAATACTTCGAAGACTGATACCGAAGATATTGTAATGGTATAAAATTAAATAAGTAAATCATACAAAAAATATATTAATTAAAACAAAAAGAATATTTATGTTTCTACTAAAATGCAGGGAATTTTGATTTTTACAATAATTTTTTACAAAGTTTACGGAAAAATACTAAGAATTAGAATTATAAACATTTGAGAAATTTATTTAATTTTAGGTTAATTATTTTCTTTCCAATTTCCCTTTTTTCAAAATTTTTTTAAAAAATATAATTTCACAGGCGAATATTATGTTTTAAATTTTAATTCAATAATATTTATAAGTATAATATAAATGAATTAATAATATAATATTTTAATATTAAATAACAAATAAATATATATGACAATTATTTATTACACATAGTGTTTATATATAAATAAAATATAATAATAATATATAATATAAATATAATAATAAAATATAAATAATCATTACGTGAACATCTGGAGAAAGAAGAAAATGATGATATGAAAAATTACGAAGTACGTTGCAAAAAAAATTTAACCTTCGCGCTACTAGGACGATACTTGAGACATTCGCAAGCAATACAATTATTTGTTCAATTTTAGCACTAATTTATTCGTGATTTTAGATCACTTCACAAAATTCTACTATACACTAACAAAAAAACTTTTTGGTTACCAGAATAACTTCTAATAATCTGCGTACAAAAATACTTGGTGACGTGAAGGTTAATTGGTAGACTTGTGGTTAAAATAAATCGCTAATATTTAATTTTTTATATTTCTTTATCGTCTCGCAGTATAACTTTATATGAAGGGATAATAATAATAATAAATCAGTTTAATAACAAATTATAAATTATTAAAACAATTTTTTTTATAATAAAGTTAGAAGATGAAGAAGATGTTTTCTTGGATGCCTTAGATGACAGTTCAGAGGATTTAGACATAACTTGAGATGATGACACTGAATTAGAATTTAAAAATTGCTTTTCATCAATAGACGATTTACTGAAAAATCCAAGAATGAAATCACCAACCACGACTCCTGCTAATAAAAGCCCAGCTGAAATATTACTTATGATTATAAAGTATTTAGTTATACATACTCTATCGTTGACGGCAATAACCGATTTATTCATTTTAATTAATTGTATTTTTGCTGAGTGTATTTTACCAAATACTAGATTCGTAATTGATAAACTATTTTGTCCCAAGAAAAACATGGAACTGCATGCAACATGCCCAAACTGTGGGGCTTATATTGGACGGTTTAATAAAACAGATAAATTTATAAAATGCCCAGTATGCAATTCACAAATTAATGTAAAAAAGAATAAGTACAAAGACTTCTTTGTAATGATGGATGTTTCTGAACAAATTTCGAATTTAATTGAAGCTAATAGTGATTATTACAATTTTATTGTTAATGATAGAGTTCATGATAAAAATATTTTACGGGATATCTATGACGGAAAATTATATAGAGAATTTGTTAAAAATTTAAATGAGGGTGACAAACACAATTACGCGACTTTAACTTTCAACACTGATGATGCACCTTTATTTACCAGTTCCAGTTATTCGATTTGGCCAATTTCACACAAAAGAACATATGAGATCAGCCAGACCTGGAAAACCTGTATTTGGAGTAAAGAATCCTTCGCAATTAATTAATTTAATTAAATTCAATTTTCTTTTTGGTTGTCCTTCAGACAGTATGCATTTGTTTAGTGGAATTGCAAAACAATTTGCTACAATGTGGTTTGGCAATTCAGGGAAAAGAGGTTTGCTTTCCAAAACATTAATTGATATGATTGACAAAGCTCTACAATCTATCAAAGTACATAATCAAGTTGGGAGACTAACACGTACTATTACAAAAAAGCGTTTTGGAAAGCACGAGAGTGGGAAAACTGGATTTTTTCTATAGTTTGCCTATTCTACAAAATATTTTACCAGAAAATCTTTTTTCGCATTAGGCTCTATTCGTGGAAGCTGCTTATTTGTTAATGAAAGATGAAATAAGCATTTACGAGATTAATTTGGCTAAAAAATTATTGCATGAATTCGTTGCAAAAACACAAATATTATACGGAAAAGTAGCCATGACATCTAATGTACATGCGCTTCTCCATTTATCACAGTGTTTACCATTGGGGCCCACTTTGGGCTCATAATGCATTTTGCTTCGAATCTGGAAACGGCGATTTATTAAAAGTTATTCATTCCGCAAAAGGCGTTCACCACCAGATTTGTAGACAAGTGAGCCTAAAATACACATTATCATTCCTAAAGGATAAATTGTTTCCACAATGTTCAGGTACCGTCAGACACTTTTGCAATAATATTGGAACTAATCATGTTCAAAAATCCATTAAAATTTCAGATGTGCGATACTTTAGAGTACCTACTGCTATACTTAAATTATGGCAACAAAGGTTAGAACTTTCAGATCAATCAGTTTCGTATAAAAAAATAGTAAAAGAAGGTTGTTTGTTCATGTCATCTAAAAAAAGAAATAATAGATCTGATAATTGATTTGCGAAATTGAAAGATGGATCTTATGTTCAAATTTTAGATTTTCTTGTCGATGTGCAAACAAAAAAAGAATATACTGTAGTCAGATTCATTGAAACTACAAACCATTTGTCAGAAAAATGTCACATGATGAGAAAAATAATAAGAATTCACGATGATGAAAGGGCTGTACTGACTACTAGTATTTCAAAAATATGTGTTCACATGTCTTTGGACAAAAATAATGAGTTCCTATGTGGTCTTTTTAATCTTAATCATTATTAAAGATTTATTAGAAATCCTTTGTAGGACAAAGTTTTATTACAATGAATTAGATTCTTATTGCAGTGCTTTTCTAGCACTTTACCTAGTAGTACTTTTAAAGTAGAAATGAGAATATATCTTCTATTCGAAACATTTTTGACATAGCTATGCTATTAGAACTTAATACTACCTATGAAAAACCTATGAAACTACCTACCTACCTATGAAACTGATTAATTATACCTTCCTACCTACCTACCTACCTACCTATGAAACTGATTAATTATACCTTCCTTTCCAGTTGAGTTAAAGTTTAACTTATACTACTTATAATTTAACTACAATTTACACTCTTTGCATTTACCTTAGGTACGTGCGGCTTTTGCTGAATCCAGTTGTAAATTAATTTAAAACGTATAAACTAACTATTTACAGATTTCTAAAGGATATCCAGAAATTTTTATATTTCTAGGATTTTCAGAGAATATTCACGAATATCCCTAATGTATCAATAGGATATCCGAATATCCGGATTTTCTTAGGATGTCAGTAGGTTATTTTGAATAGCTGGATGCTTTGAATGAAAACTTATTTTGAAATCTACTTGATATACAGTTTTAATAGCTGCAAAAAATTGTAATTTATGAATGATGATTCTATAAAATAAGAAACTTATTTAGTTGATAACCAAACTAGCTATTTCTTTAGATATTCCACAAAACAAGTGCATATTTAGTAAAAATAAAGCACTTAAAGACAACACTAATTAAATTAATTAATTCTAATAAAATTTTACATAAAAATGGCAGGATAAGTTGATTTATTTTTATCTATCTATAATACTTAGTGAATACATTTAACTCGACACTTTTCATTCAATCGGAAAAGCAAAACATTCATATTGAACTTAATGTACTGTTCAGCCAACAATTACTATAATTAATTTAGTTTCAAAGTTAAAAATAATTAATGGTTATAAGAAATTGGTCAATTAATTTAGTTATATTTAACAAAATTTCAGTTAAATTTCACTGATTGAAATTGTGAGAAGTCTCAGTCAATTTTCAATGAATTTTAATTAAATTGCACTGATACAGATTTAAATAGTAGAGTATGGTAAATTTTACTCCGCATATGTATAATGAAGGATATTTACATAAATTATTATAAAACTAGAAATATTTAAAAAATTTGTTTTGTTCTGTAATTGAACATTATTGTAGATTTTATTTACTTTATATTAAACTACAGTGAATATTATAATTATTTATATAAAATGTATTATTAACGTTATTATTAATTAAATAGTTGTTACTTGCTCTGTATAAATAGATATCAAATAAAGAACATTGTATTTGAATTTTATATGCTCTTTTATTATGTATCTACTATTCACATAGCAGAATACATTTAAGATCAATATTTTGAGAATAGTGAATGTCAATATTGTCAACATCGACCGGCAATGATCTGGTAATATTGACGCAATATTGCTTGTAATAGTAATATTATTACCCCTTAATAAATTTTATAATATTATAATTATTATAATATTTTAATATATCTCATATTTTTATATAAAGCAGTATCATTTCTAAATAATAAACGAAGAATTATAAAGAGTTTTTAACACGAGAACATTACTTTAATATTATCAATATATAAGTTATAAGATAAAAATTTTTGAACCAAATTTAAATTGTCATCTTAAGCAACATTAGAATTGACATCAGAAGTATCTGGGTAACACTAATACGCATTCCTAGAAAAATATTTTTAATATCATGTTAAAAATTTTAATAGTAAACCACATCGGAAACTACATCGGAAATGTTCACGGTCCTGCTATCAATTTACGACATAGGTTACATTCTAGTTAACGTTATAGAATCCGATATCCATGCCGTTGACGTTCCTGGAATCATTTCCTATATATTTTTTTATGTCGGTTCCGATAAAGGGTCCGATATAGGATTTTTCA
This sequence comes from Leptopilina drosophilae, assembly GCA_032873175.1. Classification (NCBI taxonomy): domain Eukaryota; kingdom Metazoa; phylum Arthropoda; class Insecta; order Hymenoptera; family Figitidae; genus Leptopilina; species Leptopilina drosophilae. The sequence continues at coordinate 20,984,733 of CM065480.1, read as the reverse complement.
ATAGGGCCGTCTTCAGCGTCGTCTACAATCTTACTCAGCCACTTTCTTAACACTGCAACATTACCCTTTGTTGGCTCCCCTAACTCTTACAAATTTTCACTCAAGTTTACTGCACATAAAATCATAATGTACATAAAATCTTTTTCCACATATAGTTTATTAACTTTGTCATCCTTTACAGCACAACACTTATCACTTGTATATATTCCCTCAATTTGTATTATGTTAAATACATAAAAACACGAGCAAAGTACACACACAATATATAAAATTTATTTAGTTAAATCAATTAAAATAAAATTAACAGACAATTAAGAAACATGTTAAAATGTTAAATGACTGGGAGTCTAAGCATTGGTGCATATCAATATTTCATCATCGAATTGGCTTAAAATTTGTTACATGGGGTTTTCGGTGTCGTAAGATCTTGATGTTAAAACGTGATGTTACACGATAGTATCATTATGCTACTGGCTATCATCACAGATGTTATAAAAGTATAGTTATGCTATTCCGTACTATCAAAATGTTACTCCTTTTAATCTTGAGAGTCATGGTTTCTATCTAGATAGCTGTCTGTATATGTAGTATTAAAGATAGTCACTCTAACCATCATTACATTACTCACTACTATAAATTTCTCTCCGTGTAGCATTAATCCTCAACAAGTTCATTGTTCACAACCAAACTTGATGATCATTTTAACACATCATGAAGAAAATTTTGCTTGTGAACATTTTTGTGATACTTGGTATTGGATCATAAAATATAACATATTTACTGTGTAAATATGCTTTTAACTTATCATTTTAATTAATTCACTTGGATTTGTTGAACATTTAACAATGTTTAAAAATAAATTTTTGTTATATTCAACTTATCGAAAAAGTAATTTATATATATAGTAAAAAAGCCTAGTTATCTAATCACTTTTGTATTCGCATAGAAAACGTGATATTTGCCAGATTAGACAAATCTCATTTCTGTCAAAAGTTCTGCGTGGGTGTCCACAACCGAACCTCTTCCCCTAATAATTTTTTAATTATAAATGACCGTCGCGAGTAATCCATCAATTTTTCCTTCCTTGAAATAAAATTCTGTTTTAATCAGGATCAACTTGTTTTATTTAAAAACAAGCATAGTGGAATTACAATCTTCATTTGTAACTGTTTTCTCTTAAAAGTCTAAGTTTAACTTGCACTCTTAACCACAAATATGAATAATATGTTTTAAATATAATCGGTATTTTAATCGCAACGACAAGACATAGTTTTATACTTATTGACTAGTTGCTATGTAACTTAAATTTATAATTTTTAGTTAACCTGAAGAGGATGACAAACCATGTCATCGAAACGTCGTTAAATAAATGAAATAACACTATTTGTTGTTATTTATCTACCTTCCATTGGATCAAATTTTCCATTTTACAAATAATATAATAACAATTAACAAACGTTAGTTACACCATTTAAAATATACTTCTATTTGGTAGAGAAATAATAATTTGTGTTAAAAAAATATGTGCTACTAATTTAAAAATAAATTTTTTTTAAAACGAAAAGTCTCCATTTAGTGAGATTTTCTCATGTATATGATGAGCTCATCCTTTATATTTCTATAAATTTGTTTTTGAAGGTGATAATTGCTGAACGAAAATCTAAACACATACAAATAGTGATGTGTTAGATTTTTGTGAATGATTTTGATTGTATTAAATTCTAAAATTATTTTTGTATCAATTTTTTTTAGTACCGTTCTATTTATTTCTTTGAGTTCATCTGGTGCAATATTTATTTTCTCGGTTTTATTATTTTTATTTAATATTTTTTATTTTAATATTTTTATTGTTGTAAATGTGACGAGATAAAGCCGTTTCGTTCAATGCCTTCCCATTTTCCTTTTACAGTTCTTCAAAAAGTGCAAAAAACACTGTTTTTAATAATTCAATACCCTATTTTAGAGGTTTGAATAAATTAATTTTTTTTTGCTATTTTCTTGTTAACACCTAAAATTTAAATAAACACAAAAATTTTGAAATAAACACAACATGGCCATTTTTTTGTTACCCAGTGTAATTGAAGCAAAATTTTCATTTTAGAAAATTTAATTTATTTTTGAAAATTATTTAACGCTTAAATAAAACCGAAAAGGTTTAAATTTTTTAAAGCTCAAGAGGGTTTAAAAAAGTAAGTAGAATTTTTTCACATTAAATTTTTATGAAGAAAGTGCTTTTTTACATGTTTTTATATAAATCTGTAAGTAATATCCCAATATTACTTACAGATGATTTTGTAAATATTTGGTAAAACATCATGGATCATTCTTTAAAACACGGGCGTTTTAACTGAATTAAATGAGTTTCACAAAATTCGACGGCCATATTGGATCCGCCATTTTGAATTTTTTAATCTGACTTCAGATTCGTAATCAGCGACCCCCAAAACCCCCGAGTAACAAATTTCAATTAGATTTGAGCAATTTTGAAAAAGTTAGTAATCTTACGTAAAATTAGAAAAAATTTTTGTCCTTCAAGCGCCATTTTAAATTCAAAATCGAAAAAATTAAAAATTCGAAATGGATATTTTTAAAGTACAACTATCGGGAACACGTTTCTGATACTTTTTGTTCTATTTAAAAAATGTTATGGCGGAGAAAAAAATTTGATAAAAAAAATTGCTTTCAAAAAACTTGACATTTTTAAGTATTTTTGAATAAAAGAAGGGTTTAATATCATTTTTTGAAAATTTTGATCACGCCATTAGAAAGAGCGACTTTAAAATTAATAAGATATGACCTTTTGAAATATTTTATGGCTTCTTATTCTACTAAACATCTCGTCGTTAAAGGGTTAATATTATTTCTATCTTTAACAAATATTGATAATATTTTTTGAGCAAATTTACATTCATGCCCTGTCTGAAAATTATCAGTTATAACTTCCGACCTGAAATGCGGTTTCGCATTTTAAGTTTTCAGCTAATTCGCTTTTTAATTTCGCAGCGAATTCGCACTGCAACTCGCAAACAGGCGGACATTTGGTTTTCGGATGAATTTCGCAGGGAGTTCACAATGAAAAATCCCGAACTTCGCATTGCATATTACCTGCGAACTTCCTGCTAAATGTTGTACTATGTAGGCAGTCCGTTTGCTGGTAAAAAAGTCTTCTTATACTACTTCATAGTCCACGTAGAATACTATAGAATATTATTTCCTTTTTCTAGAAAAGCACAGAAAATATATCTATCTTTATTCGTCTTATACAAAAATTAAAATATAAGATTTAGGGGGTTAGTTTTTTCAAAAAAATAACCATCACAAATATCTAAATAAAGGACTCTTTATTGGGCGCAAATTATAAAATTGAGTAATAAAAAACTTTTCATTAAAAATTCTTATAAATGATGTTCAATAGTAATAAAAAATTCTTCAAATAAATTTTGATTTTGTTAAACTTCTGTTTACTGCACCAAAAAAAATATTTTTAATTTTAGGCGATTCCTCTTTTTGTAGTATTATTAAAGAATGACAATCAGTGATGATAAGTATGTCTTAGTCAACGAATTAAATAAAAAGGATTTGCCTTTCTAGGCAAATTTTTAATTATATACTAATAAATAAATAATGTAATATTTAATTTTTTTTATCTAATTAAAAATTCATAAAAATGTGTTATACTTGATTAATTTCCCAAAAAAATTAGACTTGTATATTATATATTATCCGTAATCAATGGATAATAATAGAAATTTGTTGACGCCGTAATTAAAGGAGATTAACATTATCAATTAAGATAATAGTGTGAAGTTTCTGTTCATCGAACAGATCCTTATATACCGTGTGCGAAACAAGTCGTGCATGAGACTTGCATGAGGAGTACTTCTACTTCTAGTCATCTAAGAAGGAAAAAGAGAACTAATAGAGGGTCCTCTAATTCCCTGCCTCCTAGACGGCTAAGACTTTATATTTGTCCCACAAAGTGCATAGATTTCTGTGCAATACTTTAGGTTTAAATGATATTAGATGAAGTATTCCACATAACACAACCTTTCGCAGGAAGTTCGCATTGCAAACTCCCTACGAACTTCAGGCGACAACTAAATGTCCGCCCTTTTGCGAGTTCACAGAGCGAAGTTGCTAAAAAGTTGAAACGTTAATTCGCAGCAAATTATCTGGTAGTTATCCGTGATAAGTTCGGAAATTAACACTAATAATTGAGCACCTGGATCGTAGAAGGGCACGTAAATTATTCTCGGTCGAAATCGAAGTCCCCTAGACACTTGAAATTTAATTTCTGAATTTTAATATTTTAAATACACATCCTTATAGAAAATTTCATTGCGCACCTTTTTTTCTTATGAAATTTTTTTCTATCTATTACCGTTTTCAAAATATTTATGAAAAATTGATTTTTTGAAAACTGCAAATTTTTATGACATTTTACACTTCAACTCGCGTTAATTCAGATGATTTTTAATATTTTTCAATGTTCCTTTTTTAACATTCGTAAATCTTTTGACGTATTTTCTTTTTTGGTACATTGAAAAATATTTAAAATCATCTGAATTATCGCGAGTTGAAGTGTAAAATGTCATTAAATTTGCAGTTTTCAAAAAATCAATTTTTCTTAAATATTTCGAAAACGGTAATATTGAATATTGATAGAAAAAAATTTCATAAGAAAAAAAGATGCGCAATGAAATTTTCTATGAGGATGTGTTTTTAAAATTTTTAAATTCAGAAATTGAATTTTAAGCGTCTACTAGACTTCGATTTCGGCAGAGAAAAATTTACGTGCCCGTCTACAATCCAGGTGCTCCATTTTAGATAGGTTGTAGATGTAAATTTTCTAAAAAAGTAAGACAAATATTCTAATTCATTTTGGAAAGTTATAAATTTTTTTTGAGAAAGTTTTGTTATTGTGAAAAACATTTTGGAGGGACTGGGGATTGAACGCGGGTTTGACGGACGGAAACGAAAACAATCAACTTAACTTTTTTTTCATTTATTTATTAACAACATATAGAATTTTACAACAATAACGCTATAAATAAATTAAAACAGCGTGGATTTAACATTTTTTTCGTAGAATTTTTATTTATGTCGATCAGACACATTGTCATTTCGTCGACGAACATTTTTTTTATTTTGTATGTAAATTTTTTGTAATAACTGGCTCTGATTTCAACTTGATGCTAATTATTAGCGAATATTTTTTATTTGAGATTGAATTCTGCTTCAGAAAACAATATAGAAAAAACTGATGCTATCAATTTGACGCATTTTTTTAGACAAAAAAAACAGATGCAAAAAAACGAATGGGAGAAATAATAAGAAAAAAGAAACAAAAAAATAAAAACGGTTACTGTACGGACTTTCGTTTTGCCCTTTGGTCGATAAGAAAACATTCTTTTGCTTTTCTGTTATATTTGAAAATCTATCATAAGAAGAATAAGAAAAATACCTGGAGCATGACTCCCATTTCCTTCTCTCTCTAATGCAGTTACATATTTAGATACATAAGATTGTCGAACTTTTCATTATACGAATACGATTTTGCTGATAATCAATTAAAAAATCATTCATAATGTTCATTCTACACTATATCTCTCAACGTAGCACATTACCACAGTTTTTCAATTTCGTGTACAATTGTCAATACCATTCCTCCTTCTCTCTCCCACCATTCCCTCTTTACCTTTCTTCATACATTTGCCCTTTACAGTAGTCTCATGCAGAGATGCCAGGTACCCTCACCAAGCGCAAATGCGCATGCCTCGTGTCTCTAATTTTAATTGGTGGAAATTTTGGAAGTTTTAATTTACAAGGCATTTTAAATAAGAACACAAATGTCCACCAATTAAAATATAAGCGCAAAGCATGCGCACTAGCGTTTGGTGAGGGTACCTGGCAGCTCTGGTCTCATGACTCTTTCTCTCTTCCATTCACTTACATGTACATTCTGCGCTTTACTCATAATACGGTTTCCACATAGCAGTGAACGCTCACTTTTTATTTTTTTAATTAAATTTAAATCTGGCACTGTGCCAATTGAACTTCAATTTTTGCTCAATCGCTATGTCGTGATCGCTCACCATTCATTTGTTTACTGTAATTATGTCCCTCGGTCCCTCCCCTCCCACCCCCCTGATCCTCGAGAGGCAGCGAAAATGGTGAGGATGAAATGGCCCTCTGATTAGGGAGTAATGATAGTTATATGGTAATATGGGCTGCATAAATATCAAAGGACAAGGCTAAAAAAGATAGAAAAAAACACAAAAAGAAAAAAATGTATATATAGACATAGATAAGTAGGTAAATACTTTAATAATTAAATAACAGTAATAAGAATAGAAGTAAATAATAAAAAAAGAAAAGACTAGTAGGTGAGACAATTAGGTGGAATTAAGACTCAGAGAGTCTTAATCTCCCCTAGTCTGGGTTCAACTACCAATATTTAAATGCTAGTTTAGATTTGTTCATCGCAACCATATGTTATAATAGGACGAACTAAAAAAGTTGGTAGCAGACTATTTTAACCCTAACATTAAGTTTTGTAGACAAGAAGATGGTTTTATAGTGAAAAATGTTTTTCTTGCTTTATCTAAGATGATATTTACATGATCATTAAATTTTAAACGGTCGTCCAGGTATATCCCCAAGTACCTCATCAATCTTGAGTGTGCTACGACCTCTCCAGTTCCCGGTTTTGCCTCTATGTCATCCGCGAACCCGATGCCCCTCAGCAAGGGGGAGCCATTAATTCCGTACATCTTCAATACATCGCTTAAAAGTATGTTGAACAGCAACGGCGAGCTGACTGCCTCCTGCTGAAGGCCACCCGCCAGGCCGTGTACCCTGCTATTCGTTTTATTATTAATTGAAACGAACATCTTCTTGTCTTTCAACATGTTCCATATCATCTTTATTAGATAATTGGGTACCCCCTTTTTTAGTAGACGATAGAAAAGTTTCTCGATTCATGCGGTATCGAAGGCCTTCTCTAAGTCGATAAGGCATGCTGCCACCACCCTCTTTTCATTTAAATCCCTTGATATGTCTGAAGTAAACTTCGTCACGGCATGAACAGCTGATGTCCTACAACGAAAACAAATTATACAAGCGGCAACAAATTACTGTCCTCTATATATTTACTTAGTGGGAGGTTTTTTAAAGCTATTGTGGGAATACCGTCCACTCCTATTGATTTTTTATTATTAAATTCTCTTACAATTTTAATAAATGTTGCATAATTATAAAAGTAATTGGAATTTTTTTCAAAGATTGGATACAATCAACTTAACCAACTGAGCTAAACGACCAACTACTGTAACAAAAAAAATCTTTCTCTTAAGTTACATGTGATTTTATTGGTTGACAGAAGAAAGGCAGGTTAATTTAAAAATATTTTTTTGTCTATCTCGTATAATTGAAATATTTTTATTATTATTGCGAATGATATTTTTAAATAAAAATTTAAAGTATTTGAACTAATTGTATAATTATTTTATAATTATTACATCAATAAAAATTAATGTAAAAAGCAATTTTTTAAAATCAAATAAATATAATTAAGGAGGTTTTCCGGCTCCAGTGGTGCTCAGTTGCGCGCGACACATTTTATACGAATCGACTACTCCTGCCACCTAAGTAGTAGTTGAGAACGATTTTGTGCTTTCTCTCTCTTTCTCAAGCGAGTTACAGCAGTTGTCTCTCTTACCGCTTGACGCGTAATGGAAAATCAACCTGACTTTTCTACTTAAAAGTGCTCTATTAAAAAATTAAGCATGGTTAACCCTCTTAAAATTGTTTAATATTATTTATTCATTTGACTCTACAATATACTAGTTTTTTAAAACAATTGTAAGAAAAATTTGTCAGCAATTAAATAAAATGTCACATTTTCAAATGCTTCATGTGGAATCCTATGCAAATGTTGAAAATTTAAACCTGAATATTTACGTTTTTAGCATGGTAAGGGGTGTTGAGGTTTTTGCCACTTATAAAGTATACAAAAATGAATATTCTCCTAAAATTTGGTGAAATTTCGAAGAAAATTGACTTGCTGGAGAACCTCCTTAACCACTTCACTGGCAGGACGTTCCAAATTGCGTTCCACGCGCCAAGGCCCAGACTGTCAAAAACATATACGTATAATATTCCCATTCATAATAATCAACAAAAAAGTATATATATATTAATAGTTATATTATTATATTATAATATTGTATGTAAATATCTTTTTTCAATAACAATACACGTTTTATTGTGTAAAAATTGAAAGAAACTGGAACGCCAGTTGTCGAAAAATATTAAAAATAGCCGATTTGAACGTTTGGAAAAACTTTGAAAAGCACAAAAACTTAAATTTTTATTGTAATAATCTTGTCCTCTGATGTCTAAACTATAGAAATATTCCTTTTCAAAAGTTAAATGTGGTGTACACTCTTTAAAAACAGAGTTTTTTTAGGAACGCCATTTCGGTGTTTTGGCCAGTCTGAGCCTCGGCGCGTGGAACGCCCTGCCAGTCGAGTGGTTAAACTTTATAAATATGATATGTGAATTTCCGGTTTATTCCCTGTTTTCCTCGGCAGATTTAATTCCTGGATATTTCCCTTTTTCCGGGTTGGTACAGAAACCCTGTTAAATGTATTAGTAAAAATATATAATACATTTAATTATTAAGTAACATAATTATAAGTTGAAGACAAATTTAATTGGAAATAAAAGCATTGAAATAAGTACTGTAAAAAATTGATTTATTTATTTTAATTAGTTAACTTGTTTATTTTATCAGTCTTATTTGATTACTAAATACTTTAAATTTTTATTTAAAAATATCAATCGCAATAATAATAAAAATATTTCAATTATATGAGATATGCAAAAAAATATTTTTAAATTAACCTGCATTTCTTCTGTCAACCAATAAAATCACATGTAACTTAAGAGAAAGATTTTTTTGTTTCAGTAGTTGGTCGATTAGCTCAGTTGGTTAACCCATTTAGTCCCAAATGTCCGTTTTTTTAGTACAAGTTCGAGCTTCCCGTTCTACGAGTTCCGGTTTTTAAAAAAATCGGGACAAAAGTTTTATTATGGATTTGAGTGTCCTCTTTCAGAATCTGGAAAAAAATATCATTTTGGACTTCATGATGAAAAGTTATAATTGTTTGAACAAAAAAAACCCGTTTTTTAGTGTTTTTTTTCTTTAAATGCAGATTACTTAATTGAAATCGGCTTGGGAAAAATCTGTAACATCAAAATATCGCGTCCAAAATGTTAGAACTATCAAATAGACATATTGCCAAAAACAATTTTTTACAAATCTCAAAATGGCGCCTCAATAATGGCCGCCAAAATATGCAAATTTGGAAAAATAATTTTAAAAAATTTTAACTCTACATTTTGTTTTACTTTTATGCTTCATTTAAATAAAATAATGCTGCTTCAATAAAAAATATTGTTTTTTGATGTTATTTAACAATGTTATAAACAATTATTATAAACAATTTGAAAACTAAGAGCCAAAGTGGATGTAAAAAATTTATTTTCATCAATTCTTTTTTTTGGGGAAGGTAAAAATAGATATTGAAAGTAAGCAATTTAATTCAAAATTATTTTGCAATGTTTAAGAATGTTATAAACAATTTTTATAAACAATTTTGCAAAAAATGAAATAGAATGGTAGAAATTTTATTTTTTTAATTTTATTATGCTTTCTGGTTATCAAAATGTTGCATAAGGATTGAACTTTCATTTAACATTATTTAGCAATATTTGAAAATATTATAAACAATTTTTATAAACAATTTTGCAAAAAATGAAATGGAATGGTAGAAATTTTACTTTTTTAATTTTATTATGCTCTCTGGTTATCAAAATGTTGCATAAGGATTAAACTTTCATTTAACATTATTTAGCAATATTTAAAAATGTTATAAACAATTTTTATAAACAATTTTCATAGAAAAAGAAGTTTAGAGTGAAAAGAAATATTTTTTTTCACTATTCACTTGGTTTGTCATTAGAAAAGATATTTAAAAGACAAATCTTTGTCGTAATTATTTAAGATTTTTTACAATGTTATAAACAATTTTTATAAAAAAAGATGTTCAGAGTGGACAAAAATATTGCTAAATAATGTTAAATGGAAGTTTAATCCTTTTGCAACATTTTGATAACCAGAGAGCATAATAAAATTAAAAAAGTAAAATTTCTACCATTTATTTTATTTTTTGCAAAATTGTTTATAAAAATTGTTTATAACATACTTAAACATTGCAAAATAATTTTGATTTAAATTGTTTACTTTCAATATCCATTTTCACTATCCCCAAAAAAAGAATTGATGAAAATAAATTTTTAACATCCACTTTGGCTCATAGTTTTCAAATTGTTTATAATAATTGTTTATAATATTGTTAAATAACATCAAAAAACAATATTTCTTATTGAAGCAGCATTATTTTATTTAAATGAAGCATAAAAGTAAAAAAAATGTAGAGTTAAAATTTTTTAAAATTATTTTTCCAAATTTGCATATTTTGGCGGCCATTATTGAGGCGCCATTTTGAAATTTGTAAAAAATTGTTTTTGGCAATATGTCTATTTGATAGTCCTAACATTTTGGACGCGATATTTTGATGTTCCAGATTTTTCCCAAGCCGATTTCAATTAAGTAATCTGCATTTAAAGAAAAAAAAACACTAAAAAACGGGTTTTTTTTATTTAAACAATTATAACTTTTTATCATGAAGTCGAAATTGAAATTTTTTTCCAGATTCTGAAAGAGGACACTCAAATCCATAATAAAACTTTTGTCCCGATTTTTTTAAAAACCGGAACTCGTAGAACGGGAAGCTCGAACTTGTACTAAAAAAAACGGACATTTGGGACTAAATGGGTTAAGTTGATTGTTTTCGTTTCCGTCCGTCAAACCCGCGTTCAATCCCCAGTCCCTCCAAATTGTTTTTCACAATAAAAAAAACTTTTTCAAAAAAAAAAAATACAAAAAAGACGAGAGGAAACGAGATAAGACGACAATGTGTACGATTCTCGACACTGGAGACGAGACAATACGATAATGTGTAGCATTCTCGATTCTCGATACTAGACGATAATTCGTCCTATAATAAAGAGACACGACGAAACAGTTAAAATTATCGCCTCGTCTTGAATCGTTTACAACACTAAAGTAAACGAATAAATAAAATTATGTTTGGCCTTTTAACCACTTCACTGGCAGGGCGTTCCAAATGGCGTTCCACCCGCCGAGGCCCAGACTGGCAAAAACACCCAAATGGCGTTCCTAAAAAAACTCTGTTTTTAAAGAGTGTACACCACATTTAACTTTTGAAAAGGAATATTTCCATAGTTTAGACATCAGAGAACAAGATTATCACAATAAAAATTAAAGTTTTTGTTATTTTCAACGTTTTTCCGAACGTTAAAATCGGCTATTTTTAGTATTTTTCGACAAATGGCGTTCCACTTTCTTTCAATTTTTACAAAATAAAACTTGTATTTTTATTAAAAAAAGATATTTACATACAATATTATAATATAATAATAATAATACAACTATTAATTATATATATATATATATATATATATATATATATATATATATATATATATATATAAATATATATATATATATATGATTATTGATTATTATGAATGGTAATATTATACGTATATGTTTTTGCCAGTCTGGGCCTTGGCGCGTGGAACGCCACTTGAAACGCCCTGCCAGTGAAGTGGTTAATAAATCAATAAAATGTATATCATATGGAAAATTAATGAACATAATAAATATTAGAGAAAAAAGTATAGAGTAAAAAAATTAATTGACAACTCGAATAGTTGTCATTTATCAAAAACAAAGCACCGTTGTCATTCAAAGAGAATCTCGCGAGAGAGCTATCCTCTCATAATTCTTAAGGAGTTTTGCCCAAATCTGAACATTTCAAGATCGGTAGTATATGAGCGATTCCAGCTCAACGGAAACTTAAAATTTATTTTTAATTTTGATTTTTATTGGTCAAATTTTTTTTTCAAAATGCTTATTTCCAATCGAAAGAGCATAAAAAACCTTTCCAAAATGTACTTTTCCAAATTTTTATGTTTATTTGTTTAAGAGTAAAAAATTATTAAAATAAACATTACACCGTAAGATCTCTTGATCACTTGACGTGGAATCGATCATATATGTCTTTAGCGATTCTCTTTTTCTTTTTTCTCGATCAAAACAGCTTTTGTCACATCATGTTGATATCAAAAGCGCGGCACGTTCGACACGAAAACCCAAACACTCATTAATAAAACATCTATTAAACTGCATGTTTTGTATCATTGCGAATCGTTATAATACTCATGCGGCGTGGAATACATAACTCAAGAAATGACCACCTGCCTGTCATTTCAAAAACCGTTCAGCAGCATCTCCTTCTCTGGGATCCATTTTAATTTGTCACCGTTGTGTTTCAGGAGCACTATTTTTACTTTTCGATCTGCACCTCGTATTCTGGCATCATCGGCAACAAATGTTACTTTTTAAATGTGTATATGTGCACGATACTTTCTACCCATTTTGCCTTTTGCGTCCTCCTCGGAATCTGGAGCACTTGTGGCAGATTCCTGGAAGAAAAGTGTCGTTCTTCACTGCCTTCTGAACTTATATATCACTTATTTCCTCTTACTCTCTCACCCAAACAACTATTTTGATTCAGTAATAATAATAACACTGGCACACAAAAAAAGTTGTCTATTTTTTGAACCAGACATATATATCTTATAGTAATCTTGCCCGCTGAAAACGAATCTGAAGTCAGAATTGCTCCATCACCCTCGGTTTTTTTTAAATCGATTTCTTAAACACCCTTTATTTTTTATTAAATCGAAAAAACTACCCCTAAAATGTCAAAATTCAAAATTATAATATAAAAACCCACATTGGTTTTCAAAACAACTAAATAAATTTATGTACTTCTCTTTCAACATTTCAAAAGCAATATCAAAATTACTTTATCATCTACTGTGTTTTTATATTAAAAAAAAACTACTCCCAATAGGAACGTAATTTTGACCAGAATTAATGAAAATATTGATAAATAAAAAAGTTATTTTAAAAAAATACAAAAAAAATTTTATTTTCAAGTTTTGAAAAAATTGTACAAAAAAATTTGTAGATATATTCGAAAATTCTTGTGTCAGATTTTAAGTATAAATGACTTCAATAAACTTGCAAAATTGCAGGAAAATCCAACAAAATTTTACCCAAATATTTTGTACACAATATTTTGTGACATGCACACACTCATACACATGTTTCTCAAATTAATTGACATATAACAATTACAATAAAATTTAAAGAAAATAAAGATGAATATGAATAAAATTTTGATAAATGTGAAATAAATTACAATATTGTCTTAAAATGCAAAGCTTTTCTATAAAGGATTATTTCTCATATTTATTAAAGGATTAAAATAAAAAAAAGATTTAAAAAAAAATTAAAGATTAAAAGATTAAGATCCAAAAATCGAGTGTACTGTATTAAAATTTTAATTATTATAAATGTAGATATTAAATTTGAAACATAAATAATGTTATTAGTTTACATTTAGTTATACATATTGTTTTATTTTGCGTTACGATGGCATATTTGTTTTGGTAAAAGGTATGAGAGGATTTAGTTTATAAGTGTAAAAGATCCAATAATCGAGTGTACTGTATACAATACTGTATATAAATGTAAAACCTGACAATGAAATCTTTCATTTTCATATATATATTTTAACACATTTTTAAAAGAGCATAATAACAAAGTCAAACAAAAAAAAGTTGTCTTTTTGTTGAACAAGACATACATATCTTCTCGTATTTTTGCCCGCTGAAAACAAATCTGAAGTCAGAATTGCTTCATCATTCTCTGTTTTTTTTAAATCGAGAAAACTACCCTTTAGTTCAAAGTTTAAAGTAAAAAAAATTAAATAACAGATTTCTCTTTAATACAAAACAATAAATTTATCTACTTATGCTACAACAAGTCAGAAACAATGTCAACATTGCTTAATCACCTTCTATTTTTTTAAATCGAAAAACCTACCCTTAAATATACAAAATAAAAGTTTAAAGTAAAAAAAATGAAAAACCACATTGTTTTTCAAAATAGAACAATAAATTTATGTACATCTCTTTCAACAACTCAAAAGCAATGTCAAAATTGCTTCATCACCCTTTTTTTAAATTTAAAAACCAACCCTTAAATTAACAAAATTAAAGTTTAAAGTAAAAAAAATAAAAAACCACGTTGTTTTTCAAAACAGAACAAGAAATTTATGTTCTTTCTTACAACATCTTAAAATAGCTTAAGTTTTTTATTGAAATTAAAGAAAACTTAACAAATTAAACTCCAACTTGACAGAAAAAATTAACTTTTTAAACATGAGCATACGTTTTTGAATTTTTGTTCTTGCAAAAAACAACAAGATTTAAAGTAAATCTTAATTTTTCCACTTTAAAAAGAGTTTTTTTTTAAATTTAACAAAAACGAATTCTGATTTTTTAATTCTCAATATAATTTAAACCAATTTGTTGTGGTTTTTCATTTTTTATTATACATTTTGATTTTTACATATTAGGGATAGTTATTTCAATTTGAAAAAACAAAGGGTGGTGGAGCAATTTTGCTAATGCTTTTGAGTTGTTAAAAAAGAAATACATAAATTTCTTGTTCTGTTTTGAAAAACAATGTGGTTTTTCATTTTTTTTACCTACATTTTGAATTTTTATATATTGGGGGTAATTTTTTTAATGTAAAAACACAGTGGATGATAAAGTAATTTTGATATTGATGGAGCAATTCTGACTTCAGATTCGTTTTCAGCAGGCAAAATTACTATAAGATATATATGTCTGGTTTAGAAAACAGACAATTTTTTTGTGTGCCTGTGTAATCCATTTGTAAAAATACTTTTTGTGCATTCAATGGAGAATTTTGGAACGAGGGATGTCAAAATAGTCCAAAATTGGTATAAATATATATACTAGAGTGGTCTTAATTTAAAAAATTTTACTCGAGGGTTTTCGGGGTCGCCGACCACGATACCGACAATAGTTTTTTAAAATTCAGAACGTCGAATCTAATATGACAACTGTCAAAATCAAAATTGTATTAGATTTGCTTAAAACTTGATACTAGGGAATTATTGGCGTCCCTGATTTCGAAATTGATGTTTATATTTGAAAATTATTCATGACAGCTGTTAAAATTAGAATTTTATTGGACTCGCTTGAAACTTGTTACTCGGGGTTTTTGTGGTTTTGGGGTTTTGATTAAAAAATTGATGTTTGTATTTGAAAATCATGACAGATTACGAAATTAATGTTTTTATTTGAAGATTAATTACACAGTGCAACAGCAATTTTATTTTTGGGATCGCATATGGTGATTTTTATAGGTTTTTTGATGCTGAATCTGAATCCGTTATCAGAATTGCTCCATCATTCTAGTTTTTCGAAAAAGACCTTGAAAATTAAAAAAAGGCTGTTTTTGGGTTTTTTTGGTTTTTTTAGGGTGCAAACATTTTTTCCAGGGTTTTTATGACGTGCGTTCGAAAGCTCATAACACTCTCCAATTTGGACCCTTTAAAAATATTTATTTTTAGAAGTTTTTGAAGTATTTTTTGGTTTTTCACCAGGGCACAAAAATTTTTTCTAGGGTTATTGTACCTTTCTATTTATTATATGTTTTAGCATGTCTTAATTTCAGACGGATTTGAATAATATTGAGCCAAAATAAATGAAACCGGCCACTTGAAAAATTTTTGTCTCCAATTTTCAAGTTATCTTTGATTTTTGGTAGATATATGAGTACACTTTTTCCCCCTAAATTTTGTTTTCAAAAAAAATTTATTTTTGAAGTAATCTGGTGTTGAAGTTTTGGGTCATTTTATTTTCATTTTTCAATTCAATGGATTAGCATACAACTTGTGACTCAGGGGTTTTTAAAGACACTGATTACGATATTGATGTTAATTTATTTAAAATTCAAAATGGCGGAAGTATTATGGCGGATTTCAAAATCAGAAATTGATCAGATTCGCTTGAAACTTGTTACTCGGGTAACAAGTTTACCCATTTCTAAAGGGTCGCTAAACTAGGTCAAAATTTAGGTTAAATATTACCTATTTATTTACCTATACATCAAAAAAGCGACCCTATTAGAGCCCCAATGACCTTTGGGCCGTTCCTTTACGTCAAAATTAATGTCAAATTTTTTTTTTAATGGGGTTGCTTTTTGACATGTAAGGTAAAGGCTTACAGGTTGTCACACCTAAGCTTATTTGCTCATAAATCTTTAAAAAAATTAATAATACTTTATATCGCTTGCTGGGTGTAAAAACATGATACATCGGATTGGCGTTGAAAAACACGAAACCTCGGATTTGACTTGAAAAACATGACATATCGTCGTTTGAGTTGAAGAACATGACACGTCGAAAACGAAAATTTTTTATTCAAATTTCGGTTGGTACCACTGACCGCGAATCTTAAAATGTCTCAAATCAACATAAACTGTATACAAAAATATTTAACCTATTTCTTCTTTGAATTGGCATATTATGAAGCGAAAGCATTTGTTTCATAAAAGTTTCAAATATTTGGCACATTTTAAAATTAGCGGTCAGTGGTATCAACTGAAAATTGAAAAGAAATTTTCGTTTTCGACGTGTCATGTTCTTCAACTCAAACGACGATATGTCATGTTTTTCAAGTCAAATCCGAGGTATCATGTTTTTCAACGCCAATCCGATGTATCATGTTTTTACACCCAGCAAGCGATATGAACAAACTATTGGATAGAGGGCCTAAAACCACACATTTGACCCATAGATAATTTAAATTGTAAAATAAAATTCTTACAGTGGGCACTTTTGCTGTTCCACTGTTCCGTATTTAATAACTTTAAATTATTTTCTAATCTGCTTCAAACTTTTTCATAATTAATATACAGTATGTTTCTTATTAATATTTTAATTGAACACATTTTTTATTTTAAACGAAAGTTACGAATTAATTATAAATTACCCAAAAGTGCACTTTTCTCGATTTTCCACACAGAAATCATGAAGTTTAATATGGTCTATTTCACACAAAGTCTATTTTAATCTTGTTTTTATTTCTTCCACTCGAAAGTTTATCTTCAATAGTATGTTTTCTTGTGTTGTTTTCCAATTTTTATTAATAAATTAATGTAATTTTTTTTTAATACTTTCCCAACTATTTCGTATTTGGAACTAAAGTTTACATTATCATGTGTTTTCTGCTTTTGTATTGACATTTTTATTTCGATTTTGCTTCCAATTTATATTATTAAAATAAAAAAATGTATTTATGTTAAATTTGTATAAAGAAATAGCATTTTTAGATTTAAAGCTATAAGAATGACTAAAATTTTAGGGCGTTTTTAACGATGTGTAAACTCCAGTTCCGCGAAAATCACTGAATTCTTAACCAAAAAAAATAAATAAAAATAATTAGAGTAAACAAATCTCTTTAATATTCTATCAATATTGTTTGATTTTATTCATTTATATGGCTGTAGTGGATTTTTTCTTTGATTTGTAAACTCCGGTGCCTAATTTCGATTCGCGTAATGGAAATGTAACGGAAAACTTACTGTAATATCTCAGCTTCAATTGAATGGTTGGGAAAAATAAGGGGACGTACGCTCCGCCACACGCTATGAAGCCAGTCAAATGGTAGAAATTGTGGAAAAATCGGAAATTGAAAATTTTAAATTTCTGGATTCCTTTCTTATAACGCTTTTCAACTTAACTTGACTTCGAGACCTTTTTCGACGAATTTGCGATGACATTATAATAAGCAATAATGCAAATTCAAAAAAGTCAATAAATTTTTAGAAAAGAAGAAGCTTTAGTTTCAATTGTATATCGCTAAATCACATTCAAAAGTGTGCAAAAGTTTGTTCATCATTTCAATGACCAGAAAATGAAATAGTTTGTAATTAAAGGAAATACTAACAATAGTAAATATTGTGATGGTATATTTATACTCTATAGTTAAATACACTTTGTATTTTTTCTTAATATATAAACATTTTAAGCAGAAATTTTTTTCTTATTAAGAATTATATATAAATTAAACATTTAATTTTAGCATAATTAATTTATAAAATCCTATAATTTATTAGTAAGATTTCCTGTGAAATAAAGCATTGAACAAATATCACTTGAGACTGCACATAGACGAAGGTTCACTGCGCGCCGTCCTGTCTCATAAAATTCAAATATTTCAATAAATAATTAAGGATTTTTTCTGCAATTTTACAGAAAACTTCCTTAAATAGTAATAAACAAATGTCTCACTGGAAGTTTGCTGAACTCTCAACTTCCCCACAGACTTTCCGACGGCAAAGATATGGGAACGTGATTATCGACGGATCTCTATAAACAATTAAAAATAAATAATCAATTAATTTTTTTAAAATTTTTTATTATGTCGTCGCCATCTGTGCACCCTAATGCGTTTTAATATAAAATTACAAGTAATTTCAATAATATTTACCGGAGATACGAGTTATGTTTAAAAATTGAATCAATTTTGAGAATTTAAATTTTTCAGTTTTTGGTCATTATTTTCTAAAATATTCATTTTAGAAAAAAATGTCAAAGGAAAAAAAGATGCGCCTTTCAATTTTCTAAAAGGTACTGTTTTTGAAAATTTAAAATTTTCAATTTCCGATTTTTCCACAGTTTCTACCATTTGACTGGCTTCATAGCGTGTGACGAAGCGTACGTCCCCTTATATTTCCCAACCATTCAAATTAAAACAAAAAAATTGCAAATCTATTTGATAGTTTTTTTATACCACTTTATTCCAAATAATAATAACTAACTACCAAAATCTTGAAAAATCAATAATTAAGATTAAGAAAACAAATATAATTCAATATTAAATCAGAATTATTACTACTATAATATAACTATGTAATATACAAACATCAGATTTCACAAAAATCAATCAATATTCTGCATTCGGAAATCAAAGTCCTTTATTCCTTTAAACTTTAATGAAATTAATGTCTTTAACTTTAATTAAATTAATTAAATGCTTTAAATTAAGAAATCAAATAATTCACATTATATTTACAAACTCCTCCTAATAAATATACAAAGAATATTAACAAAAAACTTAATTTATATTTACATGTATTTTAATACTTACGTACGTAATGTGTATAATGTACTTTAACTTTTTTTAATGTACAAAAAACAAAATCCACAATCAATACTTTCAGAAGAAAAATCACTCGGCAAATAACAGTCAATACTTTTTATCGAAACGATACACGTGTCACACTTTGCAAATGGCTGACAGTAGCTAACACTTGTAACATTTTCTAATTTTTCGTACCAAAAACTATGCGTTTCACACTGAGGTAAGGTTACATGGCTGTAGCGAACAAACAATTTTTGTTTGGAAAAAAGATGCGCGCGTAACAATTTGGAAGTGTCTAAAATGACTCATAAAATTAAATACATTTTAGTATTAAACTTTTAATTTATTACAAACCAAACCATAAATAAAAATTATTATATTAAACTACTTTTAGTTAACTTTTAGTTAATAAATTTAATTAATCATTTTTTTAATTTTAAGAAAAAAACGAAAATATAAAAGTGAGAGGTCACCATCATTATAAAATTCAGTCAATGAGAAACACTCATTATAAAATCATCCAATGAGGAAACCAAACCATTAATTAAAATTATTATATTAAACTACTTTTAGTTAACTTTTAGTTAATAATTTTTTTAATTTTAAAAAGAAAAACGAAAATATAAAAGTGTGAGATCACCATCATAATAAAATTCAGCCAATGAGGAACACTCATTTTAAAATCAGCTAATGAGAAACACTTATTATAAAATCAGCCAATGAGGAAACCAAACCATAAATATAAATTATTATATTAAACTACTTTTAGTTAACTTTTAGTTAATAATTTTATTTAATTATTTTTTTAATTTTAAAAAAGAAATTAGTTAACTTTTAGTTAATAATTTTAATGAATAATTTTTTTAATTTTAAAAGAGAAAAGATAAAAGTGTGAGGTCACCATCATTATAAAATTGAGCCAATGAGGAAAATGTTCTACATTTGAAGTTATCTGCTTTGACACCAGTAAGCAAAATGTCGTCACGATTATCCAATCAAAATAAAGGATTTTTAAAAAGTGCCAATCAAGAAAAAGTTCTACACTTGAAGTTAGTTGATCTTATGCACCTTGTTTTTACGAAATATATCATTATTAGTAGTGTCCAATTTAAATGGAGAGAATTTGAATAAATTAATTCACCTTTTAGTTAATAAAAGTATGTAGAATTTAAGTTTATGTCATTGCTGTGTGCAAGATTTAACAGAGTTTAATTTAAATTTGAAGTTTTTAATGAAATTAAGTTTTTATTACTAAATATATTAGTGTAGAGTTTAACAGTGTGCAATGTAAGTGTATAGAATTCTAACATAATTAATTTTTTTAAATATATTAAACGTGTGCAGAGTTTAAGGGGTTACGTACTGTTTGTATTTTTAAAAACCTGATTCTTTTTTATTGCATTTTCTAAAAATATAACATTTCAATAGTACTCTCTAAAAATTTGAGACAGATCGGACAATTATTTATGGAGATATAGAATTTTGAATTGTACAGCCTCAGCCGTCCCGGTGAGCAGGCAGCGGCACTTTGAACGCGTTTTTCTCGAAACCATGATTTTGGAGTCCGTGATCACCGTAACTCGAGAACAACTTTACCTTTCAGGTTGAAATTTATACCACTTATTTTATACACAATTGTCTGGTACTCGAACAAAGGATTTTTTTAAATTAGTATTTTTTTAGCAGAAAATGTGAGTTGAATTTTGGTCGAAATTTTTTTTGACTTTCAACATCCGCTATTTTGCGAAAAATCAAAATTTATCAAATTTTTTCGTTCAAGTACATCATTATTTCATAAATTAACAATTCCTTCTTTGCGATTTGATTTCACATGATCCACTGAAGAGATTCAGTGATCAAGGCGAAATCATTTTTTAAGCAGCACACTCAAACGAATTGCTCTCACGAGTGGGAGCGTCAGAGTCCCACAGCAGAGAAAGAATTTATACTTTACGCATATATATGCGTATGATATAGAAAAGCTGTTCTACAACACATACAGAGGGTACTGGGTTATGCCTTTGGTAGTTCTACTTTACCTCTGTGGGACTTAACCGCTCCTACAATGAGAACGCAGATATCTCACCCTTAGAATATCAGCGTTCTTTCATTTAGCACAGCAACTGTACGCGAATGTAAAGCTGCGCGCCCGAAATTTTTTCCGTGTATATATTTCACATAAAAAAAGATTTGTTATTAACTATTAAAATGTGTGGTCACAAAAAATTTCTAAAAAACAACTTTTTTTAAGGTCTAACTGTACGTAACCCCTTAAAGGTGAATAATTTAACTGTGTAGAGTTTAAGAAATTAATTTTCTATTTCTTCAATAAATATGTGAAGAATATATCAGTGTTTGATCTAAATGTGGAGAATTTAAAAAAATTAATTTTCTTTTTACATGATAAAAGTGTGTAGAATTTAAGTATGTGTAATATAACTGCATAGAATTTAATAATTATATTTTTCTATTATTAATTAAACACGTGTGCAGTTTAACCGTAGAGAGTTTAACTGAGTAAAGTTTAAAATTAATAACTTTTATTTATTCACTAAATATGTTTTCATTAAACATGTTAAAAAAGATGGCTTACTTTCGATGCATCAGCGAAAAGAATGGAAGAACAGTTTCACGCTTTAGAATATTAGTTTTTAAAGCATATTCCTCAAAAGGATAGCAAAACTTAAAAAATGCAAAATTACCAAGATGTGAAATTATACCTAAAAATGACCTTTTAAAAGTCTCATTGCAGTTTGCAATTTATACCTTGAAGATTTTCACCACAGAGTTATGAAAACAGAGTTACGCAAAAAGAAGAACCACTAATTCATCTTTTATACACACAACTAAAATCTTTAATTTTGATTTTGCTCTTAACCTTCGTTAAACAATCTATTTTGGAGTCAATTTGATTTCATACCAACGACATTCTGAAGTTATTAGAAGACCCAAAAAATTGTTTGGATTTTGAGGAAATCAACATTGGGGAAAAGGCAAGAAAAACCCTTCTGACATTGCCAAAGCCAGCACAGCTCTCGTTTTTAAATCAAGCAAGAAAATTTTACATTGCTAATGTAAAACATATATATATATATATATATATATATATATATATATATATATATATATATATATATATATATATATATATATATATATATATTAAGTAGAGTTAAATGCTTCAAAACTCTGAAGTATTTTCAGTACCTTGACCAAAAAAACATTAAAAATAGGAAAGTGTCAAATACATTACAGAAATTGCTAAGTTATTGTCTCTTCAAAATGTGGATATTGATAATTTGGGTTGCGAATAGAGATTACTGCGGGTAGATGATCAGGTCAGTTTTACTAAAAATAAAGATGAAAGAATCGATGTTTATTGGAATCACATCTTCAGTCTTAAAAATCAGACAAGAATTCTAAGTATCCATAAATTAAACGAGTCATACAGAATGCTCTTGCTTTAACTCCGGTAATGCCGATGTTGAGAGGGGCTTCTCGTTGTCCTCAAAGGTTTCAACAAAAGACAAAATTAATATGTCAGAAAGAACTTTAAAGGCAAGATTATATATGAGACTTTTTTCGCAAATAACGAGAATTCAAACGAGCAATTCCATGTGAAATGATCAACTATTTTTCGATATTGTTAGCAATTTTTTTGAATTTTTTTTTCCTTGTAGCTATAAGATATAATATGTGAAGACGATTTTGAAAAATTTGAAAATATTCAAATTTGAAAATTTATGTACTAATTTTTTTAAATTAAGATTACTTCAGTTATTTTCATTTTTTTTAAATTTCTCAGTATAACTAGTACTTTTTAAATACATTTTTAAAAAAAAAATTTCATTAAATATTAAAAATTCTAAAAAAAATTTTTTTTTTTTATAGTGGGATCGCGATAATTTTTCGAGAAATCAAAGAAAAAGTTTATGACGCCCTGTTGAGACTGACGCGCTTACGAACGCATGCCCAAGAAGTTGGCAACGCCATTTCATTTTTTGTCAACAAAATTTTAAATAAACTAAAAAACAAATATTGTGCTAAATCTAGAAAATTATAACAAATATTTAGCTGGAAAAAAAATTAAAATATTTTTCAAAAATTTTAAAAAAATGTTTCTTTTATATTTTTATTTTTTTGAACATTTTTCAAAAATTTTAAAAAATGTTTTTATGGGTAATAATTCCTGAAGTGAGCTTCGGATTTTCCAAAGTTTTAAATTTGAATAACCAACTTTATAAAAATAAAGTACCGCGCTCAAAAAAAATTCGTAGTTAATAAACTATATAGATCTACCAACTTTTTATTTTATATATTAAGTCCTTAATTTATATAGTTTAAAAAACTTTAAAAAAATTTTACGAAAAAGATCCAGAACACAATTAATTATTCATTTGTTTAATAATAACAATAATTTTTTACAACCAATAATTTTTTTCAACAATGAAATAAATTTTTCTTAAAAGTTCAAATATTTATGAATTATGTGCAAAAATTTCCATTAAAATCCAACAAATCGTTCCTAAGTTATAAAAGTTTTAAAAAAATTTACATTAAAATTAAATTGTTTATAGAAAATAAACAAATGAATATTTTTTAAAATAAAACTTAGTGGTTGTTTGTGTCTCTATCAGTACTTTATTTTTATAAAGTTGGTTATTCAAATTTAAAACTTTGGAAAATCCGAAGCTCACTTCAGGAATTCTTAACCTTATATTTCTATTATTTTGAACATATTTCAAAAATTAAAAAAAAATGTTTCTTTTATATTTTTATTTTTTTGAACATTTTTCAAAAATTAAAATTTCTTAAAAATAAAATTTGTGCTTACTTTTGCTCAGTGAGCACAATAGAAAAGGTCTATAACAATAATAAAGTTTCAAACGATTGTTTTAAAATGTTAAATAATAAAATTTGTGCTGAAGTGTACTCAGCGAGCACATTAATAAAAGTCTATAACAATTTTACATTAACTATAATTTTCTTAAAAGTCCTTGTAAAAGCAATAAGAACATGAACGCCCAAAATAAATATTTAAAAATAAAAAAATTGGATGATCAAACTTTAAAATATTGTTAAATAATGGAGGTGACCCACTATTCTTCAGTTTTTTCTATGATTATTTAAAAATTATATATAATAATCGTCGTGATTCCAGATTTCCGGATCTCTGTCCACACTTGAAGTTAGTTATAGTTATTCTTTTCTTTTTTATACGTTTTGATAGAAAATAGAAATATACATTATACATTATACATTACATTATAATAATCGTAAGTTTCTTTTCCGTTAGCAAATTATCTGTATTCAATTGTTTTTTTTTTTTTTTTTTTTTTGAAAATTCATTTTTGTGAGTTATTGTCATTTTTTTAATGTCAGAAAGAAACCAAAAAAAACTCGTTTTATTCACTTCACAAAATTGACAAAAATTCCATTCTATACTTTTTATTTTCCTAACTTTTTCCTAATTTTCATCAAAGATATTTACTTTTTTCTTATCCTGCTAATAAATTGAATTTATGCTACGAATTTTATTATTCATAAAAGAATTTAAAATAATTTAATTCTTGAGAAGAATTTAAAAAAAATATTTGAAAATAATTGAATTTTCAATTATAAATGTTATTATTTATAATAATAATTGAATTTTTCAGAAGAATTTTATTATTTACAAAAATAATTGATTTCTTTAGGCAAATTTGGTTATTTATGAAAATAATTGAATTTTCTTGAAATATTTTATTATTCATTAAAATAATTAAATTCTTGCGAAGAATTTTTTTTTTTTAATTTGGAAAATAATTAAATTCTTGGAAAGAATTTTTAAAAAATTTTGAAAAATAATTGAATTTTTCTGAAAAACTTTATAAATTTTGAGAAAAATTGAATTTTTTGAAGAATTACATTTTTTCAAAGGATTTTGTAATTTATGAAAATAATTTAATTCTTTCAAAGAATTTTATTAATTAGGTAAATGATTAAATTCTTGCGTTGAATTTTATTAAAATTGATGAAAATAATTGAATTTTTTCCTAGAATTTTATTAAAAATTTTTTTTGAATAATTGAATTCTGTTTGGTTATTTTATAAAAATAGTAGATATTGAAAATCATTGAAATGGGAAAGGTTTTTAAAGATAATTAAATTTTACAAAGAATTCTATTAAAAAATTTGGCAATAATTGAATGTCGGTGGGAAATTTTATTAAATTTTTTTGAAAATAATTGGATTTTCCAAAAAAACATTTTATTATTTATGAAAATAATTGAATTCTTGCGAACGACTTATTAGAATTTTTTAAAATAATGGAATTTCCAAGAAGAAATTTATTACTTTTAATAATAATTGAATTATTGTTATGAATATTGTTATTTATGAAAATAATTGAATTTTGAAAAGAATTTTATTGAAGTACCTCAAAATAATTGAATTTTCGGGAGCAATTTTTTTATTATTTAAAAACAAATTTTTATTAAAATTATATTAACAAGTTGTAAATCCAGATGTTCATTACATGAACATTTTGCTTCCTCTATACGATCAGCAAAAAAATTTGCTTCCTCGTGGAGGAAGCACTAACTTATTGTCACGTATTGACATATTTTCCATGTTGTTGTCTTCAAATCTAATTAAAAATTAATTTTAAAAATTTGTTATATTTATTATAATTATAATTAAGTATATTAAGTATATTTAATTTTTAAGTAATTTCTAATACGATCTAATATTTACAAAATCAAAAAAATATTTATAAAATTTGTTTTAATCCTAAATGAACAAAATAAAATTTTTAATAAAAAAATGAATTTTTCATCTTTAATTGTAATTCATTATACAATTTTCAATAGAATATATATTTTACATACATCAATCAATTCGTCTTGATGCAAGGAATAAGATTTTAGATTTATTTTTCAATAAATAATAACATTTTATTGTACAGCAACATGATTCTTAAGAAAAAATGAATTTTTATTAAAAATGCAAATTTTGTGTCTGTAATTGGTTTCAATTTTATAAATTTAAATACAATATATACTTTATATATACCAATCGATCCGTCTTGATGCAAAGAATAAAATTTTAGAAATAAGTGAGTAAGATTTTCTTATACAGCAACATAATTTTGCGGAAAGAACTCATTTTTTGAGAAAAATGCGAATTTTTTAGCTTTAATTGTGATTAACTCTATAAATTCCCATACAATTTATTCTTTTTATATACCAATCGATTCGTCTTGATGCAAAGAATAAGATTTTATTATATATTAACTTCAATAACCAACTTAAAAAAAAATTTTTGAAAAAAAATTTTTTTTAGAAAAAAGTCAAAAAAAAATTTTTTTCTGAGAATTTTTTAAAGTCTATCAATCCAGTTCGAGATATTTTTATGATAAATATACCTGGTAAATTTTAGCCAAATTCGTTAAAACCTCTTCGAGTTATCGTGTTCACAAAAATCGGGATCCACACACACACACATACATACATCCGGACAATTGTTCAGGGTCTTATATAACATAGTCCCATATAGAAGAAAATTTGTTAAAAGGATTTTTAAAAATTTTGTAAATTAAACGACTACAAAGCTTCCTCACGAGGAAGCAAAACAATTAATTTCTTTCGAATAATTTTATTAAATTTTTGAAAATCATTGAATTATTGCGATAAAGTTTATTAAAATGTTTAAAAAGAATTGAATTTCTGTTAAAAATTTTATTACTTTTGAAAGGAATTGAAATCTTCATATGAATTTTATGAACATTGGTTTAAATAATGAATTTTTAAATGTTATGAAAATTTTATTATTTTAAATAATTGAATTCTCGTCCAAAACTTTATTTGTGAAAGTAACTGAATTTTACGATTATGAAAATAATTAAATTCATGCTTAGAATGTAATCAAAATTTTTTTTGAAAAAATGGAATTTACATGAAAAATTTTATAATTATTAAAAGTAATTGAATTATTGGGAAAATTAAATTCCATAAAATTTTGTTAAATAAAATTGATTTTTTTCAATATTAGCGAATTAAAAGTAGTGGAAATTCTCTAAAAAAATATTGTTTATATTCTTTGTTCGGAAAGTTAAATACTTATATATAGCTAATAATTATTTTTACCTTCTCTATTCTTTAGAATAATTAAAATTTTCGTAATGAAGTTTTTTTAATTTAGGTATCAGATAACAATTTTTGTGAAATTCAATTTTCCTCGTACAAGAAAGTTTAATTATTTTCGATTGTGAAAATCTGATGCCAAATTTGAAATTAGTATCGAAATTTGTTAAAGTTTTTTTATATACTTTAAAGTTTAAAAATATAATATATTTTGAAAATTTAATTCTAATTAGTTTTTCAGTTATATATCATAATAAGTATTTCTTTAAAAATTACTTTAATTAAAATGACTTGAAATTGTTTATAATAAACATTGTAGCACAACATTCCCGCGCGCTTGCGCGCGGATAATTTGGCTACTTAATAATAATAATCTTGGTTTTCTTTTTTTCATTCTGTCCGCAGTTTGAAGTTAGTTTTTGTAAATGCTTTTGTTTTTTTTCTTTTTCAAAACACTTTGCTTGACAGATCGAAATTATAGTTTTTCGATTTGTTAATATTAAAATTTTTATTGTTTAAGAAGAAAGAAGGTTAAAAGATATTGTTTTTTTAAAATAAGGTAAGAAATTTTCATAATATTGATTTATAAATTTTATAATTATTTTTTGTTTATTTTTTTAAAATTATTAGTTTGTTTTGAAATAAACAGTTGCGAAATTTTTGTTTTTTAATTACAATTTTTAACAACTTTTTTTTCATTTTAAATTAATAAAAAAATGTATAGGAAGAAATAGTGTATTTCATAATTACAATTTTTATTTTTTTTAGTATATAAAGATATTTTATATTTTACTAGCTAAAAAACGCTCAAGTATTTTCTCATTCTAATGATAATAGATGTATAATAATATAATAATTTAATAATAATGTCTATTCACAATTCACATTTTTTTTATTAAAAAACAAAATATTTAATTTTTTTGAAGAATTTCTTTAATAAGATTTAATTTTTTAACCTTTTAAAAGTGAATTTATTTTAAGTTTCATCTAATAATTAATAAAAAAAATTGCATAATTTCTTTTTCTTTATTTAAAATCGAAAAAATAAAGTAATTAGAACTATTTATATTTCTCCATCAATATTTTTTTTTTAAACTTTCATTTTGTAATTAATTTTGACAATCATATTGTTTTTACAAAATTTGTAGCATTTTTTGCATATTTTTCTATTTATTTATCACAATTTTTAAAAAAAATATTGATTAATAAATAATAAGAATTAATTATTTTGTATTTTTTTAATAATATGAATTGAATTCAAGTCTTATTTATTTTTTAATAAATCTAAAAAATAATTATCTTTTGTCGGACAAATCGAATTTCTAGTTTCTTTTATTTATTTCTAACAAAATTTGAAAATTATTCAACAAAAGGTTTATTTCACTAAATACATTTTACATTCTTTTAAATAATTTTTTTCAATTTTTAACTGGTTATGTAGTCTAACGTAGCCCATTTTTCGAAAACTCAGTATAAATCATTAAAAATAGAAATATAAATACTGATTTTTATTTTAATATACGTATATTTGCTAAATTCATCTAAGTAATCAAAATTTTAACGAATCCTTTTAAACTTGATTTCTTTTAAAATTATAAATTTATTTTAATTGTAATTTCCTTGGACACTCTACTCATTAATTTTTTAATAAATATGAAAAATTATATGAATTTAACATGATTTTCATTGAATTTTTATTTTCAAGACTGGATTGAAGTTTGTTTTCTTTGAACGACCGATAAGGTGTTGTGTCATTTTTTAAAATGAGGTGAAAATGATGAAAATTAATAAAATAGAAAATCTGCAAACTTTTTTCTCTATTTTTAATGAAAAATTTGAATATTTTTAAAATCATTGTCATTGAGAAAGAGAAATTATGCATTTTTCTTTTCTTCATTCAAAAAAAAATTTATAATTTTGTAAAAATAATTGATAAATGTTGATTTATCAATTATTATTACAAGATTATAAATTTTTTTGCGTGATGTTGGTCACGCAAACTTTTTTCATTTTTTATACAAAAAAAATTAAAGTTTTGTAACAAAATTTTGGTTGATAATCCAAAATAATGTATTTTCTTTATTTATTATAATTATATAATTTATAATTTTTTTTCTTAATTTTTCAATCAGGACTTTCAATAAAATTCTGATTTTTTGGAAATAAATAATATAAATAATTATAATTTCCATTTAATGATCATTGTTGTTAAGCTATGTTTGTACTGCGTACTGACATAAGTTTGATTTTATTTGTAAAAATTATAATAATATAAGACAAGTGGAGTCTCGATATAGCCTTCGAGGAGAGCGGTCGTGTTTTTGTTTTTGTGCCTTCAAAGTTATTAGCACAGAATTACAAATAAGTGTCGAGTTATTCTTTCAAATATTCTTAAACATTAGATGGTTTGAAATTCAAGTTTTAAAAGTGTATTGTGCATTTTTAAATAAAAATGACCTCAAATGAGGATTTAAAAACAATCTTAGTGGACATCCAAAAGGATATTAAATCAACAAAAAGCGATGTTGGGTAATTATCAGAGGATGTCAAAACTTTAAAAAGCTCGGACGAAAAAATCTTACGTGAGTTGAAAATATACAAGAATAAATGCAAGATACTGGAGGATGAGAATAAGGATTTAACTGGAAAAGTTGATAGGCTGGAATTATGGATTGAAAGCATAGCAATCAGAGAAAGATTCAGGAATATTATCCTCTATAACATAAAAAACTCCCCCGAAGGAAGAAAAGAAACCTTGCAAAATGTATTAAAAACATTTAATGATCTAAATATAAATATAAAAGAAGAACAGATTGAAAATGCTGTGAGATTGGGAAGGCGTATTGGAAACAGGCCGATACTAATCAAATTGGACAATGCAAGGAGCAGAGAATACATACTAGAAAATATACAGAAGTTGAAGTCAATAAACATTGGATTATCAAATGATTTTACCAAGAACCAACTGGAAATACGTAGAAAGCTTAAAGATATTCAATTGACTTTAAACAAAAAAGAAATAACGACCAAAATAAGAGGAACAAAAATTTTAATGAGAGATAATTTATATACTCTGCAAGAAATTCAGAACTGGATGGAAGAAAACAATATAGTGGCAAATGTACAAGATGAGGACTTTGAATCGGATGGAGGAGATTCAACAATGTCCATCCAATCTTCAGGCAGCCGCAAAAGGGGTCGTCCAAAAAAATCCAACACACAGGAAATAAAAAAGGTCAGGAAATTAAATCAGGGCCAACAGGAAAAATCTATAAAAATTTTTTAAAAAATACCAAACGGAGCAGAAATGCAGAAGATAGAAGACAGAGAAATAAACGAAAAATCAAGAAAACAAACACAAGAATAATATTTTGGAACGCAAGAGGAATAAACAATCTACAGGATCTACAAGATGTCATCGAGGAAGAGGATATTTTGTGTGTGAGTGAAACATGGCATGTGTCTGAACCGAACGTCTCTTTGCCAGCAGGTATTGTTAAAAGTAAATTAATTCATAAGAAAACAATAAAGGTATTCAATAAAGGGAGGGCAAGGGGGGGTTTGTTGATACTCGCAAATGCTGATAAATATCAGATAGAATCATTATCATCGGACGATGACAGTATATTTGTTAAAATCGAAAATCATGATATAAAAATAGTAGTGGGTTTAATTTATTCAAGTCCAGGCTCGAATATAGATAGACTGTTAAACGAACTGATAATAGAGGTACTGCCGAAAAAGGCAGTACCTC
This sequence comes from Leptopilina drosophilae, assembly GCA_032873175.1. Lineage (NCBI taxonomy): Eukaryota > Metazoa > Arthropoda > Insecta > Hymenoptera > Figitidae > Leptopilina > Leptopilina drosophilae. Next base: position 20,953,608 of record CM065480.1, on the reverse strand, counting down.
TATTATCGATTTGATATGGTGTGAGGGGTCCTGTGGGCAGTTGATCGAGGATTTCAAGGTCATGCATATCCCAACCCGCTCCGATCATTTTCCAATCTGTATATCCTTAGTAAATAGCAATTTATCATTTAAAGAAAATAATATAGAATCCCTACTCAAATGGAAGGAAGAAAATGTAGAAAAATATAAAGACATAATTGAATATCCTATCAGAACGCAGAGTCCTGCCACGGTGGAGGAAATATCTGATAACTTAATAGTATCTATTAAAGAAGCAGCAAAAAATGTCAAATATGATAACGACAAAAACAAAAAAACGTGTTTCAAAACCCTGGTACGACTCTCAGTGTAAGATATGTAAAAAAAAATTTAAAAGATCCTTAAGGCGGTGTCAAAGTCGATGCGAATTTCCCATTGAAGCTCAATGCAAAAATCTAATCGACTATGGACCCCCCTTAAAAGAATGTAAAAAAGAAAAGTTTAGTTTACTTACTTTACAAAAATACATTCAAAATAAAACAGAATATCATAATTTAATAACACAAAAAAAAGAAGATTATAAAAAAACCATTACAAATAGAATAGCAACAGTAAAAGACTCTAAACAATTTTGGAAACTAATTAATAATTTCAGATCTAAAATCAATAAATTTAATGACATAGACTTAAGAGAGTGGGAGAAATTTTTTAAACTAATTAATCCACCCAAGTCACAATACGAACTAAACTTAAAATTCGCAGAAATGAAAAATAGTTACTTAGATTCAAGCATTACAATAAATGAAACTCTAAGAAGTCTAAAGAAATGTAAATACGGAAAACCCCTGGCCCAGACCAAATTGGATATGAATTTTTTAAAAACCTACCGGGAAATTTAATTTTGTATTTAAATTCCCTATTTAACAAAATTATAGAAACAGAAAAACTACCAAATTCTTGGGCACAAACGCATGTCATAATGATATATAAAAAGGGAAAGGTAGAAGATCTCTCCAATTATAGACCTATATCCCTGATGAACTGCCTCACGAAGATTTTTACTCAAATTCTTGCCAAAAGATTGGTTGATTGGGCGGAGGACAATCAATTGATACCGGAATGGCAAGCAGGTTTCAGGAGGGGAAGGAGCTGTGAGGACCATATCTTTACGTTAAATTCACTGATTCAGTATAGATTGAGTCTACCAAAAAATAGAGTATTTGCAGTATTTGTTGATTTTCAGAGCGCCTTCCCCTCTGTGAATCACCGTATTATGTGGGAAAAACTATATTCAATGGGTTGTGGTTCAAAACTTGTACGAATTTTGGCGGATTTTTATGACAGCGCAAGTATGAAAGTGAAAAATTCTAATGGTACATCTGAAAGTATAAAAATTACAGGGGGAGTACTACAGGCAGATGTCCTGAGTCCGACCCTATTTACTTTATTTATAGCGGACTTAGAGGAATTTCTTAAAAGTAAAGGAATAAGAGGTATAGCGATAGATCATAACACCGAAATTCTTATCTTAGCATACGCAGACGACCTGGTCATCCTCTCGGACTCAGTGAAAGATATGAAACTTATACTTAAATACTTACATGAATATTGTAATATTAATAAACTAGTCGTAAATACTAAAAAAAACTAAAATCATGGAGTTTAAGAGAGGAGGACATGGTCCCAAAAAAGAAAAAAATGTAACCTTCGAGTATGGAGATAAACAAATAGAAAAAGTAAAAAATTATACTTATCTAGGAATCACATTTAGTAATTCGGCCCTCTTTGCAAATGCCAAAAGTGAAATCTTAAAAAAAAGTAACATAGCACTGAATTCGACGTTGTCTGTAATTTATAAATCACAAATAGACTCACTAATATCAATCAATAGAATTTTTGAAAGCCTAACACTAAATGTAATTATGTACTGTTTGCAAATTTGGGGTCTTAGCTACTTAGAAACAATTGAAAAAATTCAGACGAAATTCTTTAAAAGAGTTCTTCACATTCCAAACAATACACCACATTATGCGGTGAGAATCGAAACGGGCATTAAACACACCTCAGTTCAAATATTCAAAAAGACTCTAAACTTCTTAGAAAAAATATTAAAAATGTCAGATGAACGATACCCAATCAAATGTTATAAACAATTAAAAAATATGGATTTGAAGAAAGTAATCTCAATTAAATATGACTGGGCCTCTCAGGTTAAATTTTTGTTTCGCGAGATGGGGATAGAGGAGGAATGGGAATCTCTGAACCTCACATCATTGCAGAAAAATAAACTGATGTGGTTAACAAAACATGAAAAAGCAATGCAGCAGAGGGACTATAGGAGAGCTCAGTCCTCCTCCTGTCTTCTGATATATCCATATTTAAAGCTTAACGAGGGAACCCAAAGATACTTAACGAAAGGTCTAGAACTAAACAACTTAAAAATTATTATTTTTAAGTTGTTTAGTTCTAATGCCCAACTACGATTAATAAATAAATTTCAACCAAAAATTATAACAAAAAATCTAAAGTGCAATTTCAAAACAAATAAATATTGTAAATATTGCTACGAAGTGATTGTGGAAGAATTTTACGTATATCATGTACTGATAGAATGCCAATTATTTGGCCCTGAGAGAACACAATGTATAACTGCTCTTGATGATGTGAGTGAAGTGAGAGAAGTATGGTTAAAACTTTTAAGCGACCCCGATAAAAATACCGCCAGAAAAATTACAGCTTTTGTTAATCATGTTATGAAAAAAGATGGAAATATTGTTTAAATGGCTATTGCCTTTGTAGACTCTTTTGTATAGATTTTAATCTTAAGCAAAATAAAGACTTTATTATAAGACAAGTGGCGCTAAAAAGTAGGCCCATTTTCTGGCGCCACTTGTTCTATATTAGCGGATTTATTCTAAACTAATCTATTCAGTAAATATTATATTTAATACTTAAATAATTGTTTTTTATTAGTTTTTACTGCTGGATGACTTTCTTAAATTAATAATTTAAATAAATAAACGAATATTTTTACAAAAAAATACAAAAAACGAAATAAATTATTTATTAAAAAATGTTGTTTAGTTCCAGAATATTCCGCTAATATAAGACAAGTGGCGCCAAAAAGTAGGCCCATTTTCTGGCGCCACTTGTTCTATATTAGCGGATTTTTTCTAAATTAATCTATTCAATAAATATTATATTTAATACTTTAATAATTGTTTTTTAATAGTTTTACTGCTGGATGACTTTCTTAAATTAATAATTTAAAAAAATAAAGGAATATTTTTACAAAAAAATACAAAAAACAAAATAAATTATTTATTAAAAGATGTTGTTTAGTTCCAGAAAATTCCGCTTATATGAGACAAGTGTCGTCAAAAAGTAGGCCCATTTTCTGGCGCCACTTGTTCTATATTTATGGAGATAAAAATATATCAACCATGTAAGTGTGGTATGAAGACCACTTAATATCGTTTCGTCCCGGTCCCCACTACTTGGACTCATCAGTAAGGCTACGTAGTGGGAGACCTGCCCTAGACGGGGGAAGCAAATTCGGAACTTGTATATATGCTACAAGTCTAGCCCGTATTGCACTTGTGAGAGATCTATATGGGAATTGACCGTAGATGCGAGATCTATTGGCCAATCCCCACATATTAGCGGATTTTTTCTAAACTAACCTATATAGTGAATATTATATTTAATTCTTAAATAATTTTTTTTAATAGTTTTTCTAATTTTAATTTTTTTTAATTTAATAAAAAAATTGTAATTTTGATTCCTGATCATAATTGTATTCTTTTAACAATTGAAATATAATGTGAACGCGCGCTTTAGCGCGCGTATCCTAAGCTAGTAATTATTTAATTATTTAATAATTATTTAACTTTTTGAAACAATCGTTTGTGACTTTATTATTGTGCTCACGAGCACAAGTTGGCACAAATTTTACTTTTTAAAAAGGTTCAAAATAATTTTTGAGTCAAAAACTGAAAAAAAGAAAATCATTTATTGAAAAGTTATTAACTTTTTGAAAAATTGTTATAGAACTTTTATATTGCGCTCACTGAGCAAAATTAAGCTCAAATTTTATTTTCTAAAAATTTTAATTTTTGAAAAATGTTCAAAAAAATATAAAAGAAACATTTTTTTTAAATATTTGAAAAATTATTAAATTTTTTTTTCAACTAAATATTTGTTATCGTTTTCCAGGATTAGGACTATATTTGTTTTTTAGTTTAATAAAAATTTTGTTGACAAAAAATGAAATGGTGTTGCCAACTTCTTGGGCATGCGTTCGTAAGCGCGTCAGTCTCAACAGGGCGTCATAGACTTTTTCGTTGATTTCTCGTGTAATGTTGAGCATAATTTTAAATTCAAATTTATTTCGCGTCAAATTCATTCATTTTAAATTCTATACGCTTCATATATCTATATATATTGCTGTGTTTACTGCCTGGCTGGCGAGAGAGAAGTACCGATAGCGCACTCACTGCCGCGCATGACGTGGGTCGCTCTTACCTCTCGTCATACCTGAGGAGAGCCAGCGATCTATAATACTTGGTTGCACATTCAATTTCATCAGTCTGCCTACGACGGGACTCGGAGCTTGCTCCGAGGCCGACCGACATCAGCTCACATTCTTTTCCTTTACCCTCGATCTATTTCTTGGACAGTGAGGAGCTAATCCTGGCCAAGGGATAATTTCCTTTTGAAGAGCTGGAGAACATGAGGAACTAATCTGTTCACCGGCTCTCACAATTTCCTAGAAAGAGTTGTATAGAGACTTCGGGAGCTAACGAGTCTCTGTAACACCCTTCGTTTTCTAAATATTAATTTTTACCTGGTGCAAGGTAGACCGTGTGGAGCTCTACCGTGTATGCTTTGTACCCTTTCCATCTTAGTCTCGTCCGAACGTGGGGAGCTAACCCGGGACGATGAGACCTCCACGTTAATTTTTACCATCCCTACACACGAATCAAAATACGTGAAGCGTACCAGCAAATTTGAAATTTACTGAATTGTATTGAAAACACATAAAATGCAAACTTTATTTTGAGTTTATTAAACAGTTCAAAGGATTTTTTAAAACATTAAAATTTCTCTGAGTTATAAACAATTAAAGTTTCTTACAATGCTTAATTAAAAAATTCATATCTCGTGATAGAATTAATGGGTTTTAATGAACGTTGTATTTTTGTAAACCTTAAATATTATAGATTTATTTGAAAAAATAAAAAAAACTTATTTTTAAAAATTACTAAATGTTATTGCAAAATTAATTGTTTAATTGCAAAATAGACAATGTTCTTAACGTTTTAGAAAGTTCGTTCAAATTCTATTGGAAAGAGAATTTTATAAAGATTCAATAACCATTTCCAAATTTTATGAGCCGTAATTAGGAAAGAAGTAATTACATTTTTTTGAAATTGTTTTAATTTGTTTACTTTGATTAAATAAAAAATTATAAACAATTAAAAACTGAAAAATTGGCCTTAAGAGATGTCTTAAGAATTTATTCCCCTTTAATTTAAAACAAAGAACACTCAAATCAGTTAAAAATTGTAGTGTGTAGACAATTTTTAACAGTAAATTGCAAAAGCACTGTGCCACTGTGTGGACGCGCTGTCAGTTAATGTGCCGGGCGGTAAAAAGACGTACCGCCCACCAGAAAAAATGTAGCTACTTCTTTCCTAATTGCGGCTCATGAAATTTGGAAACGGGTATTGAATCTTTATAAAATTCTCTTTCCAATAGAATTTGAAAGAAGTTTCTAAACCGTTGAGAACATTGTTTATTTTGTGCTGGTACACTTCACGTATTTTGACTCACACGTATACAAAATTACACAATTTCCCTGTTGAGCTGAGGAGCTAATCATTCAACAGAGATGACACTTTACACCTGGACAACTTGGCCTTGAGGAGCTAATCAGGTCAGGATGTCCTAATCACACACGTATCATTACACTAACTTCGCGACGGGTACGATTATCGATACCTAGTTTCTTTTTGGTAAATTCTTATTTCCGATTTAGCGTGCACGACCCTAGTTTTCGTCCGCGCACGTAGTTGGGGGTTGAAATTCTAGAATCAACCCAGTAAAGATTCGTTGTTATTTATTTTGTATTTTTTATTCGTGTTTAATTAACATTGGTAAATTGTTTTTAGTCGGAACGCTAATGAGAATGACGAGGACGTGGAATGAGAGAGAGCGAGCTAACGGACGCGCCATTATTTTGTTTAAAAATAATTTTGTTTCTTAATATTTTATTTTAATAGTTGTTCTTTTACTTTTAAATTTTAGTTTAATAATTAAATTGTATAATACTTTCTTTATTAATTTTTCTTTGCATTGTATCGAGTCAGTTTTATTATTTTTATATTTTTATTGTATTTTTATGGTTTAAATTTAATTTGTTAATTATTAATATTGTTATTATTTCTATTTTTATTTTGTTAATTTTCGAAAGTAAATACTTTCGAAAGTTTAAATTATGTTTTCTTTATATGATTTTACCTACTCACAAATTTCTCTTAAATTAGTGTGTGTAATAGATGGCGCTTGCGTCACCATAAATTAATAGAATTTATAAAACTAGAGACCCGGACTCCATCCGGTGAGCAAATCCTTATTGGCAAAATTTAAGAACATTATACTCGAAAAGTTATCGCGATCCCACTATAAAACATTTTGAAAAAAATTCTTATTACTTTTGGCTATCACTATAAAAAATTAAAGGAGGGGTGTTTTTCAAAAAATTAAAAAAAATTTCTTTAGAAAAATTTTTAATATTTGATGAAATTTTTTTTTCTAAAAAATGTATTTAAAAAGTACTAGTTATACTGAGAAATTAAAAAAAAATTTTTAAATATTGAAAATAACCGGAAATATTGAAAATAATTTAAAAAAATTAGTACATAAATTTTCAAATTTGACTATTTTCAAAATTTTTTCAAAATTTTCAAAATCATCTTCACTTTATCATATCTTATCCTTATAGCTACAAGGAAAGAAAGTTTCAAAAAATTGCTAACAATGTCGAAAAATAATTTATCATTTCACATGGAATTGCTCAAATTTGAAAAGCATCCAGAAAATGTAGAAAATAACCATTTAACTTGCTTATATTTAGAATGGTCACAATCAGCTACTGAAAGCACAGCATTTTCCATTGATTCGAGCAAACCATTATTCAAAAAGGTATCACAATTTTCAACAACTGTCTGAACAACAGAATGTGGAAAAGACCGTGAAAAACTAAAAGATTGCACAAAACTATTTACTGCTATTTCAATGTTTGAAACGAAATTTTCATTCGCTGTCTGTATTTTTCCTTTATTATTTTCAGGTAGGTTATAATGTAAAATTAATTCCAATGTAGTCAAAAAAGAATTACCGCATTCACTGCAATTAAACATGCTTTACATAAGAATTCGACGAAATTTTCCAATTAATGTTAGTGCCAATTTGATTTAACGTTGATTTGATCGGAAAACTGTAAGATCGTTAATTGTATGTGTAATAGTTGGGATTTTCTCGTCGATTTTTGAAAGATGAATATCGTACAGCATTTTTTGTAAGAAAAGCCATATGTGATAACAATCTGGTGGAAATTGAAGGAAAAAAAAGAAAGAATATCAAAAGTATTAATTGTAGATGAAAACTACCACAACTGATCGTCTAGAGAAACAAAATTATTCTCGATTGTTAAAAAATCTATTGAGATAACTGCTAAACACGGCTGATAATGAGATTTTTTGACTTTGTAGCGTTGTTGTCTTTTTTCAATTTCTGAAATTAATGTGTGTCTAGTTTTAGTCGAAGAAATTTCGTTCGGATTAATTCTTTCCTCTGCAGCGTCTTCGACTCGAATTGTGTCTAATTGAGTTTGGTTTGCTGGTACAGATTTTTCATATATTTTACATAATTTTTTCCATCGGGTTTAGTGATGTTCTTGCTTTTGATTGCTTACAGATAGGAAAAAAGTTTATTCCACTGGTTTGTTACTCGAAATTATTGTCCGGGATACAATTTGTCAAAATCAAGAAAAATCTGCAACATTGAAAAATTAAATTAGTAATTATCAATAATTTTTAAATAGATTTTCTAAAATTAAAATTAAGTACTTATATGAATTATATAGAATTAATTCTTCTTATTTGATTATTGTTTAAATATATATTATTTATTTCCGTTTTTAAATATTTATTCTATGTATGATTATTATTGTTATTATTTAATTAATATATTTCTATAATTTTTTTTATGTTTATACTATAATAAATTTTTGTAAACATTTTATTGTTTATAATTAATAGAAAATTATTTTAAAAACTTAACTAAATTAAATACAAAGCGAGACAATCGATCGGACTTCAAAACAGGCCACTCGATGAAAAGTTCTTCAAGACATAAAATTTTAATGCTTTCACGACGATATTCTGTCGTGATTTCCCAATGAGGTTGAACTTCTCCCTATTTTCTATGAATCTGTTACCAATTAATGTGACTAGATGCAGATTCTTCTGGCAAAATATAAATAGGTGCACTCTGAACTGCTAATTCTAATGGTTTTTTCCTAGGATTCCAACTGAACGAAGACGGAACAATACATTTTTCCTTTTATCTGCTAGTTTACCTGGTAAAAATTTTTCAAAATTATTGAGTGTAAATTTCTTATCTCAAATTATATTTGTTTTAAAATTATAATTTGACAGTACCTTTTGCGTTTTAGAAGCAACAAGACAGTTTCTTTTTTTATTTGAAATTTCGACAGAATCGAAATTTATTTTTCTTTTTAAATAAACATTAGTAATACGTCGAGAAGCTAAATCTGTAATTTTTAATTATTTTTTTATTTGCATTTAAAAAAAATATAATTACTATAGTAAAAATTAGACAAATTACTAGTGAATCTTTCAAATTAAAATCACAGAAATTATTTTCCTTCTGCCTTTCAATTTCGAAAAATTTTTGAATTAAAATTGTTAAACCAATGGAAATATTAAGGTTATATTTTTTAAAATCATCGCTGGACATTAGTTTAAAAAAATTGAATGTAATGCCGTTTTCTGTAATGAAAATAATAAAGGAATATAAATATATTTTTTTAAATTACTTTAATTGTTGAAAATTAAAACGATTAAAATAATTTATTTTAAATACATAATTTTAATATAAATTAATACTAATAAAATTACATTTTTTATATTTTATTTTAAATTATTATTTTTCATAGAAAGTGAATTAATCATTCGGTAATCAAATATTAATATGAGAAAAAAGCTAACAATTTTTCCGAATCAATTTACAAATAATTAAATATCTTAAATAAATCTCTATAAGTTCATGGGTTTCATATGTATCGACAGCACAGCCGGCATAAATACAGAAACCTGCTTAATCTGAAAATTATTTTCGAAATTAATTAATAATTTCAAAATTATGAAAGAACTCAGAAAAAAGCGGTAGCATGGTGGGATACGAGCCCACGACCTTTCGTTTACCGGTAGACTACTCCACCCCACTTGGGGTGCATGTAGCTCAGTAGTCAGAGTAGTATTTAGCAGTATTTATTGTATTTTGTTTCTGTATTTAGGGCGGCTGTGCTGTCGATACATATGAAACTCATGTGCTTATAGAGATTTATTTAAGATATTTAATTATTTGTAAATTGATTTGGAAAAATTATTAGCTTCTTTTTCATATTAATATTTAACTACCGAATGATTAATTCACTTTCTATGAAAAATATATTTACCTATGAATTGAAATATTGAAGAAACTTCCTAAGTTATCATCAAAATAATGTACTAAGGGATAGTATATGTCAAGAAGCTTAAAGAATCTCGGAGTGCATGTAGCTCATTGGTCAGAGTAGTCTACTATTTTCTAGGGCGCGGTCCCAAATGATTTAAGAAACGAAAATTCTCCAGACAATATTTTATTTTTTTTAATAACACAATATTCTTGATTCAATAAGTTAAATACTCTGTTCAATGTTAATAATTACTCGGAAAAAGGAAATAAATGTATTTTTTCAAGTAAGTGAACATCAATTCAAGTTAATTATGCCAAGTAAATTTTTTGAATGTAAAATTATCAGAGGTACTATTTTATATAACTGATTGTAATTAAAAAGAATATTTTCAAACAACGAGTTGTCTTTGTTCTCGATAAGATGAAAAAAACTATGTTGTGGTTAAGTCCACTTACACGAGTCCCGAAATATTCCTATGATTTAAAATTTCCTTTTTTAAATCTTATAGATTAATCCTTTTTTATTTTCAATCTCCTTTTCTTCGACACTAACTTATTTTGCATCTTATTTTAACATCACAATGGAATTGGTGTATCAAATGTTTATCCGAAATTTATAAACAATTTTTAAAAATGTTATAAACAATTCTTACAAAGAATTTGCTAAATATGAAGTACCGTCATAGGTAAAAGCATTTTATGCTTATATTATGCACTCTTGTAATCAGAACCTTCATTTAAGATACAACTTGACATTTCTTATGATTTCGAAATATTTGAAAATGTTGTAAACAATTTTTGTCCAATTTTTTGTGCTTTTCTGGAAGTGATGGGAACTATAGACTTTACGATTAAAACGATTTTATCTGTGACGGTACTTAATATTTAACAAATTCTTTGTAAGAATGGTTTATAACGTTTTGCAAAAACGGTTAAAAATTTCGGATAAACGGTTAATACATTAATTCCATTCTAATGTTAAAATAAGTTGTCAAAATAAGTTAGTGACGAAGAAAAGGAGATTTTTTTCCACTCTGAACATAGTTTTTTATAAAAACTGTTAATAATATTGTTTAAAAAATGTTAAACAATTACAAACAAAGGTTTGTCTCTCCAAAATTTATTCTAACGACAAACTAAGTAAAATGTGAATAAAAATTTTCTTTGCACTCAAAACTTCTTTTTCAATGAATCTTGTTTATTAAAATTGTTTATAATATTTTTAAATATTGTTAAATAAATTTAAATTAAAGTTTGAAGAGAGAGTAATGTAATTAAAAAAAAATTTCTACGAATCAATTTAATGTTTTGCAAATTGTTTATAAAAATTGTTTATAACATTCTCAAACATTGTAAAATAATTTTTAATTAGTTTTTTTTCATTATTCATTTTTCCTTCAAAAAGAAGTAAGAACTGATGAAAATAAAATTTTTGGTACTAGTTTGGCACATATTTTTCAAATTTTTTATAAAAATTGTTTATAATATTGTTAACTAACATCATATAACAATGGTTTTTGTTCAAGCAACATTATTTTATTCAAATGAAGCAAAAAATTACAAAAAATTATTTTAGTATTTTTTAAAATTATTTTTCCATGTTTGAATATTTTGGCGGTCATTTTTGAAGCGTCATTTTTAAATTTAAAAAAATTTATTTTCGGTATCATATCTATTTGATATTCCCAATATTTTGGACGCGATATTTTCATATCCCGGATGATTTTCTAACTGATTTCGATTAAATAATTTGATTTAAAGAAAAAAACACTTAAAAACGGAATTTTTTTGTTTTAACAATTTTAACTTTTTGCTATAAATTTGAAATTGAAATTTCTATTCAGATTTTGAAAGAAGACACTAAAATCATTAAAAAACCGGACATTTGGGATTTAATGGGTTAATGTTATTAGAAAGTCGTACTTGGATAAAAAAATATCTTAAAGTTTTTAGAAAGATTGTAATTTGTAACAAATTTAGAAAATTTTCTAATTAGAGAATTTTTCATAACTAGTATAGAAAAAGTTTGAATTTTTTGCATAATTTACTGAATCTTACTTACTTTTTGAAAAGTTTCGAATTTATTCTACACTTTTTGAAAAATGTCGAACTTTGTATAGCAAAATCATTAGTATTGACTATTAAAATAGGGCAATTGCAGCACGATTATACTGAGACACAGACTTAAATTGGAAACGAATAGTTTTATTTGTTGTAAAATGAAAATGGTTTACATAAGAAAACAAGTATACTCTAGGACAGAGTGAAAACGACTGTAAACGACTGAGATTAGTTCAGCGATAGGTAAAGCCCTTCTATAGGCGAAAATGCACAGGTTGGATTGCGGTTTAAAATTCAAATTTCCAATACTTCCCCTCAAGACAACCCCACAAATAAAAGTCACTTAAATGGATCATTTTACACTTTATACATTCCTAATGATTTTATATAGCGTTCATGTTTTGGTTTGCTCAAGGGCTTCATCAAAATATCCGCGGGCATGTCTTCCGATGCCATATACTCAAGATTTACTTCCTCAGATTCGATGACCTCGTGGACAAAGTGGTGCTTCATGTCGATATTTTTTTCTGGCGTGATACACCGGATTCATCGCCAGCTTTTGTGCACTGAGATTGTCGATTTTTAATTTGATGATTTTCAGATCGCGTTCTCCGAGTTCCAACAAAAATCTTCGAAGGTATTGCCTCCTTGTCAGCGTCGCTTAAGGTCATGTACTCGGCCTCCGTCGTTGACAGAGCTATAGTGCGCTGCTTTCTTGAATCCCAAAAACGGCACCGCATCCCATCGGGAAGACGTATCCGGTGAAAGATCGTCAGTCATCTATCGATCCTGTCCAGTCGGCGTCTGCGAACCCTATCGGATTTCCTGCTTGGCGTTTGTAGGTCATTCCAAGGTCTTCTGTTCCTTTTAGGTAATGATTCTCTTTGCAGCTGTCCAGTAAGCCTTCGAAAAATTATCATTGTATTGACTAAGCGTACTTACAGAGTACATATATCGGGACGAGTGGCGACAGAGAGGTACAACAAACCGCGAGCAAACATCATATGAGTTCACGGTAAGGAGGTGGTCTTCCATCCGACTTTTCCCATTTTTCTCCTTTGATAATTTTAGCGCCAACTTCCATAGGTGTCGAGACAGGCTTACAATCCGTCATCCCGAATCGTTGTAATATCTCGGCGATGTAAGTCTTTTGGTTTACAAGGATTCAGTCTTCGGTTTGGTGAAACTCCATCCCCAGGCATCGTTTGATTTAACCTAAGTATTTGATGTTGAAACTCTCCGCCAGCCGGGATCCGAAGAATGAAATTCTCGTCGGATCTCGACACATCAGTAGAATGTCATCGACGAAAACCACGATGATGATCAGTTCTTCGTCTTCTTGATACAAGTAGAGACAGTGATCAGCTTCCGTTGGCTTCGTATCTAATTCTCGTAGTTTGCTGTCTAGGAGTTTATGCCACGTCCGTTCAGCTTGCTTCAAGCCGTAAATCGCCTTTTTCATTCTGTATACTTTATTTCCAGAGTCGAGTTGGTCCAATAATTCTTTCGACCTCTTGATGCACTGCTTTCCATTGAGCTGCCAATGATGAACTCCAGGATTTCTTCGAATTTGTCTGGAACCTCCATGAGGACTTCCTCTTCCAATCTTCCGTTGATGTATGCAGTTTCGACATCATATTGGCGGATGTGCATTTTCTTTTGTGCAGCGAAGACAATTGCGGTCCCTATGCAGCTAGTCTGAGCGACTGGTGTGTATGTTGGGTAGTAGTCTTGCGCATATTGTTGGGCGTAGCCTTTTGCAACGATTCTGGCTTTCCCCTTCTCGAGATTCCTGCTTAATCAATATTTGTTGCGTAGGCTGAATCGACTTCCTATTACGGATCTATCTTCAGGTCTATTAATTAAGTCCCATGTATCTTTGCTTATAATGGATTTGACCTCGTCTGCCATAGTCATTTTCCATTCGTAGGAATCTTTGTTGATCAGGGCATGATTTACAAGTATCTCGGCTAAAAAGGCTTGGTCGAATTCGTGAATGTTTTCGCTACAGAAGGCTCCATGCTCCGTTTTTGGTCGACCACGTTGTCCTGTTCGTATTATTCGCCTTCTTCTGGACCTTTCCTTGGGAAGCCTAGAAAATCTTCGTAATTTGCTTCTGATGTTTCTCGTTTGTCCAGCATATTTTCTGCTGGCTCGTTGACATTTTGTTCAAGTCTTGGAATTTGTTGATTGCACAAATCGATCATGCAAAAGGGATCATCGAATTTTTCTTTACACATGTCCATCGAAGTGATAGGTGTCCGAAAATCGTCTCTTTTCTGTCGTGAATCCTCTTTGTTCTCCAATAAAAAATCAATGCTGCTTTCCAAAAATTTAACATTTTGGGATATAACCAGCCTCTTTTTGTTCGGTAGCCAAATTCTATGGGCTTTTGATTCTTCACTATATCCGATGAATATTCCTTTTTCTGATCGTAGTTCCAATTTTCTAATTCAATTTTCAAAATTCTCGTCCAAATTTTCGACCTTAATGCCACGAACTGATCCCGTTTTGACAGTTTCTCGAATATACGCGACATTTAAATGACCCATACTCTGATGCCAGTCTTCAAGTGACTTTTTCTTAGGGAATTTGCTAGGAATGGCTGCCTCGGTGATTTTATTACACTCAACACTCGGTGAATTTCGTAGATAGTACAATCCATTTTCATGTTTCGCAGTAATTAATATTTTTCCTTCGTGACTTATGACATCAACTTAATCCTCGTGAAAAACAACGTTGTGCCCCTTTTTTGTTATAATTGCTAATTGATATAAGGTTTGTGAGCAAATTGGGCACAAATAATGTGTCACTGAAATTCATAAGATTCTCGCCACGATCTACTTTGATCGTTGTACATACGGTACCTCGAGCTAAAATTTCAGTACGCGCACGATTTGCAAGACTCAATTTACCACAGTCACTATCACGGTCGATCTTTGAAAACGATTCAATATTATTGCACATGTGAGACGTACAACCACTGTCAAAGCACCAATCGTTACGATTTCTATTTCCATTGTCACTTGTTTGGAAAGATTTGTCACTTGTCTCTTCTAGCGTTGTAAACAAACAAACCGTTTCCTCACTTTTGGCAGATTGTTCCTTCGATGTTTTTGCTTTGCCACAGTTTCTCATACGATGCCCGATCTTACCGCACTTATAGCATTTCATCCTAAAGTCACTTTTGTATTCATCGTTTCCCGATTTTTCGGGGAAAAAAACGTAAATACGTTCGAAACGAAAAATCCGTTGTCCTCCCTTTTCATACGACTTTCCCACGAACATAGCGTTTTGTGATAAGCTTCGATTTACTTCCTTTTGAGCGTCGACTTCTTCGCTGATTTTGATTCTGATATTTTCGAGAGAGGGCAGCTTGTCTCTCGACGATATCGCGCATCGAAAGTTTTCGAAACTTTCTGGTAGACTACGCAAGAGCATATCACTTCAGGCTTTACGGCAGTTCCACTCGCGTACCCCTACATGTCGTTTTTTATAAAAATTGCGCGCATTTGAAGTTTCCATGTGTCATAGTTTTCCTGATTGAGCTCCTCAAATCTAACACCTGTTGTGTTCATTGTTGCGAAAAAATTTCACCAAGGTCTCTGAAAAAGAAATTCACTACACATGCGACAATGATGCGAAAAAACCAAAATGTCCGCCCGTTGCGCGTCCGACGCGTCTTGTCGAAAGATTTACTTTTTCCAATAGAATCGCGACCGACTGGACCCATAACCTATTGACTATTAAAATAGAGCAATTGCAACACGAATCTACTGAGACACAGACTTAAATTGGAAACGAATAGCTTTATTTGTTGTTAAATAAAAATGGTTAACAAAAGGAAACAAGTATACTGTAGGACAGAGTGAAAACGACTGTACCCGACTGATATTAGTTCAGCGATAAGTAAAGCCCCTCTATAGGCGAAAATGGATAGGTTGGATTGCGGTTTAAATTTAAATTTCCAATAATAAGCTCAACGTTTTTCGAAATATTTCTAATTCTTTCGTATACAAAATTTCGAAAAAAATTTACAGTGTATCAACACTAAGCAAAACCGATTTTTCTTTAATACCAGTAGCATCAAAATAACACTTCGTTCCAATAGATTTCTTTATTTCTAACAAAATAATTTTTTTCAGTGCAATCATTAGCACAATATTTTTTGTTCCTTAAGCAAAAACCTAAAAAAAAATGTTGCAGAAAAACTACCAGAAAACTCTAGTACTTCATTTAACACTGTATTGTCTCCTGTAATTAAGCCCAAAAGAAAATATATTCGCTTAACGCTTTAAAGACGGAACAGACATATATTAGAGACAATTTTCGACGGTAATTTTTTCGTAGACCAGGGTCTTAAAAAATCCAGTAAAACTCTTCCTTACATATTGGACATCGCTCTTTCATAATCTGCACTCAAAATTTAAAAAAATCAAATTCCGAAAAGATACTGCCATTTTAAAAAACGTATTTTTTGAATTTTTTTTTGATAATTCATTTTTTAAAGGTATTGAGTCCGAAGAAGTACGTGAAACTTCGAAATATCGCGTCTAAAATGTTTAAGCTTTTAGATGTTACAGTTTATTTGCTTAAAATTCAAAATGGAGAATAATAAATGGCGCCCCAAATTCAATTTTTTATAATATGGGCCGTTTTCAAATAACGCGTAAATTTGGAACCCAGTTATACTAACAAAACAAAATCAAAATAAAATTTTTTTTTTAACATGCTATTAAAGATTTAAATAGTCAATATATAAACAACCCGAGTGAGACTACTTAATGGTAATGAGAAATTGTAATTTGAAGTTTTTATTTAACTAAAAAAGGCGACTATATTTGCAAATTAATTTATTAATGAAATATAATTATATATAAAATATTTTATATTTAAACTATTAATAAACAAATTGTATTGTAATTTTTTTAGGGTTTTGAATAAGAAATTTTACATAATCGAAAGTGCTTACAATTAGTATTTAAATTGCAATTTTAGTAACTTAGTCTGTTGAACAAGTGGTTCTTTTGGTTACAGCGCCAATCCCATCATTTGCATTTTTTCCATGTCCACTCTCTGAGAAATTGTAATCCATGTAATAATTTGTAAGAAATTCTTCTTTTTTAAATTCGTGAAAAGTGATCATCATTTGTGTACCACACACCTGCATGAAGAGACCCTGTGTCTCCTGAAGCCCTAAAATGGACTACTTCGTAGCTCTTTGGCATACTTACAGTCATAGTTTTCATTGAAATCTATATTTAAAAAAAGATCACTCGAAGTCAGAGATTCTTTAACTTTAGTTGTAGTCACAACTATATGTTATATTGGTGCTCCAATCTGTAAACGTGATTTTCAAACTGCGTAAAGTTGTTCAGTAACAATTGCTTCAGCTCACCGACCGTTAAGTGCAAGCGCTGTTTTACTGTACGTTGTACGTCTATGTCATTTTTCGTTTTTATAAAAACTCTTTTTTCTTTATTGTTCCCTATTCAAAATAACCATTTAGCTTATCATCACAAACATTGGAAAATGTGATAGTTTTATACTGTCATTCTGGGCATTTCTTCGAAATTTAAATTTAACGTAGAATCGTTCATGCACATTTTCTGCTTTTCTTATATTCTTGCAAGTAATAGTATTTTTCTTCCCAGAGAAAATTCAGTTGTTAAATTCAAAAAAAATTTCGACAACTTTTTTAAAAAATATTTGACCATAAGATTTTCCACGTGTAACTTTGTTACTGATTTTAGTTATATTTGTCGGTTTAAATCTGAAAGATGAAATATTTTTTTTTACTTTGACCTAAAAGTTTATATTTCCTCATAATCGAGCCCTGTACTATGTGCTGGAGTGTTTCTTTGCTAGCACGGTCATTATTTCTTTCTGCCATAAATTTAATTTGAGCTTTTAATACATCTCCAAATAGGAGATGCATTTTGCTATTCTCTTAATCTTCAATCTATTAAGATACTATCGGAAACATCCGTGACTTGACCTTCTGTCTTTCCTTCGACAGTAAGTGCACGGGCGGAAGGCTGGCAAAAAGCAGAGCAGTGCTCGTTGAAACTGGTTTACAGACCGAAACCACTCTCGGCGCACAACCATTCTGTACGGAGAGTAGCTCGTCAGAGATGTTGCGGTTCTTTTGGGACTCAGTCCATGCAGGTGCAACGTAAAGCTGCTTTGCTTGAACCACGGTCGTCACTAATCCGCGTTACATCCTAGATAGGTTTCCCAAACAGTAACGTGATCGAATGTTGGTCGAACTTTTTTCTTTTCGATCCAACATCACTCCCAAGTACCTTAAACTATTTTCCCAGGATACTTCAGTCTGTCATTTCTGAATTTTTGGGACCTCAACGGATCTTTTATCTGTGACAAGCAAAGCTTCTGTCTTTTCTCTAGCCATTTGTAGGCCGTTGAAATCTAACCAGAGCTTTGCTCGTCTTAAGCTTTCGTTGACCCTTATTTCTAGAATCCTAGAAGACCGCGCATCACGTACTATAATGACGTCATTCGCAAAGCCAACCATTATTGCAACTTCAAGTAACTCATTTCTAAGGAAGTCATCGTACATGAAATTTCATATGAATGATCTTTTGATCATTGGGGAATTCCACATGTCATTTCATTTTTCAGATGACAGGCATCGCTTTTGTATTCAACCCATCTGTCGCATGGTTTACAGCAGTGAGTATTGCGTCCATTGTTGACCGGTCTTTACGAAAAACCAAGTTGATTCTCTGATAGCCTATTTTCGCCTATCAGGAATTCCTGAAGTTTCTTCAGAACCCTTCCCTCTAGAAATTTGCCTATTTTACCCAATAAACAAATTGGTCTGAACGATTTGAACTTATCCAAAGGTTTATCGGCTTTCCTGAGAAGGGCCAACTTCTGAGTTTTCCAATTATCAAAGAACTCTCCGGTTGTGACGTATTGAATACGTCAAGAAGCAACTCAGGATCCACTGCGATAATCTCTTTTAAGATTTCGCTTGGTTTTCCTTCATTGCCCGGCGCTTCGCCGTTTCTTAACTTCTTTGCCACTCTTGATCACATCCTTGCTCTTATCTAGGGACATTTGCAGCCCATGACGAGATTGTTATATCCCTAGATATAACTTTTCTAATAATGTTAATAGTGTTTTAATAGTGTCAAAAATTTAATAAGTATAAGTGTAACTATATGTATATGTATATAGATATATAGTGCGCAAACGAAAGCATGTATGGTAAAGTGATAAGCTATGCGTAAATGAGTTACCATTTAAGTTGATTGAATTAAGAATCGACCACGATCTAGAACTATATATGATAAGTAGGCGACGGTCGGTTAATTATCTACACTCATGGTAGTTAATCTGCTGTCGCTCGCTTATTATAAGTCGCGATAAGTGATATGACTATACGAAAGTTCTGAATTTAAACATTAGACATGAGATTCAAATATTGTTCTTAACTCATATAAATCATAGAACTTAAATAAAATGCATGACTAATTAATTTAAAAATCGAGTGTCATATTACTTATCTACGACAAAGTTAAGAAAGCACATGAAATATGATACCAATAACTATAATTAACAAAAATGATATGGAATACGTGATTTTTGTAAATCATATTGAATAAGAAAATCGACTAGACAAAACATAGAAAACTATGACTAACTATAAAAACGAGTGTCATATTGCTTGTATTAACAAATCAGCAAAGTACGTAAAAACTATATCCATAATTGCAAAATTAACAATAAATGATACAGAATATGACATTTCTAAGACTCGGCTAGAATGCTTGTTCTTTAGGAATAGACTAGAGTACGTGACTTTTTCATGTCTCATCCCCAATCGGGTAAACAATTTTGCACTATATAATTGTATAATCTAATTGTTAACAACCGTCAAATACTTCGGTGAGCTTCTGTCCGAACAGTGTCGTGAGTCGGCCCTTCGATTGTTTAATTTGAGTTGATAACTTCGGTGTTTAAAAACCAGAAGACTTGTTTTCTTCATAAAAAAGTAAATTGCACTAAGTAGTAATAATCTTGAATAATACAATCGTCGTATCATTAAAACAGTCTTTTTCATTATTTTCTTTCTAATTTTTAACCAAAGTAGTGCAAGTTATTTCGAGACATTAAGAAAACAATTTTTTTTGTATTAAAGTACGCTGTTTGAAATAACACTTTGAATCTGTGAATAAACTGTTAAAATAGTCGTTTTAGTGCTTTTAAGTGCTGCAATACGAACTGAAAACAAGATATCATAAATCATCACTGTAAGCAGCGAAGCATAGCTCGTTGCAGCTCATTACTTGTATTATTCTTCTCTGTACACTACAAATTGTAAGTAACCATTATTTAAATTAATTGTTATTAATAAATGAATGCATAAATATGAATAAGCATATAATTTATCTGCCCTTCCGGAAGCCAAACTGGTTCTCCGATAGGCAGTTTTCGTTGGGTCTTCCTTATAGCGCGTTTGAAGATGCGTCTGGATTTATGCCAATCTTCTTGCAGCGCAAGGTCTACCTTAGAATGGGTATTTCCTCCGCGCTGCGTTGCATTGTCTTCTTAAGCGGGCTAGTTCGTCGCTCCACCAGTACAGAGCACCCTCCCTGGCGAATTTGGATGACCAAAGTCTGAGCGACTTTGATCAGGTATTTCGATCGAGGTTTTATTAGGATGCAAATTTCGCTAGAAATTGATGAAAAAATGATAAATAATGTAAAATTAGCCACTTTTCAGTTGATTTCTGCAATTTCTGAATTCTTAAAATAGCTTGCATCGCCCACATCAAACTTTGGTGCAAATATTTTCCACTGTTAGACAAATTTGATGATTTCGTATTTTTTAGTGTCTTCAATAACGTTTGAGCCGTGCGTGGGAGTATGTAATCTGTACATGTTAATAAAATCAAAAGAAATGCAGTTAGTGCAATTAAAGAGATATTATATAACAATGACCATTGGCATAAAGCAGCTATAAATTTGTTATTTTGCTTTTCTTCTTCCTTTTTTTCTTTTTTATCTTCAGAGCAACTGGATTCAGAATTTTCTTTCCCATAATCACTATCACTGTTTGAGACATTGTGATCATGTTCAAAATCGAAATCAAAATTCAACAGTTTTTCTAGCTCATCTTCTTTATCATTATCATTATCATCTTTTGAAAATAATTTTCAAATATTCAATAATGCAAATATTTATTATCATACTAACACAAATAACGCACGCTGAAGCGCGCGTGAAGTTTCTTGTTTTAAATTTAACATATGTAATAGTTTCCTGGTCAAAATTAATTAATATTACTTTCATGTCATTAACCTTGATAAATTCATTTATTCAAAAGATTTGAATAGAATATAATAATCGAAAAGATATAAAAATAAACGTTTAGATACATATACATTTTTTGTTCAGAAGGTCATAAACTACAAATCTGCAAAATTACAACAAAATTGCCTGAGAGCCAAATTCACTAGAAAAAGTGCGGAGTCCTTTGTCGGTAAGTCAAAGTAATTTTTCGGTCTTCCATATATATATATATATATATATATATATATATATATATATATATATATATATTGTGGTGGCTCCGACCCCCTGCGCGCTTCGCGCGCCATCCCCCAGGTTTTATATTTACTTCTATTTATGCATAATATAAAGATTGTAAAATGCGATCTTATGATATTAGCCATTCTCAAATTTTCAATCTTTGTCATCAATTTTGAAGTAACATACCAGCCTGCAAGTAAAAAAAATTTCTTTTGGATAGGCTTTGACGTCCTATTTCGCGCTTCTATTTGAGGGGACAAGCACTGACCTGTTGGTAAAACACAGATTAAATTTTAACGTAATGTGAAGGCCCAAATTAAGGCCCCTTTTAAAACCCGTAGCTCAAAAAAATTGGTAAAATTAAACATGCATTTTTATTCGTTATTTATCCTCTTTTTGACATAGGTAAAAAAATAGGTCAATTTTGACATATGTTTTGATTTATGTTTTTGCCCTATAGGTAATAAAATAGGTCAAATTAGACACAGGTTTTGAGGTAATGTGAGGCTATCTATCCCCTTTTTGACCTATAGGTCAAAAAATAGGTCAATTTTGACATAGATTTTAACATAATGTGAGGTCGTCATTTATCCTCCTTTTGACCTATAGGTAAAAAAATAGGTCAATTTTGACATAGATTTTAACGTAATGTTAGGCCGTCATTTTTCCTCCTTTTGACCGATAGGTCAAAAAATAGGTCAATTTTGACATAAGTTTTGAGGTAATGTGAGGCCGTCATTTATCCTCCTTTCGACCTATAGGTCAAAAAATAGGTCAATTTTGACATAGATTTTAACGTATTGTTAGGCCGTCATTTATCCTCTTTTTAACCTATAGGTCAAAAAATAGGTTAATTTTGACATAAGTTTTGACGGCCTCTTTGGGATAGGGCGCCCTTGCAGAAACTTGAAACAGCGGCATAAAAATTTTTTTATTCAATTCGGGCTAAATAAAAATTATCAAATGTAACATGTCGAATTGACATAGACTATCCTAAATTATTAAATCTGTAACTTACTTACTTTCATAATTCCTCCTTTTTGAATGTAATCTCCCTTAGCAAGTTCGACAACACAGTTACGATCAGTTAATCTGACTTCTAAATTGTTAACGCCATCCGTGATTGAACCACTAAGATACGATTCTCTTCTGTCGCTATATAAGATGCATATAAGAAAATTTTTAAAAAAATTTTAACAACTTTTTTTTCAAAATTAATTTTTATTTTTGAGTAATTTGGGTATTTTTATTTTTTTATAATTTCATTGGAAAGCTGACGTTTTTCCGATAAAATATGTAATTTTCAGAGTGGGAAAATAGTTTAAGACAAATTTAATAAAAACGGTAACGTACATTGAAGCTATTGATAACTACCCTTTTTGAGAAATGTATGTCTCTCCAAGGCAAAAATTCCCAGATTCCTATAAAAACGAATAAAATTTACGAAAATTAATACATATTTTCTTAGAAAAGTAAGATAATAAATCATTATGGCGTTTGAACGCTACGTTTTGCTTTGAATAATAGGAGAGAGAGAGGGAAATATAAATATAATTTATTCTTGTTAAACTTATTACTCAATAAAAACGCAGCGTTCGAACGCAAGCATGTAAACACAGCGTAAATTTTTTAATTATTACAAACGACTCAGTGCACTTTCTATAATCATCATCGCCGACATTCAACAACCATTTTGCAAACTCTATCTGTTTATTATCTAATCTAACATTAACATGTAATCACCTCGTTTTAAAATAATTCCACAATATACTATTTTTACACATACCTCAACAATATGAGTACGACTATCATGTGGGACAGTTGGCAAAGTTTGTCTAAAATCTCCTGAAAGCAAAATAAGTTTACCTCCAAAGGGTTTATTACATTTTGTTATATCTCGCAACATAGATTCCATTGCTTGTAAAACATATTTTGGAGCCAGTGTAATTTCATCCCAAATAATGATTTTAGCACTTCTTAAACGTTCAGCATGTTTTGACATTCCATTTATGTTACAAGTTGAATCTTCATTGATTGGTATAGGAAACTTAAACATAGAATGTGACGTTCGTCCACCTTTTAAAAGATTAGCAGCAATACCTGTCTATGCTAGTGATAAAACCACCAATCCTTTATTTTCAACAGTTGTAATAATTGTATTTTGCTACTACCTCCAGGTTCATGAAGAAAAATATATATCTTATTGCAATTATCATCATGTATTGCTATCATAATATCATTAAAAACACTACGTTGATCATTATTTAAACTTTTAATGAGATTATCAGCTTCTTCTTTAAGTAATTGTAATGAAAAAGCATTATCTTCCACTCTTACTGAATCATAATCATCGAGAACTTTTTGATTAATACCTGGCAAACCAAAGAACCCCGCACCGCATACATGGGAATTTAGGGACCGGTGAAATTTCTTGTAACTTAGTAGTTTTGTAGTTTTTGACTTTCTGAACAAAAAATGTTAATGGTAAAACTCAAAAAAATGGACAGATTTTTTGTTATTTAAGATCAAAGTTTAAGCAAATACATCGCAGGAAATTGAAAAGTTGAAACATTCTAGAATTATATAATATTAAATAAATGAGTAGACTTGCCTGAATTCGACACTTGAGAGGATAGTTATGTTATTTATTGTACATTTGAATATTATTTTTAAGAAATTAAAAATGGTGAATCCAAGATGGCGGACAAATATTGGAAAAAGTACTTCAATTCACTTGAAAATCGTTACTTCGGGATTTTCAGTGTTACTGATTGTGAATTGCAAGTTACTTTTGAGAAATTCAAAAAGCCAAATCTAATATGGAGGACGACTATTTAAAAAAATTCTTTAATTCACTTAAAAGTCGTTACATGCTTATATTATAAGTGCAGTTGCGGTAATATATCTTTAGCACCGACGCTAAGTGTAATTTCCTTTGCTGACAGCATTAGATTTTAAACATAGATTCTCATTCAATCAACCTATAAATAAAAAATAAACCCCCCCAAGTAAGGACTTTTGAATGAATTAAAGAATCTTTTCAATTAGTCGTCCTCCATATTAGATTTGGCTTTTTGAATTTCTCAAAAGTAACTTGCAATTCACAATCAGTAACACTGAAAATCCCGAAGTAACGATTTTCAAGTGAATTGAAGTACTTTTTTCAATATTTGTCCGCCATCTTGGATTCACCATTTTTAATTTCTTAAAAATAATATTCAAATGTACAATAAATAACATAACTATCCTCCCAAGTGTCGAATTCAGGCAAGTCTACTCATTTCTTTAATATTATATCATTCTAGAATGTTTCAATTTTTCAATTTCCTACGATGTATTTGCTTAAACTTTGATCTTAAATAACAAAAAATCTGTCCATTTTTTTTTAGTTTTACCATTAACATTTTTTGTTCAGAAAGTCAAAAACTACAAAACTACTAAGTTACAAGAAATTTCACCGGACCCTAAATTCCCATGTATGCGGTGGGGGGTTCTTTATTCAGTGTAAATCCATGGAAACTAAGTACTTCATAGATTAAAATTAATGATTTTTGAATCGACACTTTTATAGGTAAAATATTATCAAAAATCATATGTTCTTTATATTTGTTCCATAAATCAACAGCATTCACAGGCAAACCAAATACACATATATGTATATGCAAATAAACGACAAAGTTCTTTAGGAAATTTCATACTTACGGCTTCAGTCAAACAATTATCCCACTCATTATCGTCTACCATCAAATTTTTAGCACGCGCTACTTCGGCAAAAGTGTTATACCACGTACATAAAGAAGCAAAATTTAAAAAAATATCTTTCAATATCTTTTAGACTAACAAAATACATACGATAAATTAAAGGCTTAGTGACCCGTTCCCTTATTTTCCAAGTTTTTGATGATTCAACGAAAACATACTTCTGTGGTATTTCTGCGTATAAATACTTTCGAGCTTCAGGATTTTCTGCATTCAATTTAAACCATGCTGTCAAAGTCGTATTTTTAAATTTATTAACTGCTTTTTCCTCTAATCCTTCTTTAAAACATATTGATTGTTGATTAGGTAAATGTACAGCTAGTCTATATGTTGCATTTGGTTGTTCATACATATTAAATTTATATAATCTATGCATTGCTTCTGGTGGACATACATAACGTGTATTTAAATAATGTATAATTTCATCATATTGCATTTCCTTATTATTATTATCCTTACATTCTATTATTGCACAATCGTGTCCCTTATAACAATATTTAAATAAATATTTAACTCCACCTGTACTACCACATGCTACAAGATTAATATGACATTCAAATTTTTTGCTCAAATAGGGGTTATACGGTACAATCATCGAATTATCTGCAATACATTTAATAGACGCATCCTCGTTATAAAAATAATTTGTTTACCATTATTTCTTCGCCTATATTCTGGATAATTTTTAGAATGATAATTTGTCTCTAAACAAAACGCTTTTGGATAATGTTTTGTACAAACTTTCTTCTCAGGATCCATACAAGGTGAATTCATATTTTGATTTCAGCAAAGACCACAAACTTGAAATTGTCTGACAATACTAAAGAGCTCTGGATTCTTTGATTCATCTGGAATTTCTGCACATATTATTTGATCAACAGTTTCTGCATCACGAATTAGATTACCTAAAAATACAATTAAATGCACATGAGGTACTCCACGCTTTTGAAACTCTATTACATATACAAACGCAACAACTGGTCCAAATATTTCTTTGTCTTTTATTTATTTCATTAATTCTTTTACTTTTTGTTGAAAAACTCTAGCTATAATATCCGGCCGATCAGAGGCAGTTTCACAAAACAACAAATTTTCCGTAATTTTAGACCATTTTGGATTACATGTCATAGTAAGAAATATGCTTGTTATTCCAAATTCTTTGTAATGACCCATTCGGTGGTAATTTCTCACGTCCTTTAATAAATTAGTCCTTTCAGCTTATCTCTCTATCGTAATTAGTCTCACTTCTAAGATGTAGACATTTCAATATTTAGCGCGTAAAGTTATAGGTGGCGCGCCCGGCGGTCGATGAAGCAGACGACAAAACCGCGTGTCGACGCCGGGCGAAATAAAAAGATTAGAAAGATCTAGCGAGTCCGCGAATACACATACTGTTCACGCACGATTCTCCGTGATACATTCAATGTTTACGCGTTAATTCTGTAATCGACGAAACTTATACGAAATTTAATAAATAGTAATCTAATTGTTCTTAGGAATAATTGTGTTGTTTATTTAGCGTCTTCCGAATCAAGGATTATCTAGGGATTACCGTTCTTCGACAAAGGCAAGTCTTGTCATTGTTTTCTCTCTAATACCGGCTTAACTTAAGGTTTCCGGCTGTTTAGATTCCCTTCATACTTTTACAACACATTTCTTTCTCAAAATTATTGTAAAAACGCTTTTAACTGCTTAATAAAAACATCACATTACAATACATGATTGATGCATGAATGAATGAAATACGCTTTATTGCTTATAAACCTCTTTTTTCAAAAAAAATGTATAAATAAATATTGTAATACTTTCTCGCTTTTTGCACGAAATTGTTTTTTTCTTTTTTCTTTGCTTCGCTCCGCCAAATTATACATACATTGAGTGCCACGGGATATATTTAATTTATCTCTCTTTTATACGAAAACGCGTAATGGTCATAGAAACCATACAATAACGCGTAATCTTAAAGAGAGCCACACAACAGATTGTAAACACAGCTGTGTCCACAATCTAATTAAATTCTAAACTTTATTTTCTGAAATCAAATTCAAAATAAAATTTCCGAAATATAAATTAAATTTAATATTATCAAATATCACGAATTAGATATTGAATTAAAAATTCACTGAATTAATTACTACAAATTTAATAAATTTTTAAAATTAGCTAAATTGACTTAAAATATTTTTTTCTTTTCCCTTTTTCTCCAAAATTTTAATAAAATTCAGAAATGGACTAAAAAAATTACTAGAAGAAATAACTCGGCTAACGGGATAAACACGAGAAGTAAAACCAACGCGTTCCAAAGTAAAAACGAAACGTTGCGAACACGTCCGAACGGCACACAACAATCCGCAGAAATAGAACGTCGATCAACAAACCGATTCTCAAAAGCGTAACCACCCTCCACAATCAGGTACAATACCTAATCAGTTCAATACCTATCAATTCCCACAAAACGCGGAAGAAAACCGAGAAACCCAAAAACATCTATCATGTCATCTTAAATAAAACAATTTACTTCCCGAATCGACCTAGTTACAGCAAAATTGCAACAGCAAAACCACGAATTCAAAGAGCAAATGCACCACACATTTGCTCGACATCTAGAAGAACCGCGTGAGAAAATGCAACAACTGAATCTAGAAAGTCCCCGCAAAATAAAAACATTGAGAAACGAAACAACAAGCGCGATAGAGGCCCTTAGTCAAAAAATATCGCAATTACAAGCTAAACAAGTGCAGTCGGCTTGACATGACTCGCGCTGGGAGTACGACGTCAGCGGCGAACACGTTGTCATACCGACGTCGCTCCCCAATACATGCGCTACTACCACGGTAAGCACCGCGTTCCCTATCACAACGACAGCACAGAGTACAGTAAATACCGCACAGACAGCTCCTCCCCCACTCTCTTTTTTGACACCTTCAGTAAGAGCCCCTATTCCTAATCGCACTTTACAATTTCAAGATTTACCAAATTTTTTCAATCCAACTCCTCTAACGCAAAATATCGTCCAACCAGTGATTCTCCCACAACAAATAGAATCATCAACACAAACAGAGCGTAACCACGTTACGAATTTACATAAAATTATAAAATCATGGGATTTAAAATTCCCAGACAAAATAGACGCGGATGAATTTCTTGACGAGTTCGAACGTAAATTAAACGTATCTGACATCAATCCTGACGACGCGCTCGCGACAATGTCACAAGTGTTTTCCGACACAGCCTACAAATGGTTTTCTACATTTAGAAATACCTGACAAACGTGGCATGAATTTTCATTAAAATTCAGGAAAACATTCGGTGATTCTAACGACGATTAAAGAGTCATAAACAAAATCTAACGTTTGGTACAACTCAAAACCGAAACCGGTATCGAATTCGTCATTCGGATAGGATCGCTTTTTGACAAACTCTAAGAAAAAGTCCCCGAGAAAAATCAGTTGGACAAAATTTATTCCGCTCTGCACTCCGAATTAATTTTGCAATTCGATCGCAATAGTTTTTTAACATACGACGGTATAATCGATAAAATTCGGAAATATGAGGAAAAATTACAACAATGCAATTAACAACAAAATTAAGGAAACTTGATTCAAAAAAATCTCGTAAAACGCGTGGTAAAAATCAACTTAATGCGGTCGAAACACCATCGCCCCCTAACGATGAAAATTCGTCCTATGGCTTCATAGGACATTGGTTTGAATAATGCCACTGTTGTCGGCATGTGAAAACTGATAATGTAAGGACAGTCTCTGGCTCGATGTCCTATTGTCTAAAAATTCCTTAGGCGTCGTTTGGGCCGGTGTACCATTTTGCCCGGCTTAGGTCCCTTTGGACCATTTGGCCTGGGGTAATTTGGTTTCATCCCCGTGGAAACCATCGCTGGGTACGCAATTGGGTATGCAAAGTGCATGGGCGTTTGCACGGCTTGGACTGGCGGTGTATTGGCAACTTGGCCCTGGACCATTGCTGGCTTCTGGCTTGATGTTGCTGGACTCATCGTCTCGACACTCTTTTCCTCTGCCCTGTCCTTTTCTTTCTTCCCTTTCTTAATCTTCTTCTTTCTCTTCGGTTTATCTGTCTTCGTAGAGTGATCGCTCTCACTTGACGCTGACTCTTTCTCTATGGCTGCGACTTTTTTACTTCTACTGTGCTTCTGGCTACTCTTCTTGTCCTTCACGACTGCTAGTGGAAAACGCATCCTTTCCTTTGGTGGAGGGGGGGGGGGTATATCGGTCGTCTAACTCTTTCGTCCTCTCTTACCCCCGGAGGATCTTCTCCATCTGTCTAAGTGACTCAAATTGGCAGTGTTCGAATTGGCGTCTGTAGGCAGGGGTTAGGCCTTTATAGACTATCCTGACTTGTTGTTTTTGGCCCAGCGGTCGTTTCATATGACCCACAATCAGTCTGAAACTGGTCAAATATGTGGAAATTTTCTCCCCTTTCCCTTGAGTCCTGGCTCTCAACTCGTCTGTCACATCATCGTCGTCGACCGTGACCAAATACTCATTTTTGAACGCCCTCAGGAACGATCTCCACGACTTTATTTCACGGCATAGTGACCTGAACCAACTACTGGCCGTCTTTTGAAGAATGATAGGTAACGCCTGCAAGATTTCTCGGTCCGAGAAATCTGAAGATTCATTGTAGTCCTCAGAGTGGCTCCAAGAATTCCTCGGCATTATCGTCGTCTCCAAAGAATTTCAAATCCCAGTCCTTCAGTGCTTTTATCACTTTGGACCTCCGGACGGACTTAATTTCTTTGTTTGCCCCTCCACTACTCACGTCTAGACCCAGATCGCTCTCAGATTCAAACTCACTCGTCGAGTCATCCAAGATCGATCTTCGGCTCTCTTTCCTATCTTTTCTTGACAAAGGCTCTTTAGTGCTAATTTTCCGACTTTTTGCACTAATTAAGTCGTCGCACAACTACACCTACGACTCGTCTGCATCTCATCGCTACCACTATATTCTATTTTTCTCTCAATTTTCCTTTAATTCTTCTCTACTACCTCTTTCGCGTTTTCCTTTCTCCTGAATTCACTGGCCGGCTCTCTTCTGAATGATATTCACTTTACTCAGACTACTTCTCGCTAATTGCCTTTGCCTTTTCAAAAACTAATAAAATTTTTCTAAGTTTAAAATTTATTAAATTTTCAAAGGGGTTGCACAATTAGTATACACGACCCTGTACTGTCTCTAAAGCAAGGACGTACTCACTCAATGAGGGCCCCCTTTCAAAATTTTTCTTTTTCTGGCTGACTAGTGACTCGACTCTCCCTCTATTTCTCCTTCTCGTTCGCTCTCTCTCCGTCTAGCCGCTATTACTACTACTACTACTACTGAGCCACTTTTCCTGGCGCGAGAACTGTCTCCTGGCTGCTGATTTTTAAATATCCCGTCGCGTCGTTCCTCTTGACCGACCGGCGCACTATTTAAAGTCACGTGACTGATTTTTAAATTTGTTTCCAATTTAACATGTGCTTAAAGAAAAATTAAATTTTTATTCCTGGCATAAGTTTAAGAGAAAATTTTTAAATTTGTCAATTAAATTTTAAATCGCGTCATGAAAATTTTATAAGGAAAAAAAAATTATTTTAAATAGCAAAGGCACTCTAAATTTTCATATTACGCACACTACGGCAGGGACAACATAAATTTTAACACTCCGGCATCTGGCAAGTTAAATATTTGATATTTTTGACAAAATCTGGCTGGCTCTGGCAATTATGAAAATTCAAAAATTCTGGCTGGCTCTGGCAACTAGATTCTCTGGCTAATGAAAATTTCAGAATCCTGGCAACAATTTACACACACAATATGAAATATATTTTATTTATAGTCGTGTCTCGGTTCGAGCTTGGCCCCACGTTGGGCGTTAAATTTTGTGACGTATAACTTTCAGCAAAGAATAATTTTGCCCTAAGTTTCTGCTTACGTCAGGCAAAATCTGACGCTTTCAGCACAGATCATTAAATGAAATTTATTTTGTTCAATTTCGCCGTCAGGCGCCAATTAATTTTTAAAGATTAATTAACCCCTTGAGTGTGGAGGTACGTCTATAGACGTACATTCTAATATGGGCTTCCAGTGTGAGGTACGTCTATAGACGTACATTTAAAAATATTGATAAAAGGCACAAAGAACAAGTTAATTTACTTCACAAGTACTTTACTTATGGTACTTTCGACGCTGAATTCGATTTTGAAGTCAGGTTTTGAAAATTCAAAAACCAAAATCCAATATGGCTGCTCAAAAGAAGACTATTATGAAGGATACTTTTATTATATTAAATTTCAGGTCGCATACATTATCTAATCAAACTACTATCTCACACAATTATATAAAAGTGTTTTCGTGGTCCTTGATTGCGAATATGAAGTCAGATTTTCGAAATTCAAAATGGCGGATCCAATATGGCGGACGTATTTTTTTGAACTCATCGGATTCGCTTGAAATTTGTTACTCGGGGGTTTTCGGGGTCGCTGATTACGAATCTGATAATAGTTTTCAAAAATTCAAAATGGCGGGTCTAATATGGCGAAGAAAAAAATATTCTACCCCCGCATTTTGCTAGTAAATTATTTAAAAGTTATTTACATCCCCAGAGTGCACCACGTGGAGGTTAGCGGTAAGATTTTACACTCCTTTTTTAGGGTTTCGTGGCCAAGGGCCAAAACCCTTTTAGCGAGACTTCGGTGTCCGTCCGTAGTTTTTAAGCCTTAAGGCTTAAGGGGAGGCACCACCTCCAACTTTGACCCCTTGAAATTTAAATTATTAAAGTAGGTTTTTTTTTCTTGTACCATTTTTAACCCTAAAATATATAGGATGGTAAAAAATTTGAAATTTTAATTTTTGAAGAGGTTGGAATTTTTATCTTTTCAAAAATTGCATATTTTTGCAAATCCATGCGAAAGGTTGTTTAAAACTATAAAAGAAGCTTAGAAAAAAATTTGCGATAAAAAATATTGAAAATTGTAAGAGAAGATTAATTTTGAATGTTCAAATTTTACAACTTTTGACATATTTCCAAAGTTCTGGACCAATAATCTTTTTGAGAATATCAGTGTTAACAAAAATTTATTCGCTAAATGCAAAAACCATGTCGAATAACTTAATTACTGTGTTAAAATTTTAACATCTGTCAAAATTAATTTTATTTTCTAGGTTAAAATTTTAACAGACGTTAAAATTTTAATCTAGTAAATAAGTTATTCGACATGGTTTTTGCATTTAGCGAATAAATTTTTGTTAACACTGATATTCTCAAAAAGATTATTGGTCCAGAACTTTGGAAATATGTCAAAAGTTGTAAAATTTGAACATTCAAAATTAATCTTCTCTTACAATTTTTAATATTTTTTATCGCAAATTTTTTTCTAAGCTTCTTTTATAGTTTTAAACAACCTCTCGCATGGATTTGCAAAAATATGCAATTTTTGAAAAGATAAAAATTCTAACCTCTTTAAAAATTAAAATTTCAAATTTTTTACCATCCTATATATTTTAGGGTTAAAAATGGTACAAGAAAAAAAAACCTACTTTAATAATTTAAATTTCAAAGGGTCAAAGTTGGGGGTGGTGCCTCCCCTTAAGTCTTAAGTCTTATGTCTTAAGTCTTAAGTCTTATGTCTTAAGTCTTATGTCTTATGTCTTAAGGCTTAAGTCTTATGTCTTATATTTTATGTCTTAAGGCCTTACGCCTTACGTAATGGTTGCCATGGCAACCGTTGCTATGGTAACGGTTGTCATAACAACCATCGCCATGGCAACCGTTGCTATGGTAATTGATAAATTATTATTTATTTATCATTTTACGCCACGAAACCCTATGATGTAGGCGCATTGCGCTGCTTCTCCGACTAATTTTTTTGTTTTGGTTTTTTTTGTTTTTTTATTTTTTTGTTTTATTTTTTTAATTTTAAAATTTTTTTGTTTTGTAAAAACAAAAAACCTAAGGTTAGGTTAGGTCTTAGGTAGTTACCTTTACCTGCTGGAAAATGATTGTCAGAATTTGTTAATATTTTATCTAAACCTGGTACTTGTTTTTTTGGAGCGTTTTGTAATTTACGATGTACTTTGAGCAAATCTTCTACTATAAGAATTTTAAAATCTAAAAAGGTCATTGTAGTTTCAGAATGAAGAGCTTTGAAAATGACAAAAAAATTGTACAATAAGACATTGAGCAAATAGAAATATACTTTTTGGTACCATTTTATTGTTTTTCGGGTATTAGGATAAGCTGAAGTACTCTGATCCAATAAGTCAACTCCACCCATGTAGCTATTATATGCCATAACAATGTTTGGTTTCATTACTGGTTCTCCAGTTCTTAGGTTTTTTTCCTGTGTCTATAAATTCTGGAGCATGTTTTGTAGTCAGCATAGACACAATTTTTTTATCATGCCAAGCTATTAGACAGAGTTTTGGAGTATGAAAAACTTTCATTTCTCCCTTCTTGATGCATTTCGTGTTGATCTTTGGTAGGTACCTTCGTTTTAATCTCACCGTCCCACAGACGTTAGTTTTTTCATTGAGAAGTTGGTAAAATAAAGAAGGCGAGGAGTACCAATTGTCAATATATAATGTACGTCCTTGTCCACCAAAATCTAAGAGCATGTTTTTCACGACTAGTCCAGAAATACCATTACGTTTATCAATATAAGAGTCATTTCCTTTTTTTCCGATATACACTTTTATATTATAAGAATACCTAGATTTTGACTCACACGTTTGATACAATTTAATTCCAAATCTGGCTCGTTTGTTTCTATTAAATTGCTTGAAACTAAGGCGACCTTTCCATAGCAATAAGGATTCATCTATAGCAATATTTTCTCCTGGACGATAAGTAGCATGAAATTTTTCTAGCAAGTACTCTAAAACGGGACGAATTTTTACTAAAGTATCATTATTGTCATCATCAAAATCAGATTGAAAATGCAACATACTTAGAATTAATCGAAATCTATCGTATGCCTTGCAATTTTTGAAAGCTGGAGTTTGTAGAGTAGGAGTCGTTGTCCAGTACATAGATAGTTGTGGTTTTCTATTATACCTATCAATATTTCAAGGGCGTGAAAGGCATACATTTCGTCAATTTCTACAGGAGAAAATTTCAATATACGAGAGTTTTTCTTCAATTTCCCTTTCTCCATAAGGTTATTTTTTTACTCTCTGCGAAACTGTTTGTCTGTGCGCAAATTATATCGACAAGATTTTCATCCCAAATTGTTTTAGAAATTTCAACTGGAGAACTTCTAGAGGTTAAGCCAAAAGTTGGCTGCACTCCATCGGGAGTGTTTAAAATCGTGTGCCTATTTCGGGTAGTGTTGCATTTATCTTACACACATAGTGTTCAAAACATAAATAATGTTATTATTAATATTATTGTTATTATTAATTAATATTATAATATTAAATTATCTGTAGATGTAAATATATTATCGGAACTCAGGACATGAAATGTTAAATAACCTTATTTTTAAAACAATTTTAACATGCAACAGGTTTCAACAGAATCAAAGGAATTCAAAAAAAATATGTTTGCCATATTGGATCCGCTATTTAGAATTTTTAAAAATGGACTTCATATTCGTAATTATCGACCTCAAAAATCCCCGAGTAACAAGTTTCAAGCGCATTTGATTATTTTTTTAAAATCTCGTCCACCATATTGGACCCGCCATTTTGAATTTTTGAAAACTAATATTAGATTCGTAATCACGACCCCGAAAACCCCCGAGTAACAAGTTTCAAGCGAATTTCTTGAGTTCAAAAACAGACATCCGCCATATTGGATCCGCCATTTTGAATTTTTGAAAACTAATATCAGATTCGTAATCAGCGACCCTGAAAACCCCTGAGTAATAGGTTTCAAGCGAGTCCGATTACTTTTTTAAAATCTCGTCCGCCATATAGGATCCGCCATTTTGAATTTTTGAAAACTAATATTAGATTCGTAATCACGACCCCGAAAACCACCGAGTAACAAGTTTCAAGCATATCCAATGAGTTAAAAAAAATACATCCTCCATATTGGATCCGCCATTTTGAATTTTTGAAAACTAATATCAGATTCGTAATCAGCGACCCTGAAAACCCCTGAGTAGTAAGTTTCAAGCGAGTCCGATTACTTTTTTAAAATCTCGTTCGCCATATTGGATTCGCCATTTTGAATTTTTGAAAACTATTATCAGATTCGTAATCAGCGACCCCGAAAACCCCCGAGTAACAAGTTTCAAGCGAATCCGATGAGTTCAAAAAAATACGTCTGCCATATTGGATCCGCCATTTTGAATTTTTGAAAACTAATATCAGATTCGTAATCAGCGACCCCGAAAACCCAAATGTACCCAATGTTACAAATGTTTGTAGCCTAAAAAATTCTTAACATTTTTGACCCACATTTCAGATTTTTCTCCTCACAGCGAAGGAGTTAATAAACTTTATACTCTACTCGGCCCAGAAAACTAAAATCTCGCACCTCTGAGTTTCTCTTTCACCCAGAGGGAATTCTACCCAAACAAAATTGGCAGCAGAAAAGCCAACGGCGAGACACGACTGTCACGACAAATCTCAAACAACTTACCCGCGATGACTTGGCTTTATATCCTCTTTCGATGACCTCCCTGGTCTCGGCTTGGCTAACCCGTTGACGTCGTGGAAACCGTGAAGGAAAACTTGGAATATGGTGGCAAATGTATGGCCCACCTGTAGCGTCTCAAATTTTTTCTCACATGTCTCTTCTTCTTCGTCTCGTTCCCTGAAGATCGTACTGACCCCGCCAGCTACCACATTCTCTCTCGCTAGCTAGCCGCGCGACCTACTTTCTCTACTATCAGCCGGCGGTCAGCCGGCGGCGCTAGCTTTTCCTTAATTATCATGATAATTAGGCCTGTCAACTCGGGGCTTTTCCGATGGATGGCGCGACGATTCAGAATTTACAACAGAAATAACTCGAATAAAAATTCACATCGTCACAGTCCAATAATGCATAAAAAGTGCCCATCCCCCCTCAACTTCTAAACTATTCAACATTGAGGTCTAAAATTTGGCATACGGATGTAATTTACCGCGAATATTACAGGAAAAATATAGAGAACTTGCTATGTAATAATGTCCATAGCGATGTTCAAGGAAAAACTAAAAAATTTAAAAAAATTTTCTTCTAATTTTTACACTATTTGACCTAATGAGCTGAAAATTAGTATTATAACAGTCTGACGACAAAAAATTTATTTAAGAAATTTTTTTTCTTAATTTTTTAAATTTTTTTTCATAAAATTTTTTTATTTTTTTTAAGTTAAAACAAGTGACATTAAATATTTTAAAGAAGAGTAAAATTTTTTAAAAAATAAATGAGAGATTGTATCTCTCTTTAATTTTGTAACTAAAAATAAAAAAACTGGAAAAGTGCGAGTTGTTCTCGCACTGAATTGGTGGGTTCCGTACAAAAATATATAAATAATAATTGTGATATTGTCTCAACAATTGGTAGAACTTTTTCACTTTTGTATTATTTTCGTAAATTTAATTTTCGACACTAGGTTAAAAATAAATGACAAAGAAAAATGGAAGTATTAAATATTTTATATTATAACCAATAAGCAAAGAGCAACCAATTTTGGAACAAAGGCCGTAGCCGGATAAGCATTGTTTTGCGGCCCCCGCTAAAATTTCCACGATATTTTCAGGATGAATTAGTCTCTATATGAAACTTTTTTTTCCTAAGTATCAACTCGAAAAAATTATTTTTGAAAAACTTGTGGCACTTTTTTGAAAAAATTAAAAATTTAATTTTCTCTGAATTGACAGAACCGTTAAATCCTTCAAAGAAATATGTAAAAAAAAGGAAGCAAAAGTGCACCTTAAAAAATTTTGTGATAAATTTTTTGCAGTGGAAGGGGTAAAAAAATTTTTTTAATTTTATTTATTAATTTACTTGGCACAATCACCATATATTTTTTTTACATTCTCTTACATACCAAGAGTAACATATATTTTTTCTAGCCTGATCTAAAGGGTACTTGATAGTTAAAATTTAAAAAAACTTATTTTTGGCCCTTAAAATGTATAGTATCTCATGAGATTTAAGGGCCAAAAATAATTTTTTTTAATTTTAACTATCAAGTACCCT
The DNA here is from genome assembly GCA_032873175.1 of Leptopilina drosophilae. NCBI lineage: Eukaryota > Metazoa > Arthropoda > Insecta > Hymenoptera > Figitidae > Leptopilina > Leptopilina drosophilae. Next base: position 20,916,336 of record CM065480.1, on the reverse strand, counting down.
TTAGATCAAGCTGGAAAAAATATATGTTACTCTTGGTATGTAAGATAATGTAAAAAAAATATATAATGATTGTGCCAAGTAAATTAATAAAAAAATTTAAAAAATTTTTTTACCCCTTCCACTGCAAAAAATTTATCACAAAATTTTTTAAGGTGCAATTTTGCTTCCTTTTGCTTCCTCGTGAGGAAGCTTTGTAGTCGTTTACTTTACAAAATTTTTAAAAATCCTTTTGACAAATTTTCTTCTATATGGGACTATGTTATACATAAGATCCTGAACAATTGTCCGGAGGTATGTATGTGTGTGTGTGTATATGTGTGTGTGTGTGTGGATCCCGATTTTTGTGAACACGAAAACTCGAAGAGGTTTTAACGAATTTGGCTAAAATTTACCAGGTATATTTATCATAAAAATATCTCGAACTGGATTGATAGACTTTAAAAAATTCTAAGAAAAAAATTTTTTTTTGACTTTTTTCTAAAAAAAAATTTTTTTCAAAAATTTTTTTTAAGTTGGTTATTGAAGTTAATATATAATAAAATCTTATTCTTTGCATCAAGACGAATCGATTGGTATATAAAAAGAATAAATTGTATGAGGATTTATAGAGTTAATCACAATTAAAGCTGAAAATTAGCATTTTTCTCAAAAAATGAGTTCTTTCCGCAAAATTATGTTGCTGTATAAGAAAATCTTACTCACTTATTTCTAAAATTTTATTCTTTGCATCAAGACGGATCAATTGGTATATATAAAGTATATATTGTATTTAAATTTATAAAATTAAAACCAATTACAGACACAAAATTTGAATTTTTAATAAAAATTCATTTTTTCTTAAGAATCATGTTGCTGTACAATAAAATGTTATTATTTATTGAAAAATAAATCTAAAATCTTATTCCTTGCATCAAGACGAATCAAATCGAAATAATTATAATAAATATAACAAATTTTTAAAATGAATTTTTAATTAGATTTGAAGACAACAACATGGAAAATATGTAAATACGTGACAATAAGTTAGTGCTTCCTCCACGAGGAAGCAAATTTTTTTGCTGATCGTATAGAGGAAGCAAAATGTTCATGTAATGAACATCTGGATTTACAACTTGTTTAACATATTTCTTTGAAGGGTTTAACAGTTCAGTCAATTCAAAGAAAATTAAATTTTTAATTTTTTCAAAAAAGTGACACAAGTTTTTCAAAAATTATTTTTTGAAGTTGATACTTGGGGAAAAAAAGTTTCATACAGAGACTAATTTATCCTGAAAATATCGTGGAAATTTTAGCGGGGGCCGCAAAACAATGCTTATCCGGCTACGGCCTTTGTTCCAAAATTGGTTGCTCTTTGCTTATTGGTTATAATATAAAATATGTAATACTTCCATTTTTCTTTGTCATTTATTTTTAACCTAGTGTCGAAAATTAAATTTACGAAAATAATACAAAAGTGAAAAAGTTCTACCAATTGTTGAGACAATATCACAATTGTGTACTCGATTCCACTCGAGTATTTCAAGTACTCTATATTTTCGAGTACTCAATTGAATTCGAGCTTATAAATGATTAAAAAAAATAATAATAAGTAAAAAATATCAAATTCTCCCTAAATCTCTTAAGTTAGTTTGTAGGTTAATTATTTTAACACCTAACAATTTTCTACGATCAGTAAATCCCTTAAATTCGATATTTTCTACTTATTAATAGTTTTTTTGAAATTTAAAAGCTACAATAATTTCGAGTACTCGAGTGAATTCGAGTACTTGTTTCCAATCGAGTACTCGAAAACTTCGAGTACCCGAAAAATTCGAGTACTCGAAATTATTCGAGCTTTTTATAAGGCTCGACTCGGCTCGGACTCGGCTCGAAAAATGAAAAGCTCGAAAAAACTCGATCGAGCTTCGAGTTTTTTGCACAGCTCTAGTAATGGTTGTCATAACAGCTGTTGCCATGGCAACCGTTGCTATGGTAATGGTTGTCATAACAGCCGTTGCTATGGCAACCATTGCTATGTTAATATTTGCCATAACAACCGTTGCCATGTCAACCGTTATTATGGTAATGGTTGTCATAACAACTGTTGTTAGGGTAATGGTAATGGGTAATTTACATAGTTCTACAATTTTTGTATATTGTTAAAAAGAAATGATTAAATTCTTAATTTGTTAAAGTTATACTTTTTGATAATATATTTTAAATCACTCCTATTCCATATTTTCATTGAAAACATATGCGACATGAAAAATACTCGAAAGTACTAAAAGAACCAATTACTTCATTAAAATTTTTAAACAATTCAAAAAAAAAATTTCTAAATAAATTTTTTTTATTTTTTTTATTTATTCATTATCATTATCATCATTTTTGTCATTTTAGGCCATGAAACTCTGTGATGTAGGCGCGTTGCGCCTGCTTCTCTGCCTGATTTTTTATATACTGTTTCTGTTTAAAATGTCCCCTACTGTCCCCAAGTACCGTAACCAATCTTCTTTTAGTTTTTGTTTAAAAATAAAAAAGTTTGTTGTCTACGCATAAGAATTAATATTAATTTATATAAACACACCTTAATATTTACACAAAAAAAGGTTTTTTTATTTAAAAAAATAAAGCTGAACAAAAACCAAACAAAATGATCATATTCTGACATAAATCTGTCTGACATTAAAAATATTTACATCTAATGTTATAACAATATTACCCCTTTCGATTTTCTAAAACAATAAATAAAATAGAAAATTTGATTATAAACACAAAATCGAAAATTTACATTTTTACTTTCCGGCAAACTATTTTTACCTTTTTAATTAAATGAGCTATATATACACGTAGTTTTTGATAAAAATATAAACAAAAATATTTTTTAAATTTACGAAAATTTTTTTTAATTTTTTAAAAAAAATTTTATTTTTAAGAATGTATGTATCGATCGATTTTTTTCAAAATTTTTTGTAAGAAACTAGAACTAAATTAACAACTTTTAGGCGTTCTCTGATTGTGGGCAAACGATGGGATCTATTTATTTCGAATTTTTAAAATTTTATATCCATATAATATAGCAAACAATAGGGCTTTTGAGCTAAAATTATTAATAACACAGGTCAATAAAAAAAGTCTTACTTTTTTATGAGATACCATAGTGTCCAATAAAGACGCTGAACACGATCCCGGGTCACAAAATTGGCCATCACGTCAGGATGTTGAGAAAAGTGAAGGTAAAGACCCTAAAAAACGTGTTTTTGAAGGTTTTCAAAAATTTTTTATCCTAAACCTGACGCCCCAGAAACTTCTATATAGACTAAAATTGAAGCTTGAATTGTCTACTACAAGAGCCATATCCGTAAAACCAAAAAAACTTAATTTTTTTTTTTCAAAAAATGGGGTTGAAGTTACCAAAAATGTGTTTTTTGGGTTTTAACTTTTACTTTTAAAATTGTTTTAGATTCGCTTGAAAATTGTTACTCAAGGGTGTTTGAGGTCGCGGAATATAATCTGACGTGCCAGAAACTTATAAAATGTTATAATCTTCTGATTATATTCAGCGACCCTAAAAATCACATTTTTGGTAACTTCAACCCCATGTTTTGAAAAAATTTTTAATTTTCTTTTTGGTTTTACGGATATGGCTCTTGTAGTAGACAATTCAAGCTTCAATTTTAGTCTATATAGAAGTTTCTGGGGCGTCAGGTTTAGGATAAAAAAATTTTGAAAACCTTCAAAAACACGTTTTTTAGGTATCTCATAAAAAAGAAAGACTTTTTTTGTTGACCTGTGTTATTAATAATTTTAGCTCAAAAGCCCTATTGTTTGCTATATTATATGGATATAAAATTTAAAACATTCGAAATAAATAGATCCCATCGTTTGCCCACAATCAGACAACGCCTAAAAGTTGTTAATTTAGTTCTAGTTTCTTACAAAAAATTTTGAAAAAAATCGATAGATACATACATTCTTAAAGATAAAATTTAAAAAAAATTTTTTTTTTTAAATTTCGTAAATTTAAAAATTATTTTTTTATATTTTTATAAAAAACTACGTGTAAAAACAAAAATTTTCATATATAGAATGTCAAATTTGGTCAATTTTTGACCAAGTTATAACCATTTCAAAAAAACATTTTCGTAAAAAATGTGATTTTTTAAAAACCTGTATCTTTTAAACGGCTTGATGGAAAAATTTAAAAAAAAATCATGATAGCTTATTTTAATGAGCACTAAAAGAAAAAAAATATTTGAAAAAAATCTGAGATGCAAAAGTCAAATACTGTCCGATTTCGCGTGGAACGCCCCATATACATTATGAATTAGTGGTAGGCGAGTAATAAAATTCAAAAACAAATTTAAATAAGATTTATTTATTCAAAAACAAATAACGCATAAGAGTGTTACGTCGCACTCGCAAACTATTGAAAAAATATATTCTGTATACTGATATAAAATCAGTACAGGATAAAAAATATCCATTCATCTTTTAATTTTTTCAGCGTTTAAAGATATTTTAAAGAAATGTGAGTTTTTTATCGAAAATCAGTGAACTAAAAGTGAATGAGTGTAAGTGAGTTTTCCAATCTTCAGTAATAAGAGTTTTGAATTTTTTGTTGATACTTTTCTATTTCTTAATATTGAGACGGTGCATGTTAGGGCTGGCGTTATATTTATGAACGTCACTGACAGACCCAAAATGTCGGACGTCAAGTAGTTCGTCCAGAAAAATAGACCCGCGACTCTCTCGCTAGCGTCTCGTCCCAAGCGCTCTATTCAAACTCGGCGGCGAGTGATGAGAGGAGGCAGACAAGCATCAACTCTCCAACCGTTCGGAAAAAAGCAGCCAGGAAGATTAGCCAAGCAGCGCCCAAGCGACTCAGTCCCCGTAACCAGAAACGACCAGGTACGTTAGGCACTTTCTCTGAGACCGCCACCTCGGCGTCGGAGAAGGTGTAGCTGGAGCTATCCATCCACTCTTCCAACACTTACCTGGTTCCCTCTCTCTCTCTCATCTCAGTGCACGCTGTAATAGCTGCTGGGGAAGCCTTCCGTAACTCCACGACGAACGCCATCTCGGCTGTCAGTCCCTAAGTTAAGGCTCGAAATCGACCCTTTTGCCGCGAGTGACTTTGTCGATAGTGCGCGCCCCACCGGATATCGTTGAACCGCGAGTGTCGAAAATCTACCGACGGTGCACGCTGTGTTAGCTGTCGTCGAAGCGCGAGTGACTCCTTCATAAACTTACCGACGGCGCACGCTGCACTGGCTGCCGTCGATACGCGAGTGACCTTCTCGACAGACTTACCTACGGTGCACGCTGCCGTCGATACGCGAGATACCTTCCCGATAGATCCACCACTGTGCACGCAGCACTAGCTGCCATAAGCACGCGAGTGCCCTACGACGACAACTCTCCTACGATACAGCCGCCGTCGATACGCGAGTGCCCCCACGATAAACCACGTCCACGATGTACGCCGCGATCGCCGTCATTGATGCGCGAGTGGTCCGCACGATATACTTACCAACATTACGTGCCATCTCGGGCGCCATTGACCGCGAGTGATTCCCCTGGAAATCAGAGCAGAACCAGTGAAAAGGAACCTTGCTCACCTGAAAGGGGAAAATTTAGTTTTGTTTTGTAATTAAAAATCCTAATTTAGTTTATCAAATTCGTCACTTACTTGAGAATAGGAGACAAGTGAAAAGGAACCTTGCTCACCTGAAAGGGAGAATATTTAGTTTTGTTTTGTAATTGAAGTTTCTAATTTAGTTCATTAATTTTATTTAGCTGCCAAAGGCTCAGTAAAACGAATGAAAGTATTATTGATGAGGCTTACCTCAACTCATTCTCCAAAGATTGTGAAGCAAACGCGCTATTCGCGGACGTAACTTTAGCTTTAAATTCTAATAACAAATCACACCACTGTACCATCGCCGAAAAATAAGTTAAATAAACTCTCGAGTTACTTTAAAACCAACCGCCTTATTTATTCACCATCCTCGTGTCTTTCCCTAAATTAAAGAAAAAGAGAGCAGAAGGAAACGAATCGTTACAATATCTGATGAAATTAAAATAAGTGACGCTAACAATGTGAAGATAGAAAATTTCGTAAATATGAAGTAAGTAATTTTAATATATATATATATATATATATATATATATATATATACGCGTACAATAGACTACACAATACACTCTCGTTTCTTTTACTATTTAATACCATTTAGTGAAAATATCTTTCTGTCTCCTTCTTTCTAGTAAATAGACATAAATCCCTCTCTGTTTATAAAGCAGAAAAGTTAACGCATACCCATCTCTCTTTAATTCAATGAACATAGTATAAAGCTATCTCTCTTCATGTAACGGCATTGTTTTCTTCCTCTTTCGAAGGTAAATACCATTAGAATGTCTCTCTTTACCTAATTTGCATATGTACTCGTTTCATATAAGGATTTTTGCTGTTTCTATTTACACCGAATTTACAGTTTGTAGGGGTAAATTGAAACAGTCTCCTATTTTTAATTAAAGTTTGCACAATGAGAAAATCAAAGTTGATTTTTTTGTAGCATTAATAACAGATGATTATAAATTTTACTATAATTTTTACTTTATTTTTTCCAAATGCGAGTCAGAAATGTAATATATGTAAATGCTTATTGACAAACGGAAAATGTTTTTGACCTGTTGGGGGTGATGTAAAGTTGAAGCTGTATTTATTTTAAAATTTTTTTATTTAACTGAAATAATTACTGTTTAGATTTACCCCTTGTTTCAATTTACCCCATCCGACCCTAAATTAATTTATTAGAATTTTTTTAATAACAATTTAAAAAATTTGAAGTTTAGAAACCGTTTTTATCTTATACCTTCACATATAATATAAAAAATGAAAAAATTTATTATAACTAAAAACATTGTTTTATATTCTCCTTATTTATAATTTTGTTTAAATATTTTATAAAAATTTTTTAAATTTGGCAGAACATATTTCACTAAATAATTTTTGAAATAATTGAATTGATTCTCTATTAATTTTCCTTTGATTCTCTTGGTTCTCTATTGATTCTCTATTACTTCTTTTGATTCTCTATTACTACTCTTAGTCCTCTTTTAGTTCTCTTGATTCTCTATTACTACTCTTAGTTCTCTTTTAGTTCTCTTGATTCTCTTAAATTTATAGATATGATTGATTCTCGATTAGTTCTCTTCGTTCTCTATCACAATAAAAAGATAGTCTTAAATTAAGATGCAACATTTTTAAGACAGTCAATGTTGAATTTACACAATAGATTTTATACGATTTAACATTAAATCAGACGGTGCTGAATTTAAGACTAATCTTAAATTAAGATTTACTTTTTACTATGTAATTTGAAATAATTTTATTCTGAATATACATAAATTGCAAACATAGAATAAAAAATTAATTTTCAATTGGAAAAATTATCTCATGCTGAATTAAAAGGATTTTTAATTATTTCAGCTTAAAAAATAAAAGAGTAAACTATAATGCTTTAAGATTTATTTGATATAAAAATTTAGACAATATTATACAATTATAAATTCTAGGTTTTATATTACACGGCTGTTGATTTGTTTGTTGATAATATTTTTTGGGTAAAAATATCATTCTAAAAAATAAATTTTCTAATTCAAAAAATATTCTTTATTAAAGAAAATATATTACTTTAATTTAAAAATAATTATATTTTTAATTTAATATACAGTTTTTTTTAAATTTATATTTAGTGTAAAAATTCAATTAATTAAATTTTAAAGATTATAAACGGAAATAGTCTAAAAAACGTACATTTCTTTTATTCTGGATGATTAATTAGTTAGGAAAAAAATTAATAAAACATCAGTCAATCAATCATTGAATAGAAAAACGAAAAAGCGAAAAAATTGGAAAAAATACAAATAATGTCAATGAATGAATAAAAATAAAATTTTGTCATGAAATAAAAATATTGTTGGAGAAAATATTCTGAAATAAATAAGACAATAATAATAATTTTAAATAATTTATTCATTATAAATATAAATGCGCGCATTGAAAGTGGCGAAAGAAAATTTTCAGGTCACAATAGAAATTGACATTAAATTTTGCGTGTAAAATTACAGGAAATGTATTTTGTTGTCTAGTCTTTGGGGTAAAAATATCATTCTAGTTCCATATTGTTATAAGGAATACCAAGAAAGAGTTGTTCATCAGTTATCATTTTGATGCAAACGCACTAAAGATTAATAACATTGATAGCTTGAAATGTGTCTTGTAAACTGCACTTTACTAAAAAGTTGCTAGTATTAAATGTATAATTATCACCTTCAGCTATATAAGATCCCTCTGACAATATTTCTTGAATGCATGTGACATTCACAAGGTCCATTAATTTTAACAAAGCACTGCACCTAATTTTAATTCGCCATTATGAAGATATCCGACAACATAAGATGCAGTCTGTAGTGACCGTGGATAACTTTTAGCGACATATAATTTCTTGTTTTTCAGTAGTCGACAATATTTTTGTAAAGACGTGTAGTTAACCAGATTTGCATTTGCCTGGACATTTCAAATGCATACAGATACTTGGCGAAAATTTTCATAAGCTCCAACAGAATAACAATGTAGCTCAATTTCTTCGTTCATCATAATCTGGTTTTTTTACTAAAGCAAAAACTGAAACTGAACTGGACCTTCAGTTAAATTTTCTGTAAAATGGACCATTTTTATAAACTGAATATGAGATTTGGCCATTTGTGAGTCTATATGAACTGGACCTTCAGTTAAATTTTCTGTAAAATGGATCATTTTTATAAACTGAATATGAGATTTGGCCATTTGTGAGTCTATATGCCATGTGCCATGAATTAACTTAAGAAATTGACCATTCATGTTCTGATACTCATAACAAGAAACTGTCCACAGTGGTCCAAGTCGTCTTACACAATCTGCCAATATCTGATGTAGATTAATGGAGCAAAACTGTATGCCATATAATGTTTCAAATTCTCTTACAAATCTCTTCAATAAATCTTCAGCAACATTTATGCAATCTGATGATAATGTTTCGAAACTAAGCAATGATACGGTATTAAAGGTCCTTCCAAAATAGGTGCAGAATAGAAAAGAAACCAAAGTCTCAATTTTGAAGCTTTCCAGTGGCATAAATCCTGAACTGAACGAGGCATACGATGCACAAATTTTTGTGGTTTTATTTTAAGTAAGCGGGCATTTATAACATCAATAAAATTGTATAAAGAAAATCCTTGCGCACTGTGTTTTACGTCGAAGAAAAGAGTTCACATTTTTTTTACAATACCTCCATCTATACCGTGCATTTTATCAATCCCAATGCCTGCAAGGAAGTCTGGCATAATTTTCGAAAATGCGTTAGGGCCTTTTACACCCATTATAGGTCTATCGTCGCTTCATTTGAAAAATTTATGCATTCCTCTGAAGTTCTTAATGCAATGTCGTCTTCATATCTGTAAACGTGAACTGAACCTTGAGTTTCTTCAAGTGGAATTCGTTCACCTTTAGAATAACACGCCGGACATCCATAATCTCCATTATATAATGTAAAATTAAGAAATTGAGATTTTGCAGGTAAATCGCAAGTTCCAGAAATTAAAATTGCCTTCACTTTAATGACACGAATTTCACTTGGTAGTGGAATATCAATCCCTTTAGCTGAAGTTTCAAACGTCTCACGAAAAGCATATACAAAACTATTTGCATGAGGTTTCTTATTTCCGTACCAAATTCCGGCTAAGACGGTATTTTCTTTTTTTTCGCATTTGAAATGGTAACTCATTAATCGTAAGGTACAAAGGCCAGGCGCTTATTTTTGTAGATTTGAAGACCAGAACACCATCAGTGTACCAACTAAACGTTATATTGTTAGGATTTAAAAGAAACCCATTATCCATCCAATTTTTATATATTGAACCATCAAATATGTCATTTATAAATCCTGGTTGAGGTACAGGTCTATTAAATCGCCATTGTAAATCATTATAGAATTTGTTCCTTTTGTAAAGTTCTTTTAACTGATCAATAAATGGTAATGTAATGAAATACGAGTTACGCTTACTTGGGGATGATGGACAGATCGAAGCTTCCAAAGGTCTGAGACAATTGTTACAATAATAATGTTTCTTAAGATCAGATTTATTTAAGGAGAAATACTAGTAGATAGGTAAGGGGATTTCTGGATATAACCTTGCAATTCAGCTCTATCTAAAAGCCCCCTTACATTTTTTCAATGACTCAACATTCTATTTGTTCACTTAGGAATGTTATATGTTTTTTTGTTTAAAATTACTATCTATGGAATTTAACTTGTTTACTTAAGAATTTTAAAAAGATTTTGTTTATTAGAAATTTATCCCTTTGTTATTAATTCTTAGTATGTAAGGAATTTAGCTCACCTTAACAGAATAGTAAATATAATGCAGAAATTAGACTACTCATTTTTTATCTGTGGAATAATATAGTGTGATATGACAAATAACATTCCATTAATAACTAGATATGATTTTTCAAGTTCAAGCTTGCCAACAATTTTGTTTGTTACAAGTGTAATGTATCATTTGCTTATCAAGCGATGATATAGTTATAAGGAATGTTGATTAGTAAGCTGTTAGGTATAAAAAGGACGACTAGTTCAGTATTGTTCGTCAGTTAGTTTCAAACCTTTACAACCACACTAAATGAGTTCTACTCTTGATACAAATTTAAATTTTAAACGAAACTTATATCAATCAGTTCAAAATACTCGCGATAATCAAAATTTAACAACGAAATTTGCAAATTTGAATATTAAAGAAGAGAAACAATTATTTTCGGAAAGTTTAAAAGATTTAACAAATAAGTTTAAAAAATTAAATATTAAATAAAATCATGAATTTTTTAAAGAAATTAAACGAGGCCAGACAAGGAAAAAATTTTTTGTAAAAGAAAAGATTGAGTGATTTACGTGTAAATGAAGTGTATATAGTTTACAATTTAAATCTTGTGAAAACAAAGTTTGGATCCAGAATCGTAGCAGACATTGAAGATAAATTTGCAGTTTTTTTGCCGAAAAGAATTTTCGATGTTATTAACGAAGACGAAAATCTATTACCACATTTAAAGGAATTAGCGACAAATCAGAAATTGGGTCTGAAATATCTCGAAGGAACTTACAATTACATTGAATTTATAGAATTATAAGGAGAAGAGCAATGTTTTATTTACCAAAAAATCAACTAATTCTTACGAGTTCATTTAATTTAAACCCCTCGTTCACAAAACAAGTTACAATTGGAATTCAACTGGGAGGTGACGGTGAATTGTACAGTGTTCTGAAATTTATGTCAAGCTATCCACGTTGCAATATTTCATTTAACCTGCAAGATTGGTTAATTTTTAAGACTTATATAAAGATTATATTAGCTATTTCAATGGAAGTGAGAAGCCAACTGAATTTATTGAATGTGAAAATTTCCGGATGCGTTTTGGAATCTTTTTGGGAGAAAATACTATTGCACTGGAAGATAAAACAAGTGTGAACAAATTGTCTTACCCATTCATATTTAAGGAAACATCTTTCAATGTTTTAAAAAATTATATTACTTGTGTGGATCAGCGATTTAAATATTTATGTTTAAGACATTTAAAAAATGTGTATAGTTTAGTTGCAAAATCTATTGCTGAAGTTCTATGGTATAAAGATTACTCTAGTGAAAAAGAAATTGAAAATTTTGTCAGAAATAATTATGAACAGTTAATTGTGATTATTAAGAAAAAAAAATTTTTACATCTAATTTAGAATTTAACATATTATTGGTTGATATTGTAAAATTTAACTTGCAAAATTTTTCTAAAAAATTGTATGCAATGATTTCTAATGCTATTAATATAGGAAATAATTTAATAATATAAACAACATGTATTTGAATAACATAAATGTTTTATTACTATAAATAAAGAAATTACAATTCAGATTTATTTATCCTACTATTGTGTGTACTGTGAAATCCTAACCATTTTACAAACAGTTTAGAACCTTGTCTTTTAATTATTTTTTCAACTAAATAAACATCAGGATTTTTAACTTTGGAAATTTCTTGTTCGTAAAAGCATCCACTAATGGGATTTTCCTCATAATCTTTCAGGCGATATGTTATTGGATTTGTGTTTTTTATATTTTCAACAGTAAATATTTCTGTAGTCCAATTTGGAGTGTAACCTTTTTCAAACACATGTTTGAATTTACTTATACGCACTTTATCACCAATGTGAAATTTCGGAAATTTTTTAGTAATATCATTTTTTTAAAAATATTTAACAATAAATATCTTGCGTTTTTATTATTTACATCTTTTGGTTTCATTTTAATAGTACGATGTTTAGTATTATTATATAAAAATACTAAATTACCTAAAATATCTATCCTCTTATAATTACCTCGAAAACTAAATTTCATCCACATTATATTTTTCAAAGTACGATTAAATCGTTCACAAATTGATGCTTTTAAATTACTAAAAGTTGAGTACAAATTAATATTATATATTGTCATAAGATTTTGAAAATTTGAATTATAAAATTCTTTCCCTTTATCAACTTGTAAATTTTTTGGTACACGTCCTTTGATTAAAATAGACTTCATTGCAGCAGTTACATCTTCACCTTTTTTGGATTTTACAGGAATAGCCCATGCAAACTTGGAAAATATATCGATGACAGTTAACATATACTTGTAACCTTTATTTTCTCGTGCGTAAGGTTGCATTTCAACAAGATCAGCTTGCCAAGTTTCGTCAATACCTCGAATGTCAACGTTTCTTCGTTTATAATTTCGTCTGGCTGGTTTATGTAATTCCTTGACCAACTGTAGTTTTTGGGAATTCATTGTTTTTATTTTTTTGTCAAATCTGGAGGACCTGGAGGCCCGCGATTTAAATTATCTACGCTTTTAAACTGACGACCGAATATGTCGATACTCATATTTCAAATGATGTTGAAATATGTAAACACGTTGTTAATAAATAATTTTTGCTTCACGCAATTCTTCAATTATTGATAAAATTTCATTATTATGACTCGGATTTCCAGCAGCTTGAGACGCTAAAAGTAATCGCAATCGATCCACTAATTCATTAGGATCATCCCAATAAATATAATCAATATTTTTATTTTTTTATTTATCATATATTTTGGTATTAATCCACGGCCAAGTTTTCTTTTTCCTGCTTTTGGAGAAGATATTTCTTTTGCTATAAAATTTTGAAATTTTAAACTTTTCTGTTCACGAATAGTTTCATCAGCTTTATAATACTTTTTGTGCGCATTGGTTGAAATAATAATATTTGCATAATTTTCGCGATCATGTAAACTTATAAAATTTTCTTCTGGAGTTTTCTTAAACAAAAGCTCAAGGAAACCTTTGGTAAGTGGATAAATTGAATTATTTATTAAGATGTTATTCTCATTAAAACTAATTGGTGAATCACCAATCATTAATCCTTTAACTAATTTTCGCACACCATATATATTGTCTAAATCTTTTTTCTTTTTATCTAATAATTGTAAATAATCATTTACAATTTTTGTATCGACACTTGGCGTTGCTTTTATAGTATTTGAACTACTATTTAAAGATGCAGATATAAATGATATTTCAAGATATATTTCAAGAAATATTTCAAGATATTTCAAGCCTTCATCTTCATCTTTTATTTGTAAATTTGAGTAAAAATTATCATCATTGGGATCAAAAATGTTTTCTTGTTTTAATTCTTCATTTTTTATTTCAATTTTCGGTGTTTGAATATTTTTGACATTTTCAAATTAATCAGCTAGTTTTTGAATTGGAGTTATTATTGGTTTAAAGGTGTTATTTAAGAACTGTTCTATATCCTCTTTGCCTATTTTTATCAATCTATGTTTCCGCCGAATTGCACCACTTGCTTTAGCAATTTCTCCCAATATATTTTTTTGTTTTCGCAAATCTTCAACTTGAACAGAAGGCATGTTGTTCATTCAATGTACAAAAAGAGACTGTCACTTCATTATTTTATTCCTTTAATTTTATGAAACAGTCAAAACATTTTCTATATCTACCATTATTAATCTCAGAATCTTTATCAATTACTAGAAAATCGTGCTTATTTTTCCAACAAGAATTACAAATTTCTTTAAATTTTGTGAATGACATATCAGTATTAACATGATCGTCATATAAATGTTTTAGATTCATTTCATCTTGTCTAAAAAGAATTAATAAATTTACATTGTCTCGTATCAAATGTTTTGGAATACCAGCATACGTCTGACATAAGTAGAAACAATCGACGGCCTTGTGTCGACCCATAACAAAGAAAGCTTTAATGTTATCTTGCTTCTCGCACGCGACATCATCAAATATAAATATCGAGTTAGGTCGTGCTTTACTTGGAGAAACAACATTTGCATGCTCATTAAATGGAAAATATTTTACGCCATCTATTGGTTGTAAGACATTTTCTAAAAATTTATACTTTGGTTGATTTAGAGATTTTGAAAAAGCATAGACATTTTCAAATCGTAATCCATTTGGATGTATTAAAAGTGCAAGTAAAGCATTCGTTTTTTCACAGTTGGAAGGTCCACAAAATATTGCTCTCACACTATTCGGTAATAAATTACCGTGTCTCAGTTTCTTTTCAGTTTTTTGCACAACCGTATCGAAATTAATAACAGGTAATTTGATAGGTTGTTCACTAAACTGCATCGTATTTAAAACTAAAGCAAAAATATATTAATACTAAGCTTATAAAGATTATTTTGTTAGTTGATTTTCGTATTTGGAAGGATATGATTGTGCACGCAAATAAGAAACGAGTCAGTTGTAAACAATCCGTCAAAGGGATAAGACGTGGAAAAGGCTTCCTAAATAAAATTATAAATAATTTACCATTTGAACTGCATATCCCTGGCTATCAGTTTTGTGGTCCAGGAACAAAATTAGCTAAACGACTTGTTCGTGGTGACCAAGGAATTAATCCTTTAGACGCAGCGTGTAGAGAACACGACATTTCTTATTTAAGAAATAGGGAAAATATTGAAGCTAGGAACGTTGCAGATAAAGTGCTTGCAGAAAAAGCTTGGAATCGTGTTCTTGCACCAGACGCAGGAGTTGGAGAAAAACTTGCTGCTTACACAATTACAAACACCATGAAAGCAAAATCTAAATTAGGCATGGGACTAAAAAAGAAGAAAAGAACAAATGCTACATTAAGAACTATTATATCAGCAGCCAAAAAAACAATTAATCCAAAGGATGATAATATGAATGCTGTTATTAAATCTGCGTTACTTGGAGCGCGTGTCGCTGTAAAAAAGCTGGTGGAAAAGAGAAAATAAAAAAACCTCGAATTTTCCCTGTTTCAACTAAAGTAGGAGGCCTATTGCCTTTTCTTATCCCAATCTTTGCTGGACTCAGTGCTACAGGGGCACTTGCAGGAGGGGCAGCTGGTGTTGCAAAAGCTGTGAATGACGCAAAAGATGCAAAACTTCAACTTGAAGAAAAAAAACGTCATAATGAAGCGATGGAAGCTATTGCCCTAGGCAAAGGGCTTTACTTAAATCCTCATAAAGAAGGCGAAGGACTTCATTTAAAGCCATATACGCAGGGACAAGAATTAAAAAAAAAGAAAAATTTTAAAAACGCCAAAGTGAAGCTACCAAAACGTGCGTTAACTAATTTTGATTTACTTAACGTAGTAAAACGATTGAAAATTCCGCATTCTCGTGGAATTTTTATGCGCAATGAATTACCAATAATTGGTCCTAGAATGTATGAATCAGGGATAATAAATTTGGATGACAAAGATGGACCTGGAACTCATTGGTGCGCATATAAAAAAAATAAAAATAAAATTGATTATTTTGATAGTTTGGGTAATTTATGTCCTCCTTTGGATCTTATTCAATATTTTGGTGTTGATTATGTAATGTATAATCATGAAAAATATCAAAATTATGATACATGTGGGCGATTCCACGTGAAATTTTAGTCGACCTCTTAAAATCGGCCAAAAATATTTTTTTCTATTCTGTATCGAAAAAAACAGGTACGTATTTTTTTATTTTTGTTTAATTGTCAAAATTTTCGAGTAATGAATTTTCGAAATTTTGCACTTTTAACCGTAGACCTATATTTAGTACCTTATAAGTCCGAAAATATTGAGTTTTAAAAAAAGTTGTCAAAGAACGAAAGTTTTAGTTCTCTTTCGACTTTTAGGAAATGAAAACAAAAAATTTTTTTTTCATTTTTTATTAAAAAAATAAAAAAAATTTATAAACAAATTAACTTTTTTTAACTTTGGGTATGATAAATTTTTTATTTTCTTTTTTCAAAACATACCTGTAAATGATAAGAAGGTTTTGCAAAAAGTTTCAGAGTGGGCCTGACAAGTTTAATGGGTTTAAAAAGATACTTAAGCTGCCCGCGCAGGTCGCATGCCCGCGGCGCAATATGATTTTTTTACAATTTACCATTAAAAATTGTCTAGAGCCTGCAAATTTAATAATAATCAAAATCCGATAAAATTTGTAGGGTCTAGACAATTTTTAATAGTAAATTGTAAAAAAATCATATGGCGCCGCGGGCGTGCGACCTGCATGGGCAGCTTAATTATCTTTTTTAACCCATTAAACTTGTCAGGCCCACTCTGAAACTTTTTGCAAAACCTTCTTATCATTTACAGGTATGTTTTGAAAAAAGAAAATTAAAAATTTATCATACCCAAAGTTAAAAAAAGTTAATTTGTTTATAAATTTTTTTTATTTTTTTAATAAAAAATGAAAAAAAAATTTTTGTTTTCATTTCCTAAAAGTCGAAAGAGAACTAAAACTTTCGTTCTTTCACAACTTTTTTCTAAACTCAATATTTTCGGACTTATAAGCTACTGAATATAGGTCTACGGTTAAAAGTGCAAAATTTCGAAAATTCATTACTCGAAAATTTTGACAATTAAACAAAAATAAAAAAATACGTATCTGTTTTTTTTCGATACAGAATAGAAAAAAAATATTTTTGGCCGATTTTAAGAGGTCGACTAAAATCTCACGTGGAATCGCCCATATGTGTGTGGACATTTATGTTTAAAATTTTTATGTAACCAATTAAATATTTCTGACATGTATTCTATGTATATAAATAAATGATATTTTTAATTTTATATTTAGTTACTTATTAGAAATCACAATGAACGAATCAATTATATATTAACATTATCTGGAAATACTTCCATTTTAGAATCTCAATACTTTCCACCAATCGAGTTATCACCATATAAATCTTATGTACTCGGACTTGTTGAATTTCTTTCGTATAATTCGATACCTAATGTAGACGTTGGTAACAATAAATTTTACGTAGGCAATGAAGTTTATTTTATGGCAACCGGATGTTATGAAG
Source organism: Leptopilina drosophilae (assembly GCA_032873175.1). Taxonomy (NCBI): domain Eukaryota; kingdom Metazoa; phylum Arthropoda; class Insecta; order Hymenoptera; family Figitidae; genus Leptopilina; species Leptopilina drosophilae. The sequence continues at coordinate 20,898,892 of CM065480.1, read as the reverse complement.
TAAGTGATATAAATAGAGATTTGCAAAAAAAATTGAAAATGCGCAATTGCAACATTAATATTCAACCTAACAATAATACTTTAAAATGTATTATTTATTGTGACGATGAAATTAATTTTGAACCGAAAGATTCTATTGGTCGTTTATTAGGATTTTCCCATAGAAAATTAGAAGCTAAAGCTTATTATGAATCAGATTAACCAGTGTCTATTATTAAGATCAACTCTTTACGTATAGAATGTAACATAACTACAGGTGCATTTATTAATGTTGAAAAAGTACATGCAATTCATCAATTTTTCCCTATTGTTCCACCAGGATATAAGATAATTGAAGTTCCAAATCACGTCATTTACTTACCAGTCTCTGTCAAAACAATAGACTATATTCAATTACGAATTGTTGATCAAGACGGACATTTAGTTAATTTTCGTGGTGAAACTATAACAATCAGATTACACATAAAGTCTGTAGAATAATGGTTTATAATAATAATAAACGAAACAAGATTGGTTTTGGTTATAAAATACAAACACCATTTCACAAACAAATCAGTCAACGTATAAAATTTTATTTGTAGCATTGACTATTCTAGTTAAAAAAAGTTGAATCGGCGAGCAGAATTTGTTCTAGTATATATTCTACTTACATGTGGAAAAAACGATACATTTTTCATGAAATCTACACATGAAAATACATAAAAAAATTTAAAACTGCAGTCTACAATGTCGAGGATTGTGAACGGTATGTAAAAAGAAATTTTAGTTTTTTGATGAAAGTACCATGAAAATAGATTCTAATCATTTCGCTATATTTGTCCTTTAATCTACGCGTGAAAATACTTGTGTACTAAACTTTAACTTTCAAATTGAAAAACTCTTACACAGGAAAAAAGTCTGACTTCGTTTACACGTTAAATTCAGCCCATGACTTTCACATAAGTCTGCTTAGTTTAACGGGGCTGACTCCGTTTACTCCTTAAATTTAGCCTTAAAATGAGGCTGAAAGTAAAACTTCTTTTACTAGCACTAGAGGGGGGGGTAAGGTACATGTCAATTTCTGCGCGGTAATCTTTGACAAAAACTCGCATATTATACTAGTAGTAATATTTCTTAAACAGTGTATAAGTGAGAACTTTCCTGTGTATGGAGGTAAAAAAAATTACCGACTTCTCTCGGGTGCTGGTTGTAATAATTCTGAGACAGTCGTCAGCAGTCGACACTTCGACAGAGAATTCCGTAAACGGAAAAACGCTTATGAATAATGGTTGAGAGAGAGAAAGAGATAGAAATTACACAGGTGGGTTTGGAATAATTCACCTGTCTCCTCTCTTTGGCGCAATAACTTGCGCATTAAAATCATCGTCTCTCTTAATCTCATTTTTTTGTTTTTTTCATCTTGCACCTATAGATCATTCTGTTCCAATTTTTTCTGTTACGGATGAAGCGCATTACTATACATATAATTTCCCTTCTTATATTTATTGCGCAAGTTTTTATTTATCAATCGCTCTACACGCTAAAGAAAATAATATTCTTAGTATTTAAAAATAATTTCTCTCTCATCATTAATGCATCTTTTTCTGAAATATGTATTATTATTGTAAATCTTTTCCTTATCAAAAATAATTAGGGTAAATATATAGGGGAGGGTAGGCTACATTGAACCGGGTATTTTCTAAAGTCCAAGAACTAATTAAATTTTACAAATTTTGATCAGGTTTTTGTATCAACATTAAGCTGAAGTACTCCTTTAGTTAATATACACGTTACAAACACAAATTATTATGATTAAATAATTAAATTTAATTTTTTTCTAACAAGTTACACTTTTCTTATTTTGAAGAATCTGTGTCTACATTGAACCACCTTTAATAAAACACTACAATTTACTTCAAAAATAATATTTCCACTTACACATTGTAAAAAATATTATTTTTCACTCAAAAAAATAGAAAATTGTTGTTAAAGAGTTATTATTTGTTAATATAGGAGATTAATATATTTTGATGTCAGGTTAGGTAGGTAAAGTGACAGTTTGAGTTTATCTCGTTCACAATTGTGATGAAAGCATGTCTTCTAGTATTTTTCATACTAATTAGTAGAGCAGACAACTTTACCACTCTTAAAATTGAAAATTCTTTGCGTTTTCGGGTGGTTCAATGATGCCGCACTCACTACATTCACATAACATTCACAACAAAAATTGTTTATAATAAATTTATGTAAGGCTTAAAATTCTTTATCACATCGGAATATTGAAGTTGACACCCTAAGCGACATAAATCACAAGTTTACTAATTTTTAAAACTTCCTATTTGAATAAAAAAAATTCATTATATTTCCACAAAATTATTTGTTTTGTACGTGAAAAACAGTTTTTTTCGTTTTTCTTTGTAAATAATAAATCTACGTGCTCGAAATTTTTGGACGTAGTCGCTTTCGGTATTACTAATTTATATATTAAATAAGAAAAAATTCCACTCAGTCATTTCTTAGAAAATTAAAGTGGTTCACTGTTGACGCTGGTTCAATGTAGCCTACTCTCCCCTACCTGTTCCTGTGCTATTTCAGTCAAAACAGCTTTTGAATAGAGAATATGACATTTATGTTCACAGTAAAAAAATTAATATCAATTTTAAATTCAACGTTATCTGCTTATATGTAAAATCCTTCGAAATATACGTGCACAAATTCAACATTTGGTGTCTTAAAAATGTTTAATCTTAATTTAAGTAAATTTTAGCATTAAAAAATTATATTAAATATTCTATTACTGCATGCTTGTCTCAATTATTGTTACAAAAAAAAGTATTTGAATGTTAATTTCATAACACTAATTAAATAAAGTGTAATGAAAATGTGTCAATTATTGCACAGTAATTGGTACAGTTACTTTGTTGTAGAAAAAATATTTTTAATTATTAAAAAATTAATATTGAGTTAAGGTATATTATTATTTTTTCTAATGAACAAAAGAAAGTCAAATAATTATATTTAATTATATCTAAATTTGGAACAGTTAAACAATTATATTGACTGATAACATAGGCCTGCATCATTTCGGGATAATGAATGCGACCAGTTGTTTCCGAAGTCAAATTTAGCCCTGAACACGAATCCAAGGTCCAAAATGCCCCATCACGTCAAATTTTTGAAAAAAGTGGGGTTGAAACCCCTAAAAACACCGTTTTGGCACTTTTTGAAAAAATTGTGGGACAAAATCCTGAAGTGATAAAGTGAGCCCTTATCCGATTAATATACTTCAACCCTTTAATCAGGGGGTGTGTCTTTGCATGGAGTTGCAAGAACTTTAAAATACAAAATATTGGAATTCTAGAAGATAAAAAAATGATAATTACAAAAGAAAAAGCCGTGTAGTCAAACCTTTTACTAAAGAAATTTGTCTCAATTCACTACCTCTAAAACCAATCACTAAATAATTTTTTCTATAAAGTGAAATATTTGCAGAAAAATATTTTAACTTTTATGTTAACCATTCTCATACACTAAGCAACCATACAAACAATCTAGAACATCATTTTGCATAAAAACAACCATTTACCCACCCCCAAAAATTCGAAATTCATTCCGTACATTTATTGGCATTTTAAAGAAATTAAAACCTTATTTTTAAACACTAAGGAACCGTTATCCATTGTTAAACATCTCTAAGCTTAAAAACAATTGTTTATCCGCCCCCAAAAACAGCCCTTAAATTTAAAATTCTCCCCTAAAATTAATTGGCAACTAACAAAAAATATAAAACCAAATTCTTCAACACCGAGTAACCATAAAAAAATTTTAAACATCCCTCGGCTTAAAACTAACTTCAAGTTATAGATTTAGCTGTCGCTAAAATATGTTATTGTACATGAAAAATAAAGAGACACTTATTTTTTTATTTTGCAAAAAAGTTAAATTTAAAGAAGTTATGCACATTTGAACTTTCAGTGGTAAAACTCGAATGAATAGTGAAAAAAATTGTTTAGCTTGTCATTTGTTTTCTTTTGGGTATAATTTAATTTTATTTCTCGGGTCTTGTAGATGGGCTTGTCCTCTTCAAAATCCAGTTTGAAATTGGAAAAAATATTTAAAATTATAAAAATAGGGGATGATTATCTGAAAATAAATAAGTTCAATTTTCTCAAAAACACCACCTTTTTTTCTATCCAAATTTTTACTACAAGTTCTTAAAATAATTATGAACATTTCCTATGAATTTCAAGCAGTCTAAACGATTCTAGCAATCGGGAGAATTTTTTGTTGTAATATTTATTTTCGCAAATTTTTAAATTGTTAACGTTCACGTCAACAATGTTATAGCGATTCATTTGTTTTTAAAAATGTAAGTTAACAATTTGAAAAATTGCGGAAATAAATATTTCAAAAAAAAATTCTCCTGATTAACAGAATGGTTTAGCCCGCTTGAAATTCATAGGAAATGTTCATAATTATTTTAAGAACTTGTAGTAAAAATTTGGATAGGAAAAACGGTGGTGTTTTTGAGAAAATTGAACTTATTTATTTTCAGATAATCATCCCCTATTTTTATAATTTTCAATATTTTTTCCAATTTCAAACTGGATTTTGAAGAGGACAAGCCCATCTACAAGACCCAAGAAAGAAAATTAAATTATACCCAAAAGAAAACAAATGACAAGCTAAACAATTTTTTTTCACTATTCATTCGAGTTTTACCACTGAAAGTTCAAATGTGCATAACTTCTTTAAATTTAACTTTTTTGCAAAATAAAAAAATAAGTGTCTCATTATTTTTCATGTACAATAATATATTTTAGCGAAAGTTAAATCTATAACTTGAAGTTAGTCGACCTGCCTGATTTGAAATGGATTCAGTCCACTGAATCGTCTTCTTTTTTTGACAACATTCATTCTTTATTATGATACTGTCTTTTCTTATGCCTTAATTTTTTAAAGGTGTGAGGTTAGAAGGGTGGCAAAATGGTCTCGTTTTCGGAAAGAAAAAATTATGTCTTTTAAGGATTGTTTTTAAGGGTGTTTTCAGTGTTTGAAGAATTTAATTTTTTGTCAGTTGCCAATTAATTTAAGAGGAGAATTTTAAATTTAAGGGTTGTTTTTGGGGGCGGATAAACAATTGTTTTTAAGCAAAGAGATGTTTAACAATGTATAACGGTTGCTTAGTGTTTAAAAAGAAGGTTATAATTTCTTTTAGATGCCAATATATGTAAGGAATGAATTTCGAATTAAAGGGTTGTTTTTGGGGATGGGTAAATGGTTGTTTTTATGCAGAATGATGTTTTAGATTGTTTGTATGGTTGCTTAGTGTACGAGAATGGTTAACATAAAATTTAAAATATTTTTCATTAAAAAAAAATTATTTAAGGGTTGGTTTTAGGGATAGTGAATTGAGACAAATTTCTTTAGTAAAAGGTTTGACTACACGGCTCTTTCTTTTGTAATTATCATTTTTTTAATCATCTAGAATTACAATATTTTGTATTTCAAAGTTCTGGCAACCCCATGCAAAAACACACCACCTATTAAAGGGTTGAAGTATATTAATCGGATAAGGGCTCATTTGAAAGGGCATGAATTAAGCTTTAATTTCTGAGAATAGCGAAGTTTTTATCACTTCAGGATTTTGTCCCACAATTTTTTAAAAATTACTAAAACGCTGTTGTTAGGGGTTTCAAGCCCACTTTTTTCAAAAACTTGACGTGATGGAGCATTTTGGACCTCGGATTCGTGTTCAGGCCAAAATTGGACTTCGGAAACACCTTATCGCATTTATTATCCTGAAAAAAGTTTTATTTTGCAGGCCTATGTAATCAATTCCGTTTGTAAAATATAATCAATTTTGTGTTTCCATAACCGATCTGATAATCAATCACTCAATAGCCATTTGTCAATCTAATAAACGTATTCAAATTTAAAATGCAATTATATTTACATGCATTTTCAAACCATTAAGGGATATTCATTCCAGCATCATCATCATCATCAAATTTATAATTTATTATTATCTCAAAATGGTATTTTTCAAAACAATTTTTAATTATTTAAGAAAAATTAGTTGTTTCTTGAATATAAAGAGTGAAAGTTATTTATTCTTTGAATATTTAATATTATACGAATATTGAAAACTATGACGATTTTTTCTTGTCTTACTAAATAATAAAACAAGGAAAATCTCCATATTTTTTTTGGTATTCGCGTTATATTAAGAGCATGTAGAAACAGCCAACTTCAATTAGTATATATATTAATTCCCACCAATTTTCTCATGAGCTATCGGAAGATTCTGAATAATATTAAGGGAAATTATATTTAAGCTATAACTTCATTGGTCTCTGGTAATTTGAATGCTGAAATTTGCTTAGAAATAAAGTTTTCTATTAAATGAAATGTGCTGCATTTTTGTTCATTCGTTTGACGTTTGTCATGGAAAAAGACAATCATCATACATTTAATAAAGCAAAACAAACGAGAAAATTGAAAATAAAAATATGTTTATTTTTTAAATCAATTTCCTGAATTTAGTTTGACAAATTATTAAAAATAATAATAATAAAATTGTAAAAAATAATAAATTATATTTAGAAAAATAAGCGAACAAAGTATATTTTAATTTGTATTATTTTAAATAATATTACATTTCCAATTACTCTAGCTTAGTATTTGATTATCAAGTAGATTATTATTTTCATTATTATTATATTATATAATTTATGTAACAATTATTATACTTAACATTAATTATTATTATAAAAATTCGAATTGTAAATACTATAATACTTTTTTTAATTTTTGTGTTTTTCGTTAATTATATAAAATTAATTTATTTGACATAATGTATTTTAATTGCAAATGAAATAAGAAACTGTAGACTGTAATACAATAATTTTATTATTATATTTATTTTATTTATATATAGTATTTCAATATAATATATAATTATAATAATAGTGTTATATTAGACTTATTAAAAAGAGTATTAGAATACAATGTATATAATAATTATATCAAATAAATGATAATAAAAATAATTATTAATGTTAGAAATTTATTCGCTGACAGAATATTTTGAAATATGAAGATTTCGACTATATCAGCATATAGTGACATCTATTAGATGTCAATTGAACTCTTTGGTTTAGAGTTAGGTGTTACTTATGATAATTACTTTCGATATGGTTGTCGATAAGTAATTAATTTTTAAATTAATTTTGATCTGAAAAAATAAGCTGCGTGAACGAATGCACTGTGCATCTGTGAGGACTCGAACCCCAGTTCATAGCTGCCTGTCGCGGGACCTACGCCTATCAATGCATTGATAGGCGTAGGTCCCGCGACAGGCAGCTATGAACTGGGGTTCGAGTCCTCACAGATGCACAGTGCATTCGTTCACGCAGCTTATTTTTTCAGATCAAAATTAATTTAAAAATTAATTACTTATCGACAACCATATCGAAAGTAATTATCATAAGTAACACCTAACTCTAAACCAAAGAGTTCAATTGACATCTAATAGATGTCACTATATGCTGATATAGTCGAAATCTTCATATTTCAAAAATAATTATTATTATGCGACTATAAATGAATTGAGAGAAGAAATTAAACTAAAGAGTAATTATTAGTATTAAAAGAATAAATATATTAGTTACTAAATTATACATTTTCATAAAGAATAAATGTTTATAAATAACACGTAATATAAAATTTAATATTAGTAGTATTACTGTAAGATTGCGGCAATATTGTCAATGTAATACTGACATAATTTTACGTACTACTTGAATTGTTCATAATGAATTTATTGTTTGCCTAAATTTATAGGAAACGAACAATATGGTAAGTAAAAAGTGAGTAAATAATTATTATATTTATAAATTCTGACAATAAGTTTAGATATACATAAAATTTTAGTAAAATTTTTTCGGAAATTAAAAAATTCAGAAACACTTCATAAAAAGGATTTTTTGTTTGCATAGAAAAAACAAAGTCTGAAACTGTTTACATTTTCAAACCAAAATAATTGAAAATTAGCATATTTTTAAGCTTAAAACTAGTATAAGTCCACGTTACGACTTAAAATAATACTCTTAAGGCTACAATTTAATCAAAAATGTTTATAAAGTAGGGAAACCAGGGCATAATTGCTAGGGAGCGTAATGAATGATTGTAATTTATTTAAAAATCGAAAATAGAAATAATTTCGCTCAATTATGGACAAGTCATTGTAAGTTTGTAGGAAGTTTCATTAATATTCATTCACTAATATAAGGAAGAGTGTGGTAAACCGGACCCCCCATGGCAAACCGAATCGTTTGGTTTTTTATTTATAATATTGTATTTACATAATCTTAAAAAACATAAAGAATCATGTAAACAATGGTTGTAGTAATGAAAATAATAAAATTCGGCCTCACAGGCCCATTTTGAGACTAAATGTTTGTCAAAAAGAAACGCTTTGCAAGTTCATCAAAGTTTTTGTGGTAAATATTCCTGAGGAAATACCTTTAGAAATGAAATAATAAGACCTAATATTTGATAAAAATATACGATTTCCTCAGAATTTCCTTAAGAAAAAATTCGTAAAAGTATAAAAAAACTAAAACAAAAACTTTTGCTCCCTTGGTCGCACAAACGCAAGCTAAAACTGTCAGATTGAAAAAATAAGGTATACTAAACATGGTTGTTTTAAATTTGTAAACAACACTTTTTCCAATTTCGCCATTTCGGAAATATTGAGAGTGGTCCGGTTTGCCCCACTCTCTCCAAATAGAAAAACTGTTTTTGACAAAACGAAAGTAACTTTTCAAAATTTTCAGTTTTTAGTTCTAAATTTTTCAAAAATAGTTTTAAATAAACTAAAATCACTTTCTGAGCTTTAAACATTTGTTTTTAAGTGCCAATTGAGACTCTCAATTCAAAAACCGGTCGGACGCTCGGACAACTGCAAGTGCAACTGCAAGTCAATGAGCAGGGAACTCCTCTGGGCCGCTCACTGCTACTCGACTGGTACTAGCGCGTGTCGTCCGAGCGTCCGACCGGTTCTTGAAATGGGAGCTTCAATTAGAGATTTTTTTATTCACACCTACTGTATTAATAAAAAAATTCAAAATATTTACCAAGCACCCTGGGGCGTAATGGATCACTCCAATTTATTCAAAAGTGGTCAATCAGAGTAATTTCAGTTTTTGATCAAAATAATGTACTTGTCATACTGTAAGTTTGTACCAAGTTTCATTATTATTCATTTATTAAAAATATCGTAGAAAAAGTGATTTTGAGGCTTGAAAGTAAATTTTTAAAGTCTTTGTTTTTTGTTATATCTTTTTAAAAATTACATGTAAAAAAATTTTTTATATCAGGTTTTGAGCTTTAAACATTTGTTCTTTAAGAACAATTCACAAGTTGTGTTCAATACTTACGGTATTGATAAAAAATAACAAAATTTTCAACAAACACCTCCGGGGCGCAATGGATAACTTTGCTTATTTTATTAAAAAAACCTATTATATTTAAAACATTAATAAATAATCCTGTCAAGTTTAATTTCTTGTAATTTATATATTCATAAGTACCAAATTATAATTTCATTGCTGATCCATTACACCCCGGATCGAGGCGAAATTGCTCACCTTACATTTCTCCAAAAACATTGTTCTAGAAAAAAAGTATAAGTAATATTAGGGCGCACTTTTTTTAAATTTAAAGCCGAGATATTAGGCCAAGTTTTCCACATGATCAAATTTTTTTAAAAGCAAGAATGACGAAGTTAAGAAACAAAAAGTTAAAAATGATCCATTACGGCCCGGTCGTCCCTAATTTTCAGTTTTTGCCGAGGCGTGTTGGCTAATGCAACACGCTACGTATAAAGAACAGCTTTTATCTCTCGAAAAGTCAACAATATTAGCTTTCTTATCTTATAACGCATAAAATAATAAATTATCTATAAAAGTAGCGAATTAAAATTTTTTTAACTTTCTTTCAGACGGGTCTGATGGCAGGTCTTATTTACAAAAAAGTTATTTTGTCAAAATTTACTTCGTTTTCTTTCTTCGTTTGTAAAACTGCTCATATACAATGATCAAAATACTGAAATTTTTATCATATTATTTTTAATGATGAATTGTAAAATAATTTGAATAAATAAAATTCTTTATGCAGAAGCTGAATTAAGACAAATTGAGGACATAAGAAAAGATTTTGAAAAAAATAAATTTAATTTCGTTAATAAAATAGTAATGAAAAAAATAATTTAAATCAAGAAGACTTTTTTATACCCTTTAACAATGCAAAAATTTATTTGATTTAAACAAAATTTATTTCAAATAAAGAAATCTTTATCACGATATAAAATTAAATTTTTAATTTTTCTGAATAATTCTCCAATTATGAATTACAATTACTAAAAAAAACTTGATTGCAAGGGAGGTCATAGTCGTTTTTAGTGAAAATATCAATTCTGTCATATAGTGACGTTCCGCTCGAGGTTATGACCGTCAATTTCCCGTGAAGATATTTTCTTGATAAATTTTTAAAATTTTTACTTGTGCTCAATGTATCTATATTAATGTAAAATTAAACAAAATAATTATTATTACATTAAAATAACAAAAAGTAAAAGTATATGGTGTATTATGTTGCACAATTGAATAAATAAAAATTAGGAACTGCAAAGAAAAACTATATCTTAGCGAACGAATGAAACAATTCCAGTCAAATGTCACTAAGCGTTTCTAAGCCTCTCAATATCAACCGATTTTTTGTATTATTTTCAGTCATTATAGGTAGATCATGTATTACATTCTAACTAAGTATTAATTTTATTAAAGTAAGCAATACTTTGTAAGTAATTTGAAGACTTTCCAGTGGACAGTAATGTAGTTCAGCAAAACATAACTGCGGTTTCTCAACAAGCAAATAGATAGGTAGAAAGAGTTAAACACTCCCATGGGGTGGTTAAATGCGATTTATCGTCTAGCAAGAATTTATTCACAAATACCTTAAAATACATTAGAATATCTGTGAATACTTATAAATACTAAATACACTCTATTAAAATAAAAACAGAATTTTTTATCTATATTTAATTATCACTTTGAATCATTAAACCCCTTTCTCTAATAGGTTCCTCAAAGTCTGCGGATGCGTTGGTTTCTCCAGCAATATATGCTAAAATCAAAGCAACGCAGTCATTCTTAGGAAAAAGCACATTTTACTTTCAAAAATTAGCAAAGAGTCATTTTTTACATTAATTCTTCAAAGCGTTTTTTGCAATTTGGAAAAACATTATTTTGTCTAGCACATAAAAAGAATTTATTGTAAATGAAGAGGAAATTTATTGTGGCTAAATCATTTTGCGAATGAAATTTTGCAAATCGAGTTATTAATAGAATATAGCAAATTTTGATAGAATAAATAATAATTTTTTATAGTTATTTATTTAGTTTGTTAGAGTGTTTTAAAAGTATTATAATAAATAAAGAATAACAAAAAACAGCGATTGTTTGTTTCGTATATAGGTTAAATATGACTTGTAGAATTTATTATTATTTTATAGTTTAGGCCAAGAGTCCAAAATTTATTCAATTAATTAAAACCATTTTTTAAAATTGTCAATAGTTTTATTTTACAAAAAATATCTCAACGTTTCGATGGTAGCCACCATCCTTTTCAAGAGATCATATTCTACTGCTAAAAAAATAATTCGAATTATAATTTACAATAATATACAAATTTTGAAAATTGTTTCATAACATAAAACGCGAGAATACATACGTGGTAAAACATTTCCAGTTTTTAGGAGTTGAGAAACAACTCCTCACCATCACCATTATATAATAAAAATAGAAATTAAAAATAAATTATAATTTTTGTTTTTTGTCATGATTAGTCATGATAATTCATGATTGTGTTTTGACAGAGACTCTCAGAGTGAAGTTAGCAGAGTTTAGCCATAGATTACAAAGTTATGAGAGATTACAAATTTTTCTGCCTTAAAGCTTGGTTTATAGATGTTTTGGAGGGTAATTGAATTAATTTAAAAAATTATAATAATTTTATTAAAATTTATAACAAAGGTATTAAAAAAAATTCAAGTCTTGCTGAATTTGAATTTGTTTTATAGAAAACCTGCTCTAAATTAAATTATTAAGAAATCCTTGGTAAATTTTACTTATATTTTGAATGTCACTTTTAAAATTTATAGAATTTTGGTTTTTTATTATATAAATCATTTCTAATAATTTTCTTTTATTTTCATTCTCCTCAGTTACTAAAATTTTTACTTTATTAAAATCAAATTTGTGTTTCAAATTTTTTGCATGTAATTGTGTAATTGTTATTCTTGATTGTGTTAGAAAACGATGGAATGAGATACAGCCCTTCACCACTATAAATTTGGATGAATTTTTAAAAGCTCTAAATTTGTGTCTCGAAAACTCATACTGCCAATTTAAAAATGAATTCTTTAAACGAACTTTTGGCTTACCAATGGGTTCACCAATAAGTTCAGTATGTGCAAATCTGGTCATGGAAGATTTGGAGAAGGATATTTTAAATGATATTACATATAGAGTCATTTTCTATTACAGATATATAGATGATACTCTTATATATCATCATATGTACTCTTTGTATACCTAAAAATAAAATTTCTGATTTTTTAAATAAATTTAATTCAAAAGAAAAAAATCTAAAATTTACTTTAGAAAATATGAAAAATGGCTCTATAAATTTCTTAGATATGTCATTAACTATCGAAAAAAACAAAGTTATAACAAATTGGTATAGAAAACCTGTTTGGTCCGGTCGCTATATAAATTTTCAATCAAAACACTGTGTAAAATACAAAATCAGTGTCATTTATGCCCATGTTGACCGAGCAATAAAATTATCCAATTCAAAATTTCATTTAAACAATTTAGGTTTAGTAAAAAATATATTATTAAATAACGGATACCCAGCAAACTTAATTGACAAAAAAATTAATAAAAGATATAATAACATTATACATAAATCAGAAAAACAAATTAATGAGATAAATAACAAAACAATAATATCCTTACCATATGTTGAACAATTAGAAAACATTTTTTATAATATTTTCAAAAAATTTAATATTTCAATAGTCTTTTCCATGGATAATACTTTTCAAAAACTATTTTCAATGTCAGTTAAAGACAAAACATTAAAAGAAAATCAAATAAATACCATCTATGAAATTCCCTGCTTCCATTGTAAAATTGTTTACATTGGAGAAACTCGTAGATACTTGAAAAAAAGAATGTACGAGCATGCGAGATCAATAAGACCAGAAAATGACATAGGAAATACTGCTCTATCCTTACATGCAAAAAATTTGAAACACAAATTTGATTTTAATAAAGTAAAAATTTTAGTAACTGAGGAGAATGAAAATAAAAGAAAATTACTAGAAATGATTTATATAATAAAAAACCAAAATTCTATTAATTTTAAAAGTGACATTCAAAATATAAGTAAAATTTACCAAGGATTTCTTAATAATTTAATTTAGAGCAGGTTTTCTATAAAACAAATTCAAATTCAGCAAAACTTGAATTTCTTTTAATATCTTTGTTATAAATTTTAATAAAATTATTATAATTTTTTAAATTAATTTAATTACCCTCCAAAACATCTATAAACCAAGCTTTAAGGCAGAAAAATTTGTAATCTCTCATAACTTTGTAATCTATGGCTAAACTCTGCTAACTTCATTCTGAGAGACTCTGTCAAAACACAATAATGAATTATCATGACTAATCATGACAAAAAACAAAAATTATAATTTATTTTTAATTTCTATTTTTATTATATAATGGTGATGGTGAGGAGTTGTTTCTCAACTCCTAAAAATTGGAATTGTTTTACCACGTATGTGTTCTCGCGTTTTATGTTATAAAACAATTTTCAAAATTTGTATATTATTGTAAATTATAATTCGAATTATTTTTTTAGCAGTAGAATATGATCTCTTGAAAAGGATGGTGGCTACCATCGAAACGTTGAGATATTTTTTGTAAAATAAAACTATTGACAATTTTAAAAAATGGTTTTAATTAATTGAATAAATTTTGGACTCTTGGCCTAAACTATAAAATAATAATTATATTGAAATCCAAAAAATTAACCATAATAAATTGTAGAATTTATGTATTATATACTTTGTTGTCTAATATTTGACTATTTTTTACTTACCGTATTTTCGAGAAATGACAAAATTATTTAAGTACTTCCATTTCAAAATTAATACTTTCTGAAGCGTGTTTGTAATTGGCTAAATTTGATACTTTTCGGAGTTAATTTTTAATATTTCATGATTTAAATTCTATTATTCTAATATAATTTAAATTTCATTAAAGGTTTTAGAAAAATTTCTTTCTTGTAAAAAATAAATATTATGCTTTGTCGAATATTTTTATAAAGTGAATAATGTGACGGCCGACCAAAATTCGCACCTGGGTGTAGAATACTAAAATTTTCTTAAAATATTTAAATATTTACTAAAAAACTTGCCTTTAGGTTATGTTAAAATCATGTCACTAAGTTCGAAATCCAGGGCAAAGATTGTAGAAGTTTAAAGGTGGGAGCAGGATCATTCTTTAGAATGTTTTCTTTAGAAAATTCAAATCATTTCGTTTTCAATTCGTAACTGTAAACTGCAAAAGGGTCCGTTTTTTATGTAATCTGCACATAAACATATATGTGTACAATATTTTAGTTTTTTAAACTTATCAAAAATATATCTTCCTTGGTCTAGGACTGTTTATTGGAATAATGTTAATGTTAACCAATTAACGCCCAAATGACCACAATTTTAACTTAAATTTCAACACACGATTTAAAGTATTTTCAGGTAATGAATTATAGCATCAATGAGATATAGGGGATTTTGGGGGACGCTCTTCAAGATTCTGGGGTCAAAATAGCGATTCGGCCAACACAAAATCCAATATGGCGGATTTTTTTTGAAAAAACACAAAAAAAATCATTGATTTTTTAAAAAATATTTTTTTAGAAGTAAAAAATTTTTTTAATACTTTTCTAAAGTATGCTATTAGTGGGCAAAATAGTTGTACTTTCAAAATGTAAAATAGAGAAACTTTGATTTCAAGATGGCGGAATCGAAATTTTGAAAAAGTGAATGCATTATAGTAAAAAAAAATTCACAGCAATATTCAAAAAGTATCCAAATTCGATTTAAAATTTATACTCGGGGGTTTTCGGGGTCGCTGATAACGAATCCAATGTCAGTTTTTCAAAATTCAAAATGTCGGATACAATATGGCGGACATTTTTTGAAAAATTTCTTGGATTCACTTGAAACTTGTCACTCGGGGGTTTTCGAGGTCGCTGATGACGAATCCAATTATAGTTTTTCAAAATTCAAAATAGCGGATCCAATATGGCGGACTTTTTTAAAAAATTTCTTGGATTCACCTGAAACTTGTCACTCGGGGGTTTTCGGGGTCGCTGATAACGAATCCAATGTCAGTTTTTCAAAATTCAAAATGTCGGATACAATATGGCGGACATTTTTTGAAAAATTTCTTGGATTCACTTGAAACTTGTCTGCCATTTTGGATCCTCCATTTTAAATTATGAAAAACTGACATGGGATTCGTTATCAGCGACCACGAAGTTCAGACGAAATATTTTATGAATTCGTGCGGCGTTTTGAAACAGAATTTCGTGCGAATTTCGAGTGAATTTCTTATGGTTATGGTATGCAATTCGCTCGAAATTACACACGGAAATTTTATGAGAAATGACGCACATTTATTTTTCCACTTTAAGTGATATGAATTGAAAGTTGTAAATTCTTTGCGAGTAATGTTAAAAACATTACAAGAAAAGATTTTAACAGAATTTTTTTATTTAATTAAATTTTTTATAAAAAACATAATTAATTATTGCTGCAAATTAATTATAAAATCTCGTACGATTTTCAGGCGAACTTCACATAAATTACCAAACAGACTTTTATTTAGTTTAAATAATTTCATATATTTCGAATTTTTCGTGAATTTTGAAGAAAAATTCAATAACTTTGATTTCATTTGTTCAAACCTTCAAATTTTTAGGAATAATATGAAGAATGAGTAAAATATAACGCGAAATATAACTTAATTTATTCTGCCTTTTTATTAATACATTTTACTAATAAAGTTTGAAGTAATGTAAATGTCCCTTTTTGTGCGATAAATGTTTTCATAATTCAATTAAAAAAAATTAATACTTGTATCCTTTTACCATCTGCATTTCACCATCAACATTTCGCTATCTTGTAACATTTTAAAGCTTAATGGAGCAAAAAAAATTAAATTTTTATAAATTAAAGTAAGTATTTATGAGAGTTGATCCCAATTTACCTTTTTCAACAGTTGGTAAATGAAAGGTGAGTAATGTATATTTGTGTAAATTTCGTAAAAATTGTTTGAATTTTTTATATTATTATATCCGTTTTATATTAATTTTCTAAGCTAAACATCAAAATTTTTCAAATATTTACATTAATTACATTAATTTGTATAATAATTAAATCGAACATATTATTTAAAAAAAAATAGTTTTTGGATAGCTGTATACAAATAATTGTTTCAGTTAAACATTTCGACAGGAAAATAATTCAACCTAATTTTATACGAAATTCTTTATCAGTTTCTTAAGAAATTATTTATAAAACTCATAGGAATTTCATATATCACTTTTAAAACCTATTTCAAATACATTTTTTTCAAACTTCGCACGGTAATCCATATGGATATTCGTGCGAACTGGCCTACGAATTTCTTACTGTTAAAGTAAGAAATAGTCTTAGTAAATATAAGGTAAAAATTTTGTAGTTTTAAGTTTTCATGGTTCTTAAAAAGAAAATCCAAAAAAACTCTTGTCACACGGGATGACCCTCTTAAAGACATTATTTTTTAATTAAAAATTTATACACAACCGATTCTTTGTACCAATTTTTTACAAGTACATAACATAAAAAATTTTGTACGTAATTTAAGAAAAAATTTTATTCACAATTTGTACTAAATTTACATGAATTTTTGTTAGAGAACTGGTATTAAATTCATATAAAAACAAAAACAAAATTCGTCATGAAATTCAAGCGAGATTTATACGTAACTCGACTACACGGAATAAAACTTATTCTTAATGATTATAATATTCTATAATATAACAGTTAGGTCTTAGGATGTATGACCACTTTCTGTAATGATTACTATGGCTATTGTAATTAGGTTACGTTGCAGTAACCTTATAGTAAGGTTACCGTGTTCTCTTATAATTCCCAATCTTTCTGACAGACGGATCGAACTACATTTATCCCCTGCTTAAAATTCTTGTAAAAAATCTTATACATGATCATGTACAAGATTTTGTACAAGATCTTATACAAGTTCAGATAGAAGAAAATGTATACAGAATTGAAACAAGTTCTTGTAACTGAACTTGTACAAGAACTTGTACAAGAACTTGCAACTATTTTCGACTCAAAAGAATTTCTAAATATTTGAAAAATGTGTACAAGATCATGTACATTTTCTTGTACCATATTATTTTCTTGTACAAGAACTTGTATAGGGTCATGTGTGACTAGTATCACGCAGGGTATAAGTATCTGTCTCCTGAACAGATCATTCACAATATTATCTGGACTGATAATGTTAATAGTTGACGTCTATTACGACGATAATAATTTTTATTATTATCCATTCATCACAGATAATAATTCAAAACTCCAGTTCTTTGAAGAAATTATTAATTATATTACATAATGTAACATATAATAATTACAATTTTATGTTGGTTTATACTAAATAATAATTAAATATGAAATCATTAAATTATCAAATAAATATATATTTAAATATATTATATTACGGTGCAATATTATGGTAACCTTACAATGTAACATTAAGAAAGGTGGGACATTTTAACCTTACGGTATCCTTATGGTAACCTTACACTATAATGTTGGTAACCTTACAGGGTAACGTTACCATAAGGTTACTGTAATGTAACGTGCTATCTGGGCATATAGGGGAGAGTAGGCTACATTGAACCAGCGTCAACAGTGAACCACTTTAATTTTCTAAGAAATGACTGAGTGGAATTTTTTCTTATTTAATATATAAATTAGTATTACCGAAAGCGACTACGTCCAAAAATTTCGAGCACGTAGGGTTATTATTTACAAAGAAAAACGAAAAAAACTGTTTTTCACGTACAAAACAAAAAATTTTGTGGAAATATAATGAATTTTTTTTATTCAAATGGGAAGTTTTAAAAATTAGTAAACTTGTGATTTATGTCGCTTAGGGTGTCAACTTCAATATTCCGATGTGATAAAGAATTTTAAGCCTTACATAAATTTATTATAAACAATTTTTGTTGTGAATGTTATGTGAATGTAGTGAGTGCGGCATCATTGAACCACCCGAAAAAGCAAAGAATTTTCAATTTTAAGAGTGGTAAAGTTGTCTGCTCTACTAATTAGTATGAAAAATAATAGAAGACATGCTTTCATCACAATTGTGAACGAGATAAACTCAAACTGTCACTTTACCTACCTAACCTGACATCAAAATATATTAATCTCTTATATTAACAAATAATAACTCTTTAACAACAATTTTCTATTTTTTTGAGTGAAAAATAATATTTTTTACAATGTGTAAGTGGAAATATTATTTTTGAAGTAAATTGTAGTGTTTTATTAAAGGTGGTTCAATGTAGACACAGATTCTTCAAAATAAGAAAAGTGTAACTTGTTAGAAAATAATTAAATTTAATTATTTAATCATAATAATTTGTGTTTGTAACGTGTATTTTAACTAAAGGAGTACTTCAGCTTAATGTTGATACAAAAACCTGATCAAAATTTGTAAAATGTAATTAGTTTTTGGACTTTAGGAAATACCCGGTTCAATGTAGCCTACCCTCCCCTACTTAATTTAAAATAGTAATATAAGAAGGCAGAGTTTTTTTGTTTTCATGTGAATTTTATTTACGTATAAACATTTATTTAAAAATTTACATTTTTCTTTTCTTTCCCCAAAAGTTTCCTCGCTCTTTTATCTGATTCTGAAAAAAACAATTTTTTATATTAGACTCTAAGAAAATGTAATAAAAAAAAATTTAATCAAAAAGGCAATTCTAAATAAAAAGCTTTATACAAATTCTATAGTATCCTATAGCAAGGCTTTTAATAAAAAACATTAGCAATTTTTACTTCCTATTTAATTTTTTTACAATAATTTATTTGTATATAGGGGAGAGTAGGATACATTGAACCAGCGTCAACATTGAACCACTTCAATGTTCTGAGAAATGACTAAGTAAAATTTTTTCTTATTTAATATATAAGTTAGTTTTACCGAAACAGACTATGTCAAAAAATTTCAGGCACGTAGGTTTATTATTTATAAACAAAAACTCAAATAAACTGTTTTTCACGTACAAAACTCGGGTCGTAAAGTTTCAGAACATTTGGACTGACTACATTTGAATGATTACTTCACTTTAAACTCAAATATTTCAGTAAAAATTGATGTAAAAGCTATAAAATTAGGATGATTTTAAAGTTTTATAAGAGTCAAATCGGCCATGATATAAACAATTTAATCATGTAAATATGTAAATATAGTTCTTTAAAGTAAAAGATTTTTTGTGAAGATTTTTTTTTTGAAATCTTGAGTTCGAGTCAATGCCATTTGAAGAAAATTTTTTTTTATAATTGGCAGTTCACCAGTATGTAGTAAAAATTCCACTCTTTAATTGTAGACCAAAATCATTAACGAATATTTACTATTTTCTTCAAATTCTATAAAAGTTGAGGAGCAAGTTGTCAAAACCCGATAAATCCATTTTTAAAAAAAATGAGCTATACATGGTTTCTATACATTCTAAACACGAGGAAAATGTAAATTTTATTTTTATACATGAAAAAAAATTTATTCTATTAGAATTTTGCTTTTATATTTGCTTATTTTATGTTGAACAATTTTTTTTTCTTTCATAAAAATATTGAATTTTTAAAACAAAACTACATAAATCCCTGCAATAATTTTCCGTAATTTACAATAATGAAACAAAACTTGATGAATCCTTCGTTTTAAATTTTTTCAAGCACATTTATAATTGTTATATTTATAAATTAAAAAAATTAAATTTGTGAAAATAAATGATTATATGTTAGATTTTAATATCTTATAAAGATTTTAACGTTTTATTCGCTCGATTTCTTCGTGATAAAATTAAAAACCAGGTAAGAAAATTTTTACTCTATGTGAAGTTACTTAACGACGGATTTTTTCGTAAATAAACAATCATTTGTTTTCAAGCGTTTTGGTTATGAAAAATGTTGTAGAATTGTTTACATTAAATTGTGCAATTTAAATAAAATGGTATAAAAATGGAATCTTCAGTGAAAGATATTAATCAAGGTACGAGGAAGCGTAAACGTGTTCAGGAAAAAAAGTGATGAACAAACTTCAAGGTAAATAATTCAAAATTAGTTAAAATATAGTTTTATTCGCAAATAACCTAAGTTATGATGCAATGTTAAATTATTTTTATTTAAAAAATTTGATTTAATTTTATTAATATTAAATTATTAAAATTATTAGAAAAAATTATAAAAATAGTTATGAAAAATGTAATTTACACTTTTGTAATAAATAACAGTTTTAATTAAAAAATATTTTAAACGGAGGTAATTCTGATATTTTTGTTTTATATTCAACGATAGTAAATTATGTATGTATTTACCTAAGAATAATTTTTTTTAGATATTCTAATCCTGATCCTGAACTGCGAAATTGGAAACGACCATGCAAACACGATACGAAATCTTATGGTTGTAAGAAAATTAAGCTTTCCGAAATTAAGAAAATTCGAAATGTTTTTTTCGAGAATCCGAATAGGAATGTTCAAAATGTTAAATTGAGTTCTATGATTGGCGTAAACGATCCAGAGCGTAGAAGATGCAAAGATGAAAATTCGTCGAAGAAAAAAAGAAGCATGTCAATAAGTTTATTTTTGAAAAATAGAAATGAAAAACAAATACAAGTGTGTCAAAAATTTTTTCAATGCGCTCTTAGTTTAAAGATGAATCGCATTCGTACTGTTGCCAAGGATATACACGAAGGTCGAGTTCCACGAGAGAAAAGAGGAGGTGACCATAGGGGACACAAGTTATCGAATCAAAAGGAAGCCGTGAAAGAATTTATTGGTAATTTACATGGAATTGAAAGCCACTATTCGCGAACTAAATCCAAACGGATTTATTTACCGGCAAATTCGTCCATATCTAAACTTAATGCTTGCTATAATCAGAACAATCCAGACTTACAAGTGAAGTACGATATGTTTCGTAAAATATTCGTTACCAACTTCAATATCGGATTTTCTTCACCTGCAAGTGATTGTTGTACTACATGCACTCAATTTAAAAATCGTATCAAAGTTGAGACGAATCAATCAAAGAAACTCGATTTAATGACTGGGCAACGAATTCACAAACTGCGAGCATCAGCTTTTTATGAATTGGCGAAGGAAAATCCCGACAATACGTATTCTTTCTGTTTTGATCTGCAGCAAGTCCAGCAATGGTCTAAAACCCCAATCCAAGAAGCTTTCTACTCTCGACAGATTAGTTTCTACAATTTCTGCTGCGTATCTATGGATGCTAAAGATACGACTTTTTTACTTGGGACGAAAGTCAAGCAGGTCGAGGTTCCATACAGATAGGGTCAGCGATATCGAATCACTTGTAATCTCTGAATTTCGAAGGAATTAATCATCTTTGCCTTTTCTGCGATGACTGTCCTGGACAGAATAAACACCCTCATATAGTTCATGTTTTGTTAAACTGGCTTCAAAACTATTCGCCTCAAAACATATCTGATATGATGATTATATTTCCAGTTAGAGGACACAATTTTCTGCCTGCAGATCGAGTATTCGGTAGAGTCGAAAAACTGTTACGCAAGCATCCTACAATTACCCTAACAAGTATGAGTATGAGACATTACTTTCGGAAATTAGATGTGTAAAACCGCTTGGAGTGAAATGGGAATTTTATGACATAAAATCTCTTGAAACATTCTACAAAAAAATTGACGGAATCTCGAACATTAAAAAGATTGTAATTCAGAAATTTCCAACGAAGGAGGAAAACATTCTGTGTAAATAACGTGCTATCAGTATTACAAATTTGAAAGCGAAACTGAATTACCCAAGATCTTATTAAAACGCGGAAAATCTGATGCAGATATAGAGCTGGATAAAATTAATTTAACACACAAAATTTCGAAGGAAAAGCTTGAAGATGTTGAAAAATTGGTAATTAAACAATTTGGAGACACTTGGGACCAACTACCGAATTTGCAGTGGTATCGTACTCTTTTAAATTGTCATAACAGAAATCCTACAGCGACACTTCCTGATGACGAGGAAAGCGAAGAAATTTGCGACTGCTTAGATGAAGACTGTGGTTTTCATGTTTAAAATTGACATAAAAAATGTTTAAAAAGCTTTGTTAAATGTATTATAAATGCTAAAGCTCATAAACTTAGAAATTCTAATTTTATTAATAAAAAACTTACATACGAATTTAATTGTTTATTCAATTCAACGCGCGATAAATGACTTGAGTACCTAGAAAAATATATCTATTTTTCACAAATTTTATAATTTTCATTTTGTTTGCATATAATTTTTAAAACACTAATATTATTATGAACCTTTTTCGTTTTTATTATTAGCATGAAAAAACAGATAAACATTTCATTTGGTGGTTCAAAAAATGACATTTCATTTTAAGGTTGAGTTTAAAAATCACTCTTATTCTATCTACTGGAGCAAAACAGAATACATTCAAACCTATAAGAAACCAAAACTGAATAAATCCAATGTCCTGAAGCAAAACTAAATAAATCCATTTTTATTTTTTAAATATCATCAATAATAGATAACATAACAATTTTTTGGATACTGTGAATAAATATAGAAGGTCGTCTGTGTACATAATCGTTTTTACTTTTATGTTACCTCTAGTGATTTTAAAGATCCAACGTTTGTTGGTTTATCTCAAAATCACTTCAACTGGATTTATCAGGTTTTGAAAACTTGCTCCTCAGTTATTTTCGTATCAAGGGCGCAAAATAGGTGATCTCGCCGGAGTCTTAATTACCTTTGCGCCTATAATGCGAACATAATTTTTTGTCCAAACTGCATGGAAAGTATGGCATTGAGGGCACGCACGATTAAACGCTCATTTTAGTCAAAAATTAAACTCTATATAAATGTTGACTCTTTGAAGTCTATAATGATAAACCTAGTGACACCTAGTGATTTATCTAGTGCAGGCTGTCTAGGTGTCAGGATGACAAGTCTCCTGAAAAAATGGTACACGGATAATTGTTTGGGTGAGCAGCTGTATCACTTGTGGTGACCGCTGCGCGACTTCAATTATGGTACAAAGGCATTAATTTAGTAGTGCTGCTCGCTCACCCGTTGGAAGTGCTATTCTTCCAGTGATGGCAGCATGAAATTCACGATTTTTTTCTAATTTTCCCTGACTTTTTCCGGGCCTATCCGTCTTACATTCGATAGAAATTCTGCAAGTAATAAATTGTTGCCCTCCCAAATGAAAATGATTCGTAAGAATTTCGTTCGGAATTCGTCCAGAATTAGTGTTAAATTCTAATAGGAATTCGTGTGATGGTTTAAAACAGTTTTCGTCCGAATTCCAGGAGGAAAAAAGGATACATAATACCGATGAAAACTTATGTAAAAATTCAGCTTGTATTTGAATTCATATGGAAATTTGACATTAATTCTGATATGATATGAGGTATTTCATGAAACTCTCCTTCGATTTAGTGTATAATATGTTACAGATAATTAAATTTTTAAATAATAAAATTTATTAGAAAATTGCTCTCTTAGCGATTGTTTTTTGTCGGTGGAACGATTTGAAATGAAATGCCTCATATATTTATTTCTATACTAAACACTTTCGTTATAACTAATACTACTACGCAACTGTATACGCACATCGACAAACTTCTCTGAAAGCATACCTCTTCATTTCTTTATATATGAACTATCAAAATTGTATACCACTTGTGGAAAGCGATTTACCTCAAATATCTTTATAACCAAAATCTTCTGAGATATGAAAAAAATTCTTAGTAAATTTGACTACTTTTAAACTACTTTTCTTATTCAATAAGTTCCCAAAGATATTTTTGAACATAAATTAAATAGTGGATATGTAGTTGAATGAAGTAATAATACTACTACATGAACTACTTTTTTTAGTTACATAGGAACCAATGACAGTTTTGTAGTAAAATAAACGTTACTTATTTGTAGTTAAAGTTGCTGAGATAACTCAATAGTAAAGACAACTACTCAAAATAGTAAAATATATTTATTTATTATAAATATTATTGAGTTTTATTTTTTATATTTTCCCTACTTACTTTTGTTTATATATATCTTACATATTGAATTTCGGGTGTACTTCCGAAAACAACCCCCGCCCGATTTTAATGAAACTTCGTATACTTACGTAGTTTTGTGCTCTGATTACGAAAATCATAGTGAAAATTGGCGCAAATTTGATTTTTATGGTGAAAACCATAAAAACACCATAAAATTGTGGTTTTTTGCGTTTTACTTCTAAGAATCGCAAAATAGTAAAAAATGTTATATATAAAAGTTGTAGATCTCTACAAAATACAACTTTAATGTTCTATACATTTTTTTGAAAAACTGTCAAATTTTCGAGAAAAATGCAAAAAAACTTAAAAATACTATGTAAATTAGGTAATTTCTAATATTTTGATATTTCGCTTATCCATATTGCATAAGTAATATCGATGTACAAAAAGGGAGTCAAAGTGATTTTCTAGTTGGTACCAGAAGCTACCGAACCCAGAAATCAACCCCCCTCCAACGGATCTTGAAAACACAATTTTATGGTGACCTATGGAGAAACCACACGAAAGCGGGCGAAGCCCGCTTTCGCTAGTGCCTCGCTTATTTCTTGTACAAAAAGGGAGTCAAAGTGATTTTCTAGTTGGTACCAGAAGCTACCGAACCCAGAAACCAACTCCCCTCCAACGGATCTTGAAAATACATTTTTTATGGTGACCCATGGAGAAACCACACTAAAGCGGGCGAAGCCCGCTTTCGCTAGTGCCTCGCTTATTTCTTGTACAAAAAGGGAGTCAAAGTGATTTTCTAGTTGGTACCAGAAGCTACCGAACCCAGAAACCAACCCCCCTCCAACGGATCTTGAAAATTCATTTTTTATGGTGACCCATGGAGAAACCACACTAAAGCGGGCGAAGCCCGCTTTCGCTAGTGCCTCGCTTATTTCTTGTACAATGTATGTTAAATGACTTTTGACTGTGCCGATTGTCAGAACGTATAACAATGTATGCTATATTATTAATGTTATTAGAGGTAGAGGTAAGTAATGAACGTAGAGGGAAGTAGAGGTTTCAATGAACAATTATTTGTATCTTCCCAACTTATAGTTCTATTATGTGTCAATCATCCTCCTAGTGATGGGATATCGTTTTTCTGCGCATGCGCGATATCTTTTTTACGATATATCGATATTTATTTTCGATAACGATATGTTTTTAAACATCGATATTACTTATGCAATATGGATAAGCGAAATATCAAAATATTAGAAATTACCTAATTAACATAGTATTTTTAAGTTTTTTGCATTTTTCTCGAAAATTTGACAGTTTTTCAAAAAAATGTATGGAACATTAAAGTTGTATTTTGTAGAGATCTACAACTTTTATATATAACATTTTTTACTATTTTGCGATTCTTAGAAGTAAAACGCAAAAAACCACAATTTTATGGTGTTTTTATGGTTTTCACCATAAAAATCAAATTTGCGCCAATTTTCACTATGATTTTCGTAATCAGCGCACAAAATTACGTAAGTATACGAAGTTTCATTAAAATCGGGCGGGGGTTGTTTTCGGAAGTATATCCTGAATTTCTATATACCTAACAGAGAAAACTCTCTAAACACCAGGAATTGAACACTCGATCGTAAAATTCGTAAATCGATCACCTTACCACGCTTGCGCCCGCTATGATGATTTGCACTTCACTCTACATTTAAACTGTCATTGGAGCCTATGGAACTACTTTAAGTAGTAGAATTAGACTGGAAGAAAGTAGTTCCTTTTGTTACTTTTTACTCTACTAAGGAGATATAGTTGAAAATGTCTCATACATTTTTTCAGTGTAAACAAGTCATCTTCGATTCATGTCGGAAGTGATCGGGGAAGTCGTCCATACTTTTCGTATAAAGTTAATGAATATTCCAAAAAAAATACAACTCTAATTAATTTCTATAAAAGAAGATGAAAATAACTGTAATAATTTTTGGCATTTTGTATACTTTCATATTCGAATACTCAATTTTTAAAATATATATAATAATTTTATTCTTCAAATATTGTACAATGATAAATTCATAATACTACATTTTCTTAAATACTGATGTAATAATTCAAAAATTCATACATTTTCCCTAAATTGATACATTTTATTATAAATGTTTATATGAATATATCAAATAGGTGAGAGTGGGTGTTGTTTCAAGATAGATACTTTTATTTTTTTTATCCTCTATATATATAATTCATATTGATAAGAAACTGTCATTAATTATAAAGATACTACAAAAAACTTTTTTTTAAAGATCTACAACTTAAAAATTTTAAACAAAAAAATATGAATATTTATCCAAATAAAAATGCTCAGAAAACATTTTGGGATAATGCATTTAATTTGGCAAGTGTGGGATCTTTTTCAGCACTTATTCTAGATTAATTTCCAATATGATAGATTGTTCAATTATTTACAATAACTTGGAAACATTAAATTCTGTTTTAATATGCAGTGTGGGGAATAATGGGGTAACTAAGTGTGGGGTATATCAGATGCTACGTTGTTTAATTTAACTATCTCAGCAACTGTTTAAAAACAATATATTATGTATGTTTACAAATTCCCCTCAGAAGAATCGATATTTTTATTTCGATTCATTTATACTATTAATGTTTCATTATCGACGCTGATAAAAATTTTGGACTAATTTCGCATTAAATATGGACAGATAAGTACGCAATAGCTTGAAAAATGTAAGAAAAAGGTCCGAAAACGATCCGCGCTAGTCTAATATCAATTGGAACGAAAACCTCAATCCGAAAGCACTCCGATGTAATCCTAAATGTCTACGAATTCATTCCGTAATAAGTCCGCAACAATCCGAATTTATGACCGGTTGAACAATCCGGATTTAATCCAACTAAAAGGTATATTCCGAAACAAATACGAGATAATCCGAAATCTGTACACAAAGAATCCAACATTAGTCCGCTTCAATTCGGAATTAGTGTGGTAAAATCATATTCCGAAACAAATGCAAAACAATCCGAAATATGTATGCTAAGAATCCGGTAATATATCGCCACTCGAATCATATTATATCCCTGCTAAAAATTTCGGACTAATCCGGATTAAATCCGGTTATATTAGTGTTGATTAGTCCGATAATTGTACAAAAATGATCCGCGTTAATCTAACATCAGTACGAGTAAAAATGTGAATCCTAAATCAGTCTGGAGTAATCTTAGGTGCCTATGAATTAAGTTCGAAAATAAGTCTTATAATAATATGAAATTTGTAAATATATCTATACAATCCACAGATGGTCTGAAACAATCCATATTCATTCCAATTGAAAGACTTAATCCGGAATGATTTTGGTATAATATTAAATCTAAATATTAAAAACAATTTGTATTAAATGTAAATAAATTCAAACTATAATTATAATTTCGTATGACAAAAACCTGATCAAAACCAGATTAATTCCGGATTTAATAATTTCACATTTGCAAGCTACGTATTATCGGAATGACTTAGAACTAGATCCGACTAATTCCGGATTCTCTGGTTATACACAAACCGCTTTAAGTTTGAAATTTGACTTTATCTTGACAAATTATTCTTCTTATCTTGACAAACCTGTCCATAAGCAAACTGTTTCGGATTAGCTGCGGATTCACTGGTTAAACCAATCAGATTACTTTTGCATTAACTAGTTTCATATGATCTGACTAACTGCAGACTAAACCGGACTAATAACGGATTCAATAGTTATAAAAAATGGTATTGATTTTAAACTTAATTCATGGTGAAAAAACTCCACAATAAACCGTACTGTTGCGGACAAATTTCGGATTAGTCCGATATCAGTCCCACTTTTTATTCAGGGTACTTATTTATGGATAGGTGTATGTTCGAACCCCCCAGTGTTAGAAATTTTAATGATTTTAAATGACTTTAAGACAAGTTACTTACTCCTCAAAACTCTCTTCTTCCTCGGCGTTAGCTGTTTTCTTGGTGATCGATTTGGTAGTTGTTTTAAAGCACTTGGATTGTGGGATTTTACGTATCTGTTCATTAAAACTTCTCGGGTCCATATGGCCTTCGACAAATCTTTCGCCAATTTTTTGCAGTCATTATTTTCATATATGTCTCGAAATCGAAAAACACTTTCTTTTAAAGAAATACCCTCTCCTAAATGAATGCGTTTTACGTGTAATTAAAAAAAATATGTGACGAGATCTGAAGAAAGGGACCTTAGAAGCAAAACATTATAGGTTATGTTTGTAATGTTTAAAATGAAAAAACCATGAAGTAGGATAAGGAGATGAAACGGCCTATATTTATTGGCCCCCAAATAGGGGGGTCAGAGTAGTGCAGTTTTCATCTCCCTACTGTCTCGAGCGCCCCTTGAGGGAAAATACAGAATTATAATGTATCGTCTGCTACACGGTTGTTTATGACATTTATGAGATGACAGCTGAATGAATCGGGTTATATTTAAGGTTTGAACGAGTTTTATGACTGAAATTGGAAATAAAAATGAAAAGTTAGTATAAAATAATAAATTTATGAGTAAATAATATTATGTTAATATTAAAATTAATTCTTGTTGTCATTTCACTACAAAAACATTGAGGTTATATTTATGTTTTTCTCCTTAGATCACGTGACCATTTAGTTTAAAAAATTACCACTGTGAGCGCTGTAACCAGTAGGGAGAGAAAAACCGCACTACTCTGACCCCCCATTTTGGTGTCAACTTTTTCTGCAATATACTGCAGGCGTTTCATCTCCTTATCCTCCTTCATGGAAAAAACAAAAAAAAAGATCAACTGTCAATATAAATCATTGATCTTTAAGTCTTTATTAGAACTAAAATGTTTAATAAACACTGATTTTAATTTGTAATAAGTAAAAAAAATTTAATCAAGAAAAAAGTAAAACGAACATAACCTTAAAGTTAATTGCTTCTAAGGTCCCTTTCTTTAAATAGCATCACATATTTATGAACTTTTTTGAAAGGTAAAGCAAAATACGAAATATAAAATTATAAAATAAAGTCAATGACAATGACCACTTAGGGTGGAGTTTCATTGCACCGTTTTCCGTTGCGTTTTGTAACTAGGCCACTTATAATCTAGTAACGAAACCCAACGCAAACCCAACCCTGGTGAGTACCTATAGAAAAAATGGCGCAAATAGTAGTGCAGTTAAGGTGCGGCTACACCTCTGCAGGCTGCCTGCCTGCGCAGGCAGGAGCAACGATAGTAAGGGAGAAGTTTGAAGTCACTGACTCTCTTACTCTTGTACGTTACCATGACAACCTGCAGGCAGGCTGCCTGCAGAGGTGTAGCCGCAGCTTAATAGATGTTGTCAATGAAAAATTATATATATTAATCTCCGTATTCTTTCATTCATTCTGTCCGCAAGAATTCCGTCCGCCCTCCTGCTGTGCTTTTGATGACAGAGAAGAGTTGGAGAGAGAAGTTTGTCAGAGTATATAAGAGAGAAAACATGATACAGAGAAGGAGTGGGAAGTATCGTCTTTTCATTCAGTTTAGAATAGAAGCGAGAGAGAGACGAACAGTTAAGAAAGTAACGCCTACTTTTTTTGGTTTGAGCATCATGGTTTTCTGTATTCTCAGTGACAGATATTAGAATAAATAAATGAAATGAATTCAATATAATTTTTTTTTAATTGTGGAAAGAAATATTATCAATCTATCCAAGTCAGGTTCGAATAAAAAACAATCTGTTTACGTTTCAACGACACAGTCCTCTTCAGAAACGAAAAAAATGTCACAAAATTTGTTCAATCAAATGAACGTGTAAATTGCTGGACGAAGACAAGATTGATAATATTTCATCTCTCAATTAAACAATTTTAACCAAGTGATAAATTCAACATCATTATAAATTTTTTTTATTTCATAACCATATTTTTAAAGGAATATAATTTGATAATAACTGCAAAAATAGTAAATTATATATTTCTTGATTACAATTTTAAACAAGTTTTTTTAAATGAAAAAATGTGTGTGCAAATTTAGAATATTCTATCCTTTCAATGAGAATTAATATGAAGGAATGATTTGATTCCAATTTCGAGTTTACGCAAAATTGAAGTATCTGCAAAACTCTAATTTATACATTGTTTCATTTTTCTTACCTTATTTTTGATAAATAATTTACATTTTATTCCCAAAAAAGTGCATTTTTGAGTTTCATTTCCAAATTAAAAAATATATAATTTCCAATATTTTTTATTTATTAATTTAATATTTTAAGTCGAGTGTATTTTTTGTTTATTTTTTAAAATTGCTGTTTTGAAATTACATTTTAAACTTGAACATAAATTGATTCCATGTAACTTCATTGTGTATAGATTTTTAGGTCTTAAAACAATAAACAATATTATTATATTTTCATGCTTATTTACTTATAATTGATTTTTATTTCTCGTGAAAAAACTATGTAGTCCTTTAAATAATAAAATTTTCTAAAATGTATTCAACAATTTGTGTATCTGTTTATAGATCTTGCTTTCGTGTGAACATGATACCTTCCATAGATTTTCTTGAATTCGGATGAAATTTTGAGGGCTTATTTATCACATTAATCTTTCAAAATGGACAAAAGGAATATAGAATATATCCCACACCAAAAATTTTACAGTTGTTTTTTTCAAAAACTTGTTCAAGTAAAAAAATTTTTTTTAGCAAAATCTAAATTTATATATAATAAAATTGAAATTTTTATGTCAAGACGAATCGATAAGTATATACAAAGTATAAATATTTAAATATTTTTAAATAAGCTTAGGACCATTAAAAAGCGTTTATTTGTTAACCCTCACGAGCTCGAGCC
Source organism: Leptopilina drosophilae (assembly GCA_032873175.1). Taxonomy (NCBI): domain Eukaryota; kingdom Metazoa; phylum Arthropoda; class Insecta; order Hymenoptera; family Figitidae; genus Leptopilina; species Leptopilina drosophilae. The sequence continues at coordinate 20,867,549 of CM065480.1, read as the reverse complement.
GGGTCCCTCGGACCCGGAGGAAAGTTTTATTTTCTACTTCCGGTTAAGAAAATATTATTAGAAAATCAACTTCACATTAGACTTCAAGGCGTAAAAACACACATTTTTCACTTTTGTAAAGAATTTTTAATTCATAAAAAACTCTGGAAAATTCCCTTCAAAGTCGAACTTACGTAAAGACTCAAGCCGGGTCCGAGGGACCCGGGTTATAATTGCGTATAAAAAGTTAGTAATTTTTCTGCAATATTGCATTATTTTGTAATGTTTCAACATCACCTACTGTAATAAGTGTAAACATATCCCAAATAATTCCGGAAGTGACGTGGTGCGAAAAATATAGTGCGTGTTGTACGTTTTTTGGAAAATTCCATTCCTAAAAGTTAAAGATCAGAAAATCGATCAGATTTTCTTTAAAATCGGTACTCGGGGTTTTTTAGGGTCGCTGATTACAAATTTGATGTCAGAATTAAAAAATTCAATATGGCGGTCGTTAAAAAATTCTTTTTTGGTTTTACGTCTAAATAAAGATAATTATTATTAGGTAATTTAGCTAAAGATTTTTTTCAGATGTTTTATATTTCTACCATTATTTTATATTACTATTTTTTAAACTATTATATATATATGTGTGTGTGTGTGTGTGTGTAACATACATATAATATATAAAATGTTTAAATAATTATTTATACATTATACGGTGATTTGTCTGAAAATATTTTTTTTGTCTTTATATTTTTTATATTATTTTTTTATTATAAATAATGTTGTTTTTAAAACTATTTTTTAAAATAATTTCTCTAAAATGATACAATTATATGTTAGATAAAAAATATTAACAATTTTGCTATCAAATTTTTTATTTCTATTGATTTTAAATACCGGGTCCCTCGGACCCGGCTTGTGCGCGCAGGCGGAAAAACGGACTCGAGCCCGTGAGGGTTAATAATTTATTCAAATTTTTGTTAAACGTTAGAAATGAGGTTTCTATCAAAATATCTGAATAAAATGTTAGCCAAATCACTTCTATAAGAACTTATTCTTTTCACAATTTTATAATTTTTTAATAATTAAATAAAAAAAATTCAGTTTTTATTAATTTTTTTTGTTTTCCATTCACCAAAAAATGGATAGTTTCTCACTTCTGACCGTGTTAAGTATATGTTTTATCTAAAATTATTAAAACTTTTCTTAAGGAAAAATCAAACAGACAGTCGGAACCAAATTTAGTCCGATTACGTATTATTGTAGGGGAGACCGGGGATAAACCGGACAAGTCAAATATTTCCGAAACCGTAAAGAATTTCAAACCGTGTAAATAACCTATGTACTCACAATTTCGTGATGCAAATGCTGCATAAGGTTTTAAGGGACGTGTCATTTTTCTTGTAATAATAGTTGCCGTTAATATGTGAAAATGTCATTTTTTGAGGTAAAAGTAAAAAATTTTTTCTCATTTTTTAGGGTTTTTATCGTTAAAATTAAAGTCCAAATATCACACAGCAATTTTTCTTTTAGCTCATGGTGTACTGAGTTTAGTAGAAAAAGAGTTTAATGAAAAACGTTAAGAAGAAAAAATATATTGCAGTTTAATTATTAGATGACGGTGTGGGGCTGAATCAGACATCGTGATAAAAAACAACCAAATCTTTGAATACTTTCATTTATTTTATATTAATTAACTATTTTATATTATATTCTTTGCATAGAACCACTTTAAAACTAAATAAATAAAGAATTTATTTTAAAACTCGAATTTGCAAGCGAGTTGCTGCAAATAGACAAGTCTGAAAACTGTAATTCATTTTATATTATATTAATTACCGATTTTACATTTTATATTATATTCTTTGTATAGAACTACCTACATTTAAATAAGAGAAGAATTGATTTGACTTTTCTACAAAAAAACGAAAATTTGTGTCTTATTCTTTAATTAATTAGCCGTGTCTGATTTATCCCCATGGGGTGTCCGGTTTAGCCCCACCAATTTTCGGATTTTTGTTTTTGAGGTAGTAATCTTCGAAGCAACATATCTCCAAAGCTACTGTAGTTTTTCTACATCGAACAAGTGCGATTTGTATGTGAAGGTACAAGCTTCAAAACGGTATATTACTCTTTAGCAAAAAAAATTTTTTTGTATGAGTTTTTTGGCCAAAGAACAAATCCGTCCGGTTTAGCCCCGGTCTCCCCTATTTTTAAAGAAAAAGCCCAATAAACACGTTCTATAATTATTCTATAACAAGAAAAGAATATAAGTCTTGAAAATTTGTACCAATAAATAATACACAATCTTATTTTAACAATTCTTATAAAGCATATTTTGATATCAATATAAATAATATTTTATGCGAAAAGTAAATTTATATTTATTTAATAATTCTTTAAATAATTTTATGTGGTTTAGTAAAGTAATAATTAGTTGTAACTGTTTTTATGCAACAACAAAAATCTCTATTCTAGATCTGTGTTTCGAGGCGCCTAATAGATCTTTCATTTCTTACTGGATTTAGAAGCAAGATATTTTTACTTGTCCAAATGTAAAGAAATTTCACGCGCGCCAAGGCGCGCGTAGACAGCTAGTGTTATTTTTAATTGACATGAGAACTAAAGGTAAATATTAAATTTAAACGCTCTTGGCCGTTTGCAAAGGCAAACGCAAGTAGGTCCCATTTTACTTTTTTTTAGTTATTTCATTTAAAGTATTAAAATAGTTATTTATGATACAAGCTGTGATAGCAACCGAAACCGTTAATCGGAAAAAAAATTTTTTAAAAACCGAAACCGAAAAAAAATTATCTGAAACAGAAAGCCGTAAACTGAAACCGGTATTATAAAAATTTAAAACCCTTTGTTTCAAAACCTAAATTACCTTTTTTCGGTTTTTAATTTACGGAGGAATGGGACATAGAATACACGGAAAAAATTTAGGCACGTCAGCTGTACATGGTGTGTCAAAATTACTTGTACATTCATTTTGAACGCCATATGTGCTAGTTTTGCGCAACAGGCGTACACTATGTACAGCGTTTGTGTCAAACTTTACGTCTGCTCTCTCGAAAATGCACCGCAGACGTACATAATGAAATGCTCTTCTGCTGTCACTGACTTTTCGCATCTGACATTTCAAAATTTTTTCCGTGCAATGACAAAAAGTTAATTACGTTTAGAGAAAATCTCTGTTTTGAAATTAACGTTATGTAGAAATGTTTAAATATTAAGAAACAAAGATGGTAACTAATTATGACTGAAAAACATTAATTACATTAAAATAATATTTTTTTTAAAAAAGATATTTATAAAAAAAAGATATTTATATACATTTTTTTATAATTACGATACAAAACTTTTAGAAGTGATTGTACTAAGATATAACCTAAGAAAATGAAAAATATTGAAAAATAAGTTCGAATTAATTAGTAAATGTGATGCACATACACTTGAAAAATATTTAACGTTGTAAACAAATATCTTCGTTTTTCAATCGTTGGTAGCACTGTCATGACGGAAATAGTTGTGAGAGTGAGTGAGAGGGACATACTGTACTGATGCGTATCTATGAATGGATAAATAGTTATCTTCTTTACCAACAATAATTTTTTTCTTTACAACGTTGCCACGTTTTTATGTGCAAATGTCAAAAATCTTGTATTTTTTTACTTCTTAAATTATTTTATTTGTTATTCAGCCAGAAAGTATATAAAAGTTTAATTATTTATTGAATCTGACATATTGAACTTCAATATATATTTAAGACAAAAAAGTTGACATCTGGAAATATCATTTTTATGTTTGATAACAACCGAGTATTTGAATTCTCCATAAGAGAGAATGTTAAATTAATGAATTTATAACTTTTAAACTATTCAGACAAAAAATTTTCAAACTCTGTGAGCTGTTTTATATTATTATTAGAAACTCATCACCAAAATTTGAAGAGTTTCTGACATTTTTTAAGGGCATCCTGGAGAAAAAATGGTTTCGTGATAGACGTCTTATTTAACAAGAAAAGAATATTTTGAGTGGTGATTTTTTGGTAAATATAGAGAAACGCTCTGGGACCAGCGGTACTCTCGAAATTTAGAAAAATTTTGATAAATAATTTTTGAAAAAAATTGTTGCAATATACGGGAAATGGGGTTATGAACGGTTTGGTATAGACGTCTTATTTAAAGAGGATAGAATATTTCGGTTTCATATTTGGAGGGTGATAGAGGAAGACTCCGAGGAGCGACCCTCTCCGTTTTTGCAATAATTTTGTGAGGAAATTAATTTATTAAGGGGTCTTGTAACATTTTTAGCACTAAAATTGAATGATTTAAAAAAATTTTTTGCTCATAAGTTTTAAAATATAATTGATCGAAAGTTTTTACATGTCATTGTGTATGTTAAGAAGCTTTAAAAAAAGATTTCAGATTTGAAAAAACATAAGTATCTTTCTTCTACAGAGGGCGCTTTGGCCACTGGTAAAAATTATTAGTTGTCATTGTAGCTCATAGCAGAATCATCTAAAATAATTTCAAAATAGATGACTTAATACAGGACCTAAACCTCGAAATACCTAAAAATATCAAAAATGAAGAAAATGGCAAGTTTTTGAATCTAAAAATCTGAAAAAACACAATTTTTTTAAACAATAATGTGATACACAAAAAGAGTAATTTTGAACATTAGTAGTAAATCAGAGGTTTAGGTCCTGTATTATGTCGTCCATTTTGGAATAAAATTTAATTTTTTGATTTTAGACGATTCTGCAATGAGCTACAATGACAACCAATAATTTTTACTAGCGGCCAAAGCGCCCTCTGTAGAAGGAAGATACTTATGTTTTTTCAAATATGAAATTCTTTTTTCAAGACTTCTTAACATATACAATGATATGTAAAAACTTTTGATCAATTATACTTTAAAACTTATGAGCAAAACATTTTTAAAAACCTCCGATTTTCATTCTTAAAAAAGTTACAAGACCCCTTAATGATTGAAAGTGGAGTAATTTCAAGTTAATGCTTTTCTTTAGTTCAAGTCACGACCAATTCTGAGAATTTGTGCCACCTCCTTAACACATAGATCCACTTGTCTGTGTGCTCGCCGCCATATTGTCTCTCGCTTTTGTCAAAAATGCCAAAAATCCATCTTTTGTAATTTCGTTTTTCAATATTTATTTCAAAAATTACTTGCAAATTTCGAGAATAATCTTTATCATCATGAATTCCTCTAATTATCATGATAAATCGGAACTAAATATCTGTCATTATTTTGGAGTGAGACGACACGCGGGAAAACACTTTTGGAGGGCGATTTTTCCCGGATGCTCTTAACTTGCACTTGCGTTACACTTTAACTCCCAATATTTTACTCTTTTTCTTTTTACTCCAATCGATTTTCGGTTGCTGTAAAATGAACTTGGGAAATCAACAGAATGTTGTCGTTAGTATGTAAAGAAATTCCTTTTTTTCTCGAGAATGTATTGCGACGAATATGTGAATGTATGTATTATTAGAGAATAAGTTTGTTATATTAGTGTTATAAAAGCGTGCGTTCCTCAAGAATATGTATATAATATATCTAATATGTATAGTATACAAAAAATATGTTTCCTGTAATCAAGAAGAATATATACAGGAGAGCAAACTTCGTTCTAAATGTATAGAGAGTAGTGGGACTGCAAGCGGGAACAAGGATGGCGTGGAGTGAGTTGCGCCAGAAGTGAATTTTGGGTTCTGCACATACTATACTCTGTCCAACGAGAGCATATCCTCGGTCGCGCAGTTTTTTTGCTATTGGGGCGTTCGGAAAATTTTAAAATAGCATCTCACTATTTTTTTCGCTAGAAAATAGCCAATGACAATCTTCACAATCTCAGTCTTCCCCGTTCGGACTCGGTCCCTCACGACCCAAAGGGTAATTTATGACCTTTATACCTGAATGGGACTTTCAAATGGTAATGATTTTATATAAAGTTCAAAATTTATCAATTTTGATCTTACAAAATTTTCAATGTTATTATTAAAATCCTCATTTTTTTCTGATTCCAACAGTATGTTGTTTGTCTCCGATATTTTAAAATTAAGTTAAATGATAAATTTACTGATTTATGGATTTTATATACATTGTATACTTTCTGCATTCTGATATTACTTATATTTTTTTAGTTTTTAATGTATAATACAATTTTTATTTTAACAAAATTATTAAAGTATATTACATTATTAATTTTTTAAATAAAAAATTAATATGTTTATTATTTAACTAATATAATTAATAAAATACACTAATATAATATTAATGAATTATATTTTCTACATTAATATTATAATATTTTATTAGTATTTATAGAGAATTAACATGTATTATTTATTTATAAATCGTTTGTATAAAAGTAATATATTAAATATGAGACTATAAAATTTAAAACCATATAACTATTATGAACAAAAAATTTCATTAAGCATATTTACAAAATGCATAATATAAATAAAATTCTCCTCTTTATTCACTTTCTGTACTTGAATCCGTTGAAACATCGATAATAATTTCAGAGATTCTGTCTACTAATTCGTCAATACGATTATCAACATTCCAAAATTTCCCTTCTTCACGGATAACATGATTCAAAATATAATAGTCCTCCTTCCACAAAACCCTTATCACTCCCGATGTGAAGAACGATTATACGCTTTCCTTTTCCAGTCGGATTTGGTGGTCCTGTTGTTAAGCCTCGCAGAAAAGCTTGTCTTCCTGATGTTATTGTTTCATCATACCATACTTTGCTTGAAACATCGCCCACTTTTACCCAGGTTTAATCCAAATAGTAAATAGTCCTTCCTTCTTGACGATATTTCTTAATTTTTTCCAAATATTCTCTCCGCCATAAAATCAAATCATTTCTTACTAATAACACACTGTTCCTCTTTCGTTTTTTATAAGAAAATTTTAATTCTTTTAATACAGTATGTATGGAAGAACGGCAAAGTTTTGGAAAGTCATCTTCTGTTGCTAAAGCTGCTTTTAGTTTATCTAAAGTTGGCAATTCCTTATTGAAATATAAAGTATGCACTTTTCTCCTGATTAGGGTTTTCTGATATTCATCCAATTTTTGAATTATTTTTAGTCGACACTTATTTCTACTTGGAGACATAATAATGCCATTATGCTCATATTGTAAAAGAGTCCTTTTGATTGTTGTCCCACCTATTCCAGTTTCCTTACATATTTGCAAAATTGCATCCTTTTTCATAATTCCAGGATTTGCTTCCTTTAAATTTTTAAATATGTTTATTGCAACAGTTTTTAAACGCCTTCCAATGAGCTAAAAGTTATTTAAAAAATCATTCTTCAAAAATTTTTTTTTTAGAAATATACAAATACATTGTTAAAATAATCAACAGAGTGTGTATCAATTAGGCAATTTAAAATTCGCGGTTGTAAAAAAATTGTATATGTAAAAATAAATAAATATATCAAATAAATTGAAAATCGGTCCTAATTTACTCCTATCAATCTTGACATTTTATTAATTTGGTCCAATAATGACTATCTAATTAGGTTTGAAAAAAGTATACTGTAAATAGAAAATTAAATTGATTTGAAAACAAATTTCAGCATTTTTCCCGGATTCCGGTTTGCTAGACAGTTTGTTCAATAGCATATATAATGATATAAAACTTATTACCTGGCCCTTTTTATTTTTTGAAACCGGTGAAAGTTGATTTGCATATCCGTCCATTTGTAAAGAAAAATAATAAATAAATATTTAAGAGCAATAATATTTATGCTGCAATGCACTTCACAAAGTTTATTTAATAAGAACTAAATAAACGTTAATACCGTATTTTTGCAAGTTTTCTTCGTGAAGTCTGAGGATATACTAAGATTTGATTTTGTCGGAAGTTTCAATTCAGGTAAGCATTTGCTATTACAAAGCATTTAGCTATTAAGAAAAGCTATTATTTAGCAATTAGGAAAACTTTCCTATTCGCAGGGCCAGAGAAATGGATTTTTCCCTTGTATGAGGAGAGGAGTGCAAACATTTTATTAGCATTAAAAATAACTAAAATTAAACAAATAATTAAACAGAGCCAAATTTTTTTATGAGATAGGTTCAAAACATTAGTTTTTTGCAAATTGTTTTTTTTGTAAATTGCCAGAAAATTAGTCAGCTTTAACTTTTTCTAAACACTTTTTCAAAAAATCATTTGTTTAAAAATTGTACTGAAAGAACTGAAAAACACTGGATTTTCAATTTTCGAGCTACAAAATTCATTTCTTTTCGAATTAATCTAAATTTTATACACTTTATTTTTCATAATAACTACTTTGAAGGTTATCATGTATTGGAAGGTGGCAATTTGCAAAAGACTGATTTTTTGCCAAAATAAAGGGTTTAAGAAAAAAATGGCGGTTCTTAGATAAAATGTCAAAAAATGTTAACTTTGCTGTAAAAAGAAGTGCATGACTTAACTTTCATTCACATAAAAATAATTACATATCATTAAAATCGTGAGAATTTCCAGATTTCGAATATATTATTTTAAAAAAAAATATCTATAATATTAACAAATTTCCAATTTTTTATTACACTGTAACGTGCTGTTTATTAGAACTTCCATAAACTTAGACCTGCGAATGTTCGAAACGAAAGGGGACCGAAGGAGACAATTTAAACCATATGTTCTAGCCAAAGGTTTTTTTTTCAAAAAAGGCGGCCCAAGTTTGAAAGCCACGCCAACTCAATCACATTTATGATACCTTGCGCGAAATTGACGAAAACTGCTCATTTTACGAGGTCATTCTCTCGATGGACAGAGTATAGTGACATATATCAGCTGATGTAGCAGACAGCTTTTGTGCGCAGAGCCCAAATTTACTTTTGGCGCAACTCATTTCACGCCAACCCTGTTCCCGTAAAATTGGCCCTACCACAAACCTATAGTTGCTTCTCCTGTATATAGTCTTCTTGCCTGTAATATTTGGAAGTGCAAGTGGAATATCCAATACTGACTGGTAAAGTTTACTAGTGTCAAGTGTGACTTCATCTTTTTTTCGCTATTGCTGCGCATGGCATTCCAAATTTTATATCAATATTCGCAAAAACTATAGCAATTTTATTTTCTCACGAAATGGATTTTTACCATAGTTTTTGTAAGTTTCATAATTCTTTTTTACTCATTGATATATTTATAAAAATCTCTTTTAAGGATTCACCAACTTCAGTTTCCTATTTTTATATTGAAATTTGCTACTGTTTTGAAATATAAATCTATAATATTATATTATTTTTTCCAATATTGAGAAAACTCACTCGTTATAATATTTAAAGATTACTATCTTTACAAAAACACCGTTACATCCTAGATTTTTATTTGCTTTTTGTAAAATTCAGTATTATAATATTTAATTTTCCAATCTAAAGTTTCTCCGTGTGGAATGTTTATTTATTTATTTCAAAAGTTTACTTATAAGATTCATTTGATTTCCCAAATTCTTTTTACAGAAGCCCCATGTGAAAGGAATTCGGAAACTTTCCGGAAGAGGTTTCCGGCAATTTGCCGGAAGCGGTTTCCGGAAAATTTCCGCAAAAATTTCCGGAAATTATTTCTCTTCTGGAAGACTTTTTCTCTTCCGGAAGACTTTTTCTTCCGGAAATCTAATTTATTTTGATAGGAGATATTCTTCCGGAAGATTTTTTCTTCCGGAAATCTAATTTATTTTGACAGGAGATATTCTTCCGGAAGATTTTTTTTCTTCAGCAAATAAGCGAGACAATCTAACCCTTCATTTTTCGGAAAATTATTAATAAAAAAGTATATTTAATATTTGATATTTCTTTTTTTCATAAATATAAATCCATTTTTTTTGTGTGTCAATTTGATTTAATTATTTCAGATTAAAAGTTTATAATTAAACCAAACTTAATTAATTTCCGGAAATCTAATTTATTTTGACAGGAGATATTCTTCCGGAAGAATATCTCCTGTGAAAATAAATTAGATTTCCGGAAACTTTCCGGGAGAAAAAATCTTCCGGAAGAATATCTCCTGTCAAAATAAATTAGATTTCCGGAAATTAATTAAGTTTGGTTTAATTATAAACTTTTAATCTGAAATAATTAAATCAAATTGACACACAAAAAAAATGGATTTATATTTATGAGAAAAAGAATTATCAAATATTAAATATACTTTTTTATTAATAATTTTCCGAAAAATGAAGGGTTAGATTGTCTCGCTTATTTGCGGAAGAAAAAAAATCTTCCGGAAGAATATCTCCTGTCAAAATAAATTAGATTTCCGGAAACTTTCCGGAAGAAAAAATCTTCCGGAAGAATATCTCCTGTCAAAATAAATTAGATTTCCGGAAATTAATTAAGTTTGGTTTAATTACAAACTTTTAATCTGAAATAATTAAATCAAATTGACACACAAAAAAAATGGATTTATATTTATGAAAAAAAGAAATATCAAATATTAAATATACTTTTTTATTAATAATTTTCCGAAAAATGAAGGGTTAGATTGTCTCGCTTATTTGCGGAAGAAAAAAAATCTTCCGGAAGAATATCTCCTATCAAAATAAATTAGATTTCCGGAAACTTTCCGGAAGAAAAAATCTTCCGGAAGAATATCTCCTGTCAAAATAAATTAGATTTCCGGAAGAAAAAGTCTTCCGGAAGAGAAAAAGTCTTCCAGAAGAGAAATAATTTCCGGAAATTTTTGCGGAAATTTTCCGGAAACCGCTTCCGGCAAATTGCCGGAAACCTCTTCCGGAAAGTTTCTGAATTCCTTTCACATGGGGCCTAAAGTAAATTCAACCAAGTCCCTTTTTTGGTTCATAAACCAAAAAAACGCGAGGAGACACATATAATATACAGTAAAACACAACGCAGTGTAATGCATTTACAATTATTAACAAAAATATGAAAGTTTAACCACAATAAACACTTAAAACCAATGGAAACAACGTGCTATATGCACATGCGTTGATATACCCAGCTATTAACTGCCATGGCGCTGCGAAATTAAATCAAGCAGCGTGGGTTGAGGTTTAGTTGGTTGTTTTTATTGATATTAAGACTGTTTTTGGCGTTCGCCCCGAGTTAACTCCAGGCAAATTGTGATTGGTAGATCCAACAGAATGTTCTAGATGAATGGACTAAAGTTAACTCCGAAATAACGCGGGGCGAACGCCAACAACAGCCTCCCAGACAGCACGTAAGCTTGTAGCAAGCTTGCGGCAAGCTTGCCACGCAATATTGCCAAGCTTGCACGGCAAGCTTGCCGTAAGCTTACCTCAAGCTTGAAATGTCCCACCTGTCACAAGGTTACACTGGAAGGTTACCGTAAGTTTGCCTCAATGTTGCTCAGTAAGATTGCCGTAAGGTTACTGCAAAATTGCCATAAGGTTGCTGCAAGATTACAAAAAAATTGCTGTAAATTTTAAAAAAGAAAAATTTCTAAGTTTTTTTAGCTTTTTTATATTTTTTATTGCTTAATACGTGTGTATGTATAAAACACAAAAATTTTGAAAATTGCAGCAACCTTTCATTGTAACCTTACGGCAATCTTACTGAGCAACATTGAGGCAAACTTACGGTAACCTTACAGTGTAACCTTGTGACAGGTGGGACATTTCAAGCTTGAGGTAAGCTTACGGCAAGCTTCCCGTGCAAGCTTGGCAATATCGCGTGGCAAGCTTGCCGCAAGCTTGCTACAAGCTTACGTGCTGTCTGGGCTTAGTGTTTATTGTGGTTAAACTTTCATATTTTTGTTATTTATTGTAAATGTATTACGCTGCGTGGTGTTTTTCTGTATATTTTATGTGTCCCCTTGTGGTTTTATGAACCAAAAAGAAGATGAAGAAGTTGCTGTAAAAAAATTTGTGAAACCAAATGAATCTTATGAAGAAAGATTTTGAAATAAATAAGTAAACATTCCAAGTTGCAATTTATGCAATATTTTGTGTAAATCAATGCTTATTTATGTAACTATTACCATTCTCACATTAAATGTTAATAATGTGATAAATAAGCTTTGATTTGCTGTAAATCTTGCATAAATTGCATCTCGGAATGCACATTTATATATCCCAAAAAATTTATTTTTCATAAAATTCGGTTGATTTCCCAAGTTCTTTTTAAAGCAACTAAAATACTCGTTGGAGTAAAAAAAGAGTAAAATATTGGGAGTTAAAATGTAACAGAAGTGCAAGTTAATTTAAACAGTGAGATACTTTAAATACATTGCAGTATTGGTTATACGGGGTGTTTCTGACAATCGCTCTTGAAGTGCACTCATAGCGCGAAGGGGTTCTCTAACCATTTTGAAAAGTTACTTTAGTAACACTTGCTTTTCATTGGCCGAGCACGCTATGCATGTTATCTAAACTTTAGATTATAGTAAAATTCTACAAATAGGTTACGTTCAACTTTGGTTTTATGTAAAATTAATAGAAAAGAGCGCGTTGAAAACTTTTCTGCGCTCTAATTTCGTCATCCGTGAATTTATTCGCAGTGAAAGTCAATACAGGGTTGCCACAGAGCCTGGAAAACCTGGAAATAGCATGGAATTTGAAAAAAGACCTGGAAAACCTGAAAAAGGTATGGAATTTCAGACATTTCTCTGAAAATTCCTCCAGGTTTTCTAAAAAAAATAATTTATTTAGAAATTTCGAATGCGAAGAATATATTTTCCTAATTTATCAATCGATTTAAATTCGAATCAATCATTAACACAGGTGACAACAGTTGCCTTCAAATATCTGATAGTAAGTAACTTTAAGTTTTATGTGTAATTGACACTGATATTGATACTCCCTTAAGTTTTATTAAATATAAATATTTTGCAAATAAGTACCTACTGTTTAAAACGTTTTTTCGACGAATTTTCGTACGAATAAAGCCCGAATTTTAAGTATGGATATTCAAAAATAAATTTCACTCGGAATTTCGTATGGAAATCTGGCTGAATATCTTTTAAAAAACCTTCAAAAGAATTTCCGTGCGAATTTCCATACGAAATTCAGAGGGAAATTTTACTGGTAATTTCATACGAATTCGATAGGAAAACTACGAATTTGGTCGGATTTCCGTACAAAATTCGTACGAATCATTTTTACCTGGGATAACTAAAAAAACTCAATAAACTAAAAAATTAGAAAATTGTGACTGGAATTTTAAAGAATCAAAGTCTGGAAAACCTGGAAAAGGCCTTAAATTTTAATATCTTCATTCTGTGGCAACTCTGTAATAGCGCGAAGACAAAAAATTTAAAAATGGCAGATGATTTAAATCAAATATAAATCCTATTGTATTAGATGCTGCAGTCATAATGACTGCAGCTGATCTTTTGATTCTAAATGAGGATTTAGAAGCTTATGAAACATTTATTGCTCAATCTGAAAAGGAGAATCTTCATAAAATTATTAATTATTTTGAGGCAGTAATTCCCATGCACTTTTTGTCAGGTAAGTAATAATTATATAAATTTATCGAAAAAAGACTCACTCTAAAGTCTCACTTCGAATAAATTCACGGAGCACGAAATAAGAGCACAGAAAAGTTTTTAACGCACTCTTTTCTATTAATTTTACAAAAAATCAAAATTGAACGTAACATATTTGTAGAATTTTACTATAATCTAAGGTTTAGAAAACATGCATAGCCTGCTCTGCCAATGAAAAGCAAGTGTTACTAAAGTAACTTTTCAAATGGTTGAGAACCCCTTCGCCCCAGATTAAAATTCCCGTACAGGATCCTTAAAGGATCCTCCTGGGATCCTGAACAGGTCCTGTGCAGGATTCCATACAGGATCCCGTGCTGGTCATGTACAGGATCCCGTACGGGATTTTGGAACAGGGTTCCTGTGCAGGTTTCGATGCAGAAACCTTAGTTATCAAAGATTTCTGTAAAGGTTCCTGTACAGGAAAACTTGCAGGATCCTGTTCAGGAAATTTAAAAAAAATTTTTTATGTTAAGCAACATTTGACATACATAGACTTCATATTTTAATTTGTTTGGCTCGTATATCAATGTTGGACAGAAAAATGTATTGCGCATTCGAGAAACTCATAGAAAACTACTGCGCAGGAGTTAAAAATATAAATAAATTAATTGAGGAAACCGTGTAGGATCCTTTAAGGGTTCCTTACAGGATCCTTTACACTTAAGTACCTGCAGTTTACAAAACTACAAAGGTTCCTGTACAGGATCCTGCAAGTGTTCCTGTACAGAAACCTTTACAGAAATCTTTGATAACTAAGGTTTCTGCATCGGAACCTGCACAGGAACCCTGTCCCAAAATCCCGTACGGGATCCTCTACAGGACCAGTACGGGATCCTGCGCAGGACCTGTACAGGATCCCAAGAGGATCCTTTATGGATCCTGTACTGGGATTTTAAGCTGGGGCGCTCTGAGTGCACTCCAAGAGCGAATGTCGGAAACACCCACGGAATGTAAAGGCGCTAAAACGGTATGAGGGGTGAAGGGAAGGGTCGTGTATGGCACTATGATGTCAGTAGCGTACCTATTATTGGATCCTTTTTTCCCCTTGATATAACCTAACCTCAAAATTTTTAGTAAGATATCGGATATTATTAATTAATTACTTTATTTGTCTAAAAATGTAATTTAATAAATCCAAATTATCAATTTTACACTCTATTAATAAATTCTAAAGCTATACAAAAATTAGCAGGCGACCCTATTTCAACAGAGGGCAAAAAGAATCTTCGTACAGCCCTGCATATTTATACTTTTTCGTCAAGGTGACCAATTGGATTGTACGGACAATCACCCGAGTTGTCCGTATAACCAAGACTCCAGTGTATATGTGTAAAATATGTAATTATATTTCGAAAATCTTTTTTATCTAGTTAATTTTTCATTTTCTTACAAAATGTACAATTCATATTCTGTAATTATGCCTATTGTATCAATAAAACTAATATATTGAAAAGATTGATTCTGTCATTTATAGTCTGTCAGATTCCATTTCAAATCAGGCAGATTCTCCACTTAACATCACGGAATGCTATAGAAATAAAATATGTTGTTTTTCACAAGCAATTAAGAGATACGTATTTTCCCGATTTGGAAAAAAAAATTTCCCTTGAAGTTATCAGTGCTTGAAAGTTATATACTTTTTTTCAAAAATACTCAATATTTTTCTTCAAATCTATATAACTTTTGGCCTAATTATTCTATTAACCCTCACGGGCTCGAGTTCGTTTTTCCGCCTGCGCGCACAAGCCGGGTCCGAGGGACCCGGAATTTAAATTCAATAGAAACAAAAAATTTGATAGCAAAATTGTTAATATTTTTTATCTAACATATAATTGTATCGTTTTAAAGAAATTATTTTAAAAAATAGTTTAAAAACAACATTATTTATAATAAAAAAATAATATAAAAAACAAAAAATAAAAAAATATTTTGAGACAAATCACCGTATAATGTATAAATAATTATATAAACATTTTATATATTATATATATGTTACATATATATATATATATATAAAATAGTTTAAAAAATAGTAATATAAAATAATGGTAGAAATATAAAACACCTGAAAGAAATCTTCAGCTAAATTACCTAATAATAATTATCTATATTTAGACGTCAAACCAAAAAAAAAAATTTTTTAACTACTGCCATATTGAATCCGTCATTTTGAATATTTCAATTCTGACATCACATTTGTAATCAGCGACCCCAAAACCCCCCGAGTACCTATTCTAAAGAAAATCTGATCGATTTTCTGTTATTTAACAGTTGGGAATGGAATTTTCCAAAAAACGTACAACACGCACTATATTTTCGCAATACGTCACTTCCGGAATTATTTGGGATATGTTTACACTTATTACAGTAGGTGATGTTAAAACATTACAAAATAATGCAACATTGCAAAAAAATTTCTAACTTTTTATACGTATTTTTAACCCGGGTCCCTCGGACCCGGCTTGAGTCTTTACGTATGTTCGACTTAAAAGGGAATTTTACAGAGTATTTTATGAATTAAAAATTGTTTAAAAAAGTGAAAAATGTGTGTTTTTACGCCCTCAAGTCTAATGTGAAGTTGATTTTCTAATAATATTTTTTGAACCGGAAATAGATAAAAAAAACTTTCCTCCGGGTCCGAGGGACCCGGCTCGAGCCCGTGAGGGTTAAGATTTTCTATGAGAATTCTAATGTGTATTTTTGAACTCTTTTATAATCCACAAGAATTTTTCCAAAATATTCTTTATTAACAACATAGCGACGATTTTTTAAAAAAACTATAAACTCGATTTTCTCAAAAACTCCACCTTTATATTTTTTGCTGATTTTTTATTAACATCGTCTGGCTATTAGGAATATAATATGTAAAAATCAGATTCGCTAAACTGTTTTTACAGTAGATAAAAATTTAAAAAAAAATTTATAAAAATTTATGTAAATTAAAAAAATACAACGAAATTAATTTTAAATCACTATTAAATGTTTCACTTATATTTTAAAAAGCAGTATTGAATTATTATAATTCTCTGCATTCGAATTTACAATAAACAATTCGTGTTTAGCGGTTCTGCATTGTAATTATGATAAAAACAATAAACAATCAAAATAAATTTCATTCACTGCAATATCAGATTATATTTTGCTGTTATTTTTAAAGTTAATAATTAGGATTTTTTGCAATAATTAAGGTTCGAAAAGTAAATACATACTTCGGTCGACAAGTTTGTCCAGATTTTGAAGCTGTGCACAAGAAGAAAATTTACAATATTCATAATAATGGATTTGTACAATTGCAAGAACTAGCTGCCTTAACGGTGTTGGAGGTCGAGAACAGGTCAGTGTTGCCAACCCACTCTCCCCCACTTTCCTGTATTTTTCCACTTTGATTACTTTTTTAAAAGAAACTAAGCACTTAATCAAAAAAGTGGGCCTGTACCGTAAAATAAAATTAAATAGAGAATTATTAAAAATTTGTTTGATCTCGATACGATGTTTCTACGAGCCACAAAACGATTTTTGCGATGACAATTGACAGATGTAGGTGACTTGATTTGGGGATAAAATGGCCGCACAACAGAAAGGTGGAGTAAAGCTGGTTGCCTACGTAAAGGCATAACAGTATGATAAAACAGGGCAGTAACTTTTAGTTTGTTGAAAATTATAAAAATAATATTTTGCAATAATAAAAACTAATGTAAAGAACATAAATAAAGGGGTTTTTGTTTATAAAAATATACTTAACATAAAATATGTTTAATTAAAACGAAATGACATTTTTTTAAAATTTTGTTATTCATTAAAATAATTTTTTAAAAAGATTAAAAATTAAAACTGCTAATTAGTATCTCTAGAGGTGCAATTTCTTAAATTGTAATAAATACAAATATTCAAAATGACAAATACACAGAATTTTGAAAAATTAAAATATATCTAACATTTATTGAATTTTTTTGTAGTATAATTGAAAATTAATTAATTATTAATTGGAAAATTAGATTCCAGGTAAAAATTATTCGTACGAATTTCGTTCAGAAATCCGACCAGATTCGTAAAGAATTCCTATCAAATTCGTATGAAATTACTAGCGAAATTCGTGTGGCGTTTTGAAACGTTTTTTCGCACGAATATTTGTGCAAAAAATACCTGAATTTTTTTAAATGGATTTTCAAGAAATATTTACGTTCGGAAATCCATATGAAAATTCACACGGAATAATTTTTGACAATTTTTTCAAAAACTTTCGAACAAATTTTCATTCTAAATTCGAGCGAATTACGAACGAATTTATTTTTGGATTTTTTTTATAAAATTCTGCTTGAAATTCGTATGGAATACCGCACGAGATGTCAGCCAAAAATTTCCTCAAAAATTTTCGACGAAATTTCATACGGAATTCGAGCAAATTTAGAACGAATTTACTTAGAAATTTTTTTTATAAAATTCTACTCGGAAATTCGTATGGAATTCCGCACGAAATATCAGCCAAAAATTTCCTCAAAAGTTTTCGACGAAATTTCATTTGGAATTCGTAAGAAATTTGAGCGAACTACCAAAGAATTTGTTTGGAAATTTTTTTTATAAAATTCTACTCGGAAATTTGTATGGAATTCCGCACGAAATGCCAGCCAAAAATTTCCTAAAAAATTTTCGACAAAATTTATATACGGAATTCGTACGAAATTCGAACAGAATTTTATAAAAAAAATTTTTAATAAATTCGTTCGTAATTTGCTCGAATTTTGTACGAATTCCGTATGGAAATTTCGTCGAAAATTTTTGGCTGACATTTCATGTGAATTTTATACGAATTTCCGAGCAGAATTTTATAAAAAAAATTTCTAAAATATATTCGTTCTTAATTCGCCAGAATTTCGTACGAATTCCGTATGTAAATTTTGTCGAAAATTTTTAAGGAAATTTTTGGCTGACATTTCGTGCAGAACTTCATACGAATTTCCTAGCAGAATTTTATACAAATTTTCCAAAAATAGTTCATGCGTAATTCGCTCGAATTTCGTATGGAAATTTGTCCACGAATATTCGTGCGAAAAAACGTTTTAAAACACCATACAAATTTCGCTAGTAATTTTATACGAATTTGATAGAAATTCTTTACGAATCTAGCCGGATTTCTGAACGAAATGTGTACGAATTTAGTACGAATCATTTTTACCTGGGATAAAATTAGAAATTATTTATTAAGTAAAAAAAACGTAAAAAAATGTATTATTTTTTTCCTTATATATTTGTTAAATTATCTTTAATAATGTTTTCTAACTTATACAAATTTATTTTATTCATTTCTATAAAAATAATTTATTTATGTTTTTTTCCTCAATTATATAAGACACTAAAAAAATTTGGCGCTAATAACTTTTCTATTCTAAAACAATAATTACTTATTCTACTATTTTGAAGTCCCTTTCTATAAGCAACCAATTCATAAGTATATTTTTGACGTTAAAACTGCCCAGTGGACACAAAAATCACCTTACGTTTTAAGAACGTTCTTAAACGTTCTTAGAATGTTTCATGTCCCTTACCAGACATGAAACGTTTTAAAAACGTTCTAAAAACGTTTTGTGCCGAGAGGGTGTCAATTTGTATAGCGAAAACAATATTGACGCTCGTAGAAAAATCGTATTATTTAAAAAAATTTTTTTCTTAAATCCTGATTTCATAAATGTAAACAAGATTGTCAAAAAATTAATTTATGTATAGTAAAAAGCGCAGTTGTCTAATCACTTTTGTATTCGCATAGAAAACTACGTTAGGTCATAAAATATATGTGATATTTGCCAGATTAGACAAATCTCATTTCTGTCAAAAGTTCTGCGTGGGTATCCACAACCGAACCACTTCCCTATATTTTGGTGTCGATGAGTAAAATTGTGAAATTATATTTAATTACTAACTCTTTTAGCAGAAACATGATTTGCTGAAGAAGCTATAATATTCTAAAACTATTGGGTCAGAATTTCTCAAACGGATCACTTTAAAAGAAATAATTTTGTTTTTCATCTAAAATAATTTTTTTTTACTTCTTGTAAAGAAAAAGGAAGAGCCTGAAAATTTTAGAACAAAAAAATATTTTTCTGGAAATCCAGTTGACCGATTTTAAAATATCAGAATGGGTTTTCTTGGTCATGAAACTAAGTATTTAAAAATAATTTTTATTTTTTAAAAAATTTATTTTTAAAAGTTATTTATATAATTTGTTTATAAAATGTTAATAACAAATTAAGTTCTGCGGCTCCTAGAAAAAAAAGAAAAATTGTTTTATATTGCCAACACTCCCCTGAATAATAAACCGTTTTGAAAAAAATGTACGTTATAGGGGTCTTCCATAAACCACGTGTCCCATTTAGGGGGAGGGGGGGTGTCAGCAAAATGCTACTCTTGACCACGAGAGGGGGGAGGGGTTCTTCTTCATGACACGTGGCTTTATTTTACATCTCTTTTCGAATTTACGCGGGCTATGTCGAACTCCTACACTGTAAAAAATGTTGGGTGAAATTTACACCGTCGCACGATGGCAATAAAAGGACCCTCGTCGCACGATGTGAAATCAACCTGAGCCTCGAATGAAATTTACATCGACGCACGATGTACAAAAAAAATATACATCGTCCGTCGATGTAAATTTCATTCGAGGCTCAGGGTGATTTCACATCGTGCGACGAGGGTCCTTTTATTGCCATCGTGCGACGGTGTAAATTTCACCCAACATTTTTTACAGTGTATAATTGAGTGGATTGACGAAGATGAAATCGACATAGATCAAAGTATTATACCCTTCTTCGAAGAAGAAAATACCTTTCCAATCATACACTACCGGTCAAAATTGAGAGACCACCCATTTTCAGGCGAATGAAAAACTTTTTAAAACATAAGATTTATTGAAACTATAATTTTTCTCTGTTCATTTGTTGATAGATGTTAAAATTTTGAAGAGAACAAGATGTTTTAGAAGTCATTGCCCAATATTTAATTTAGATATTTTGAAAAAATCGTCATTTTCAATGTTTTACAAAAATTTGAATAACTTCTAAAATAATGTACGCTTTTTAATGACCTTAGGCTTATTTTAAAGGTCATTTGTTACACTATAAGACTTACTTATAAGCATTAACGTGTAATTCTTTTCTTAAAAAATGCAGGCCGTCAAACGTGGACCAAAAAAATTAAAAAAAATTGAAACATTCTTATTAACAGAAATATAATTTTTAAAATTCAAACGTATTTTTTTAAATAAATTTTCTTGAAAAATCTACACCATATGATGTTTTAAATATTTTTTAGAATAGTTTTTAGTACAGAAAAATTGTTCCAAATTTTTTGAATTTTTTTGGTCCACGTTTGACGGCCTGCATTTTTTAAGAAAAAAATTACACGTTAATGCTTATAAGTAAGTCTTATAGTGTAACAAATGACCTTTAAAATAAGCCTAAGATCATTAAAAAGCGTACATTATTTTAGAAGTTATTCAAATTTTTGTAAAACATTGAAAATGACGATTTTTTCAAAATATCTAAATTAAATATTGGCCAAATGACTTCTAAAACATCTTGTTCTCTTCAAAATTTTAACATCTATCAACAAATGAACAGAGAAAAATTTTAGTTTCAATAAATCTTATGTTTTAAAACGTTTTTCATTCGCCTGAAAATGGGTGGTCTCTCAATTTTGACCGGTAGTGTAAATGATTTACACGAGTGGCTAATATCACCATTTACAACCGCAGATTTCTAATGTTTAAACTTATATTGATCTATTGATCTCTACCTCTGTTTTCGAGGCAATTTATTTATAATTAAAATGTGATAATATAATAATATGGTGTTTTAAATATAATTATGAAAACAATCTATTCAGTTTTATAAAATCTAATTTTTAATATCCTTCTTTTTCACTATTAGTAAAATAAAACAATAAATGCCGATATTTGTATACGTACAGTGCCTTGGTGCGAAAATAGTATATTTCGTAACGAGTGCGAGCAGTTGTCAATTTTTGAACGAGTACTTTCTTGAGAACAAACTGTAGGCGAAGCGAAGCTTCGCCTACAGTTTGTTCCAATGAAGTACTCGTTCAAAAATTGACAACTACTAGCACTAGTTACGAACGATATTTTTCATAACAAGGTGCAAAAAAGTGCCCTTTTTTGCACCGCGTTATGAAAAAATAAAATTAAACGTTTGAGCCACGTGGCACAATAGGGGGGGGGGGTTCAATGTAAAACCACTCTTGTACACGCAGGGGGAGGGAGGGGTCAAAATGTTGGAAAAAGAGGACCACGTGGTTTATGGAAAGCCCCTTAATTGCAAAAAAAGTTATTAAATAATAACTGTGGCGGTGCAAAGCGATCTATGGCTCGCTGCGCTACAAGTTCGTATAAATTCCAACAGTCTCAATATTTAAGAAAAAAGTAATACAGTTTGAATTGTTAATATATTTATTTAAAATTGTGATTAAAATATTATTAATATTACAATATATAATTCAACAATATAATAAAATAACAATATACACAATATAATTATATTAGGTGATTCATCTGAAAGTGCCACTTTTAAAATTGGGTCAGGGTTAGCCAAACGGATCGGATAAATTAAAAAACTTTTTTTTCAATGAAATATCTTTTATTCTCATCTTTATGTGATAAAAATAATGTCATACAAAATTTAAAGCAAAAAAAAATTTTTTGTTATAGTTATTAACAATTAAAGTTTTTAACAATATTAAATGAAAATATTTTTTTCTTGAGTTCTTTTTAACCGATTTTAAAAACCAAATAGGCGTTTTTTTCGTCTTGAAGCGTAGAATTTAAAAATATATTTTGTTTAAAAAAATTTTTATTTTTTATTGTTTTTTAAATTATTTATTTATAATATTATAATAAAAAACAGTCTTCTTCACGTTATACTTAAAATTAAAAAATACTATTTTATTCTGCATACATTTTTGAGTAAGAAACAAGTGAGAAAAAAGATGGCACGCTACTAGAAATAATAATATTAAATTATTTTTGTCGCCGTGTAAGCCGTTTTGATGGTGTTCGCCGCATAAACAAATCATCGAAACGCAGATAAATATTAGAAAAAACCGAAAGAACCTCAAATTTAATTTTAATGTATAACGCGAAAATAGCGCAGCGGGAGCGAACACCATCAAAACGGCTTACACGGCGACAAAAATAATTTAATATTATTATTTCTTGTAGCGGGACATTTTTTTCTCAATTGTTTCTTACTCAAAAATGTATGCAGAATAAAATAGTATTTTTTAATTTTGAGTATAGCGTGAAGAAGACTGTTTTTTATTATAATATTATAAATAAATAATTTAAAAAACAATAAAAAATAAAAATTTTTTTAAACACAATATATTTTGAAATTCTACGCTTCAAGACGAAAAAACGCCCATTTGGTTTTTAAAATCGGTTAAAAAGAACTCAAGAAAAAAATATTTTCATTTAATATTGTTAAAAACTTTAATTGTTAATAACTATAACCAAAAATTTTTTTTTGCTATAAATTTTTTATGACATTATTTTTATCACATAAAGATGAGAATAAATGATATTTCATTGAAAAAATTTTTTTTTAATTTATCCGATCCGTTTGGCTAAGCCTGGACCCAATTTGATTTTTCAATTTATTTTTTTTTAAATTATACGGTTTCTTTATTAAACTTACATTATTTTATACTCAAGAGGAAGAATTCAAGTTGCGCAAAATTAATAGTTGAAAATATTAAAGTTTTTCTTCTTTAAAGCAGATTGACTTTGTTGCTTCAACTGGTTAGCTTTATTTGTTTCGTGAGTTTTTTTATTAAATTTAGACACTAATATAATTCACATAATTCATAATAAAATTACACTGTTAAAAAAATTATATAAAAACTATTAAAAATACGTTTTTAAATCCAAAAAATTTGCTTTAAATACTTTCTTTTATAACGAAAAAAACCCTTTTTGCTATTTTTAAATTTAATAAAATAATAAATAGTAACACACATCAAATAAATAATAAAAGAAAACAAAAAATAAATAAGGACAATACGCTACAGATAAGAAATAAAGTAAATTAAATAAAATTTCAATTGAGACTGACCATCAATGAAGGCACAATTTAAACGTTTTTCTTTCTTGTTATTAAAACCACTCGGACGTTAAAGACTTACTATAAAAAAATTTTTTATATTGAAACTACAAAAAACTAAATTGTTAATAACATTAACGAAAATTTTTTTTATCTAAAATTACAGGGTTTTTTTACTCTACGAGAAGTAAAACAAATTTTTTTCGAATTTTTTTCTAAAGAATTTTTAATAAATTGATTTGTAAGATCAAAATTCTTGAGACGCATGACCGTTTACCATAAATTTCATTTGACAAAAAATCTATTTTGTATAAAAAAAATATTATTTGAAATTTATTTGACATACATTTCATTAAACATACAATTTATGTTGCATAAATGGCATTTAATATGATATCCATTTGATATATACTTAATTAGACATAAAATTTATAAAACATATGGGCAATTCCACGTGAAATTTTTCTATGACATTTTAGAATCGGTTAAACATATTTTTTTCTCGTTCCTTATAGAAAAATATTAAATACATATTTTTTTTATTTTTCCATAATTGCCAAAATTTTCGAGATATGAATTTTCGAAATTTTGGATTTTTAAAAGCAGACCTATTTTCAATAGCTTATAACTTTGAAAGTATTGAGTTTCGAAAAAAGTTGTCAAAGAAAGAAAGTTATGGTTTTTCTTCAACTTTTAAGAGATTTAAAAAAAATATTTTTTAAAATTTTTTAGAAAAAAAATTATACTTTTATAAACAAATTAATTTATTTTCAATTTGGGCGCGATTAATTTTTATTGTTTTCTTATTTATTTAAACCTGCCAATGTACAGAAGATTTTTTAAAAAGATCCGAGATGGGCCGACTCATAGTTATCGTTCTATAAATTTTTTTAGAACGAAAACTATGAATTAGTAACCCAGGTGCGAATTTTCGGTTGGCCCATAGTTGGGCCAACTTTTACAAGGTCGGTCCAACTTCTCGTGCCAGAGGTTGGGCCAACCATACAGATGATAACGGTTGGCCGTCTAATGGCGACGATGGTTGGCTCGACAAGTCATAAGGAAGTTGGCCCAACTTAAAATGCATATGTTGTGCCAGCTATACATTTCAATGGTTGGTCCAAAAACTGACGCCAAAGTTGGCACGATTTTAAATGCGTAAGTTTGGCCAACTTTAACAGCCAAAGGTAAAAAATTATTAAAAAACTAAATTATTTAAACAATTAACACGTTATTATTAGCAAGAACATCAGATATAACATTTACCTATTATTACTAAACACAATCTCATACATACATTTTCGAAAATATCTACCGCTTGCTGGGATCGAACCCCTAACCTAACGCGCCGAAGACTTATACACTGACCACTACGCTACGCTCACATGGGAGTCCATACCGTTAAATGTATATTAAAGCTGCAACAGTCGGGCGAACCGTGGCCCAGAGTTAGGCCAACCGAGAAAGTTTAAGTCATTTAAACTGTTTTTCACAAAGTTTTGCCAACCGTCGGGCCAACCGTGGCCCAGAGTTTGGCCAACCTAAATTTGTAAGTCATATGAGATACGTTCCCCATAGTTGTGTCGACCTTTGTCGCCAAAGTTGGCCCGACGGTTGGTTATACTCTGCATGTAATGGTTGGCTTGCAAAGTCGGGCCAACTGTGGGCACTAGTACTTGCCAAAGTTGGGCAAACTCTGGCAACCAAAACTTCGCTTGCCAAAGTTAGGCCAACCGTGGGCCAACCTTCAAACTCTGGCGGCCAACCTAAATTCGCACCTGGGAAACCTAATAGCTTATAATTTAAAAAATTTTGAGTGTAGAAAAAAGTTGTCAAAGAAAGAAAGTTTTGGTTTTTCTTCAACTTTTAAAAGATTTAAAAAAATATATTTTTTTAAATTTTTTAGAAAAAAAATTATTTTTTATAAACAAATTAATTAAAAAATTTATAAAACGAAAACTATTAGTCGGCCCATCTCGGATCTTTTTAAAGAATCTTCTGTATATTGGCAGGTATAAATAAATAAGAAAAAAATAAACAAGTTGTAAATCCAGATGTTCATTACATGAACATTTTGCTTCCTCTATACGATCAGCAAAAAAATTTGCTTCCTCGTGGAGGAAGTACTAACTTATTGTCACGTATTGACATATTTTCCATGTTGTTGTCTTCAAACCTAATTAAAAATTAATTTTAAAATTTTGTTATATTTATTATAATTATTTCAATTCGATTCGTCTTGATGCAAGGAATAAGATTTTAGATTTATTTTTCAATAAATAATAACATTTTATTGTACAGCAACATGATTCTTAAGAAAAAATGAATTTTTATTAAAAATGCAAATTTTGTGTCTGTTATTGGTTTTAATTTTGTAAATTTAAATACAATATATACTTTATATATACCAATCGATCCGTCTTGATGCAAAGAATAAAATTTTAGAAATACGTGAGTAAGATTTTCTTATACAGCAACATAATTTTGCGGAAAGAACTCATTTTTTGAGAAAAATGCGAATTTTTCAGCTTTAATTGTGATTAACTCTATAAATTCTCATACAATTTATTTTTTTTATATACCAATCGATTCGTCTTGATGCAAAGAATAAGATTTTATTATATTTAAACTTCAATAACCAGCTTAAAAAAAAATTTTTGAAAAAAAATTTTTTTTAGAAAAAAGTCGAAAAAAGTTTTTCTGTTGTTTTTTAGTATTTATGAAGTCAGACATATCCAATTTTCTTTTAACTGATAAAGATGCTATCAAATTATTTGCTTCCTTCAATTTATCTTCTAATTCATGTACTTTTGAAATTTTTTTAGCGACTTTATTGCGAATAATTTTAGGAGATTCGTTCAATGAATGGTCGGAAATTTCTTCAGATGAATTTTTATTAATTTTCTCAGATGAACTTGGTGATCGTTTCTTGGAGGAATTTTCTGAATCCTTCTCAGGCGAACTTTGTAATATCACTTCAGAGGAACTTAATGGACTCTTCTCGGGTGAACTTTCAGGAGTTTTATTACCCAAAAAACTTTCCTTTTCAGATAATAATTTTTGATGAAGTTTGTCTCTGTCAGCAATTCTTTTTGCACTTAGAACTGCAGCTTCTTTTGCTTTCTAAAAAAATGGAAAAAATTGTTTTTATATATTGAATGTATAATAGATAATAAAAACAAATAATGTAGATTATTATTAAAATTATTGTGTAATAGTGACAACTTATGTGGATAATTCTTCAAGATGTGTTTACTTTTGACAAAATTACTTTTTTAAAAAATTTTTGCCTTATAAATCTCATCAATTAGTATTAAAATAAATTTATTAATAAGTGTTTGAGCTAAAAATGTATTTTTTAAGCCCTAAGTGAAGAATTTCTAGTTAGACGGCTTAATTTGAAATTTAAATAATTTATGTATGTTATATAGTTATAGAATAAATGAAATAAATAATATTTGTAATATGCACAGAAAACCCCAGTTGGGTAACAAGAGTATCTACTTTGGAGGAACGTTCCTTAACCTTATCATATTGTTTAATATTTTTTTGGTTTCATGGGCGGGGTTTACAAAACAAAGTTATTCCTTGACAACTTTTTTTGAAACTCATTATTTTCAGACTTACAAAGTACTGAAAATAGTTCTACATTAACAAATCTAAAACTTCGAAAATGAATAACTCGAAAATTGGGCAATTACACAAAAATATACAATTCGTATTTCATATTTTTATATGAGTGATTCTCCACGAAACCGACAATCTCATGTCCCTAGTGTTTTTTAAGAAACAGATTGCACATATAACAATGAATACAACGTAAAAAAGTAACTCTTGTGATTACAAACAAAAACCTATAGCCACTTTAATTTCTAAGATTAAATGTTTTTTTAAATGCAAATTGAAGAGCCAAATCGTCATGGTGAAGATCCTGAATTAAACAAAAAACAATTTCTATCAGTTTAACTATCAATTTTGTTAACATAACAAAACTATGGCAACTAATTATGCTACATGGATGCGTGAACAGTTAAAATGTTGAAAAAATACAACAATTACAAACAATTTGTCCGTCCCGTAACAGATAGTTCATTCTTGACTATCATACTTAAAATTTACATTATGATTTTTATTTTTATTGAAAAAAATAATAAAAATAACAATAACAAATTGTCGGTTTCATGGAGAATCACCCAAATATAAATATACCTATATTTAAATTTAAATATAGCAAAAAAGACCATGTCACCTCTCCTCCTCTTAATATATAGGGGAGAGTGGGCCATTGTACCACGGATTTTGTTTTCGGATCAAAAATACCATAAAAAATGTTTTTTCGAATTCTATCATATAGAACTTTTAGTATATTCATTAACATATCTTTTGGCATGATTAATTAATTATAATTTAAAACGGACTCAAAATTTTGATTGTTTTTCTAGAAGACTATTTTTCGACTTTTTAAAAACAGGTGGGATTTTAAATTAATTTTAAAAAAGTGCCTAAAATCTTTAATTGTTTATAATAATAACAAAAAATTTTGTTAGCAAATACTTTTATACAGGAAAATCAACATTTTTATTGAAAATAAATCTTTTGAATTTTAGGTGTCACGTTTCAAAAATTCTTATTCTAATTAAAGAAAATAAATTTAGATGCACTCAGCGTTTCACAAACTAAGACGCCATTCGCCTAAACCGAATTAAAAACAAAGCATTAATAGATATAAATTATTAAAAATATTTTTACTATAAAGTAATTTACGAATGTGATAAGACGTTTTAAGTTTACAGAAAAGCTGTTAAGGGCATGTGGAACCAGCCAACCAGATAATACTTGTATTAATTTTCTCATGGGTTTTCTTAGAGAATATAAAATAAATCTTGACAAAATATAAGAAAAATAGTATTTTATTTATTGATGTATGGATCTCTAGTCCAATTGGTATAAAAATTTGATTTTAAATATTATTTATGAATAAATAAAAACTTTGATATTTTTAGAGGAAAAAGACAATCGAACACAAATTAAAATTTAAAAAAAGGAATAAATTTATATTTTTCTATTTGAATTTTCAAAAATTTTAGAGAAGAAAAGACAATCGAATACAAATTGTCATTTTTAAAAATTAATGTTTAAATTGAAAAATGTAAATTTATTAATTTTTTTAAATATTAATTTGTATTTGATTGTCTTTTTTCGAAAAATATCTAACTTTCTATTAAATGAAAAATAATATTTTAAAGATAGTTTTTCTATTAATTGAACTAGAGATCTATGCGTTTACATTTGAAATAACATTTTCCTTAATTTTATCATTATCTATTACTTGTATTTTTAAAGAAAATCAGTGGGAATGATAAAACATTTATCAATTGAAGTTGGTTGGTTCTACATGCCCTAAAATAAAAATAGAAAAACATTGAAATCGCACTGAGAGAAATGAATAGCTGTGAGTACTATTTGGTTAGTAATAACGCCGCTGCTAATTTTAATTACTTACTGTTACTATTCAGTTAGTAATTCCAGCCATTTAGTTAGTAACGTAACTAATTAAATTGGTAGACCAACAAAAGAAGTAGTTGAATGAAATAATAAAATAATTGAGTATACTAATAGAAAATGGTAACACCAACCAATAAGTTAACAGCAGTATAGTTTACTGACTAAAAATAATCCTGGAAAAAATGGTTACCACAACCATTCATTTCTCTTAGTGCGTCATTTCTTTGTCTCTCTCATATGGTGGCTCATATTTATCTATTCACTTGTTTGTTTATTGTGAGTAAAAAATATAGGTAGGGGAGAATGGGGAGTTATGAAGCACGCTTTGTTTATGAGTTGTAACATCAAAAAGAAATTTTTTTTCAAATTTTCTCCACTTGAATCTCTAGAGGGTCTTCAAATATGCTTACTGGTGGAAGAATTTGCATGAAATAAAATAAAATCGACGATTTTTTTTCGTTGGGCTAAGAAGCTGCTTTTTCAAGTTTTTAAAAATCATGGGGAGTTGTGAAGCACTACTAAAAATCGCAAAAAATTATATTTTTTGGTAAATATTCTTTATTGAGATTTTGCATAAATCCTTTTGAATTTCATGAACCTAATTATTGCTGGGTATTATATGGGTAAACTTATCTTTTTCCTTTGTTTCGCAAATTTTGTAAGAATTCTACAAAATGGAACACTCAAGAAAACTTTATAAACGAAAGGTTTATTACGATAAACAAAAGGTTCACACATTGTCTTGAAAGATATGCAAAATATCTGCTATCGGAATGAATCCAATTACAAAACGAAGATATTAGGTGAAAAAATATTCAGAGTAAGTGACATCTATCAAAACAATTACTATGCGAGATCTATCGCCGTGCTTCACAACTCCCCATTCTCCCCTACCTATAAATCTCATCATTAAAAATTATTTAATATATTCTCCATTTCTACTAGTATTGAAAAACTTTATTTTTATAAATCGAAAAAACTTGCTTGATTTTATTAATTTTGAAATTTGAATGCTGAGTAGGGGAGACCGAGGAGAGTTGAAACGATTTTTACATTATTCAGTATAACTCAGCCAAAAATTATCCTATTTTTATAAGCTTTGTATTTTTGGATAGGTAGTTTTGTGTAGTATGTGAATCAGAAATGAAAAAGAGAATTTTATAAAGATCTAATACCCGTTTCCAAATGTTGTGGTACGCAATTTGGAAAAAATTAAAATTTAACATCGAATTTGTGATCAGCTAACCAAATACCCGCTAATATAATATATTTCGTAGAAATACCCTTAATGTATAGTTTGAATTAACAATTTTTTTTGTATATTTGTTTGCAACAATTTTGTTGATACTGCCAATTGATTTTTTATTTTCTAAACTTTCGACAGAAAATTTGAATTATTTAAAACATAATAGTGTTTCTTTAAAAAAAGTAATTGAATTTGTTTAAATAATTTAATTATTTAACAATATTTTTTAAGTCCGGTTCAATAGGTCTCTTCTAAATTTTATACAGATTACTTTACAAAAAAAAATATTGAAATCAGTTAAAAACTTTATATTGTAGAGGGTTTAAAGCAAGTGATATGCAACTTTTTTTCCTAATTGCGTGCCACAAAATTTAGAAACGGGTATTAAATCTTCATAAGATTCTCTTTCCAAAATAATTCGAACGATCTTTCTAAAACGTTGAGAACATTGTTTTTTGAAATTAAACAATTAATTTTGCAATAACAATTAACAATTTTTAACAACATATTTGTTTTATGGTTTTAAATAAATTTGTAATATTTAAGGTTAACAAAAATCCAAGGTTCATTAAAATCCATTAATTATATCACGAGATAGAAATATCTGGCTTTTTTGTATAGTTTTGTTACATAGTTTTGATAGTAAGACTCCGTTGTGCAGTTGTTCAAAAATCTCCGTTAAAAAAGTTACATCAAATTAACTGCTGAATGGTTGAAAATAAAAAAAAATATCACCCAAGTTTGAAGATAAATTTTTATCCTAATTGAGACACATCACTGTCTAAAGTATTTTTCATTTGTTTACAGTCCCAAATACTTCCACTATTAGCTACAAGGCTTATAATGTTTTGATAAAAAAGTTAAATTGTTTAATCTAAAAGAACAGTTATTGTCACCCACAAAAGATGTTCCTGGTCAAATATGAGGTAATAGTTATTATTATTAAATACTTCTAAAGGCACATTATTATATAACAATTCAATTTAATTATCTGTTCGAAACGAATAAATACTATTTTAAAAAAAGGGATGTCAAAGTCGATGCGATTTTCCCATTGAAGCTCAATGCAAATATCCAATCCACTTTGACACGGCCTTAAGTACAATTCACAAAAGTTCGGATCTGTTTACTAAATATATTTAATATATCGACAGCTTCTGTTAATTTATTAAATATATTTAACTTTATATGTTATATAACTTAAATTTATTTTACTAATAAAAAAACAAAGTATATTCGCTGTCTTTTTCTTCATTTATTAGCGAATCTATGCTAAGAATCCTTATGTCCTTGCGCCAGGATTAATATAACAATTTGTAAAAACTATTAATAAAGTTAAAACTGTAAGACTACAAAAAATATAAAAAAATTTAGATTATTTTTACACGTTTATTAAAATCTACATTTTTAAATTAGGAACTTTCTTACTTTATTTCTTACTTACTTTCCAGTAAGTAGGGGAGAGTGGAGCAAACCGGACCGGTCACAATATTTTCGAAATGGCGAAATTGGAAAAAGTGTTGTTTACAAATGTAAAGCAACCATGTTTAGTTTACTTTATTTTTTAAATCTGA
Source organism: Leptopilina drosophilae (assembly GCA_032873175.1). Classification (NCBI taxonomy): domain Eukaryota; kingdom Metazoa; phylum Arthropoda; class Insecta; order Hymenoptera; family Figitidae; genus Leptopilina; species Leptopilina drosophilae. Next base: position 20,835,622 of record CM065480.1, on the reverse strand, counting down.
CAGTTTTAGCGGGCGTTTGTGCAACGAAGGAAGCAAAAGTTTTTTTTTAGTTTTTTCTACACTTTTACGAATTTTTTCTTAAGGAAATTCTGAGGAAATCGTGTGATGTTTCCAAATATTAGGTCTTAGGTTTTGAAGGTGCACACCTCAGGAATATTTACCACCAAAAACTTTGATGAATTTGCAAAGCGTTTCTTTTTGACAAACATTTATTCTCAAAATGGGCCTATGGGGCAAACCGGATCGTTTTCAGTGGAGTAAACCGGCCATAGAATATTTCCATTGAATTAAAGTTTCATAAAAAATATTTTGAAATAAAATGTTTCTTTCATTAAAATATATTATGCCCTTTTCATTACTACAACCATTGTTTTTCATGATTCTTTATGTTTTTTATTATTGTTGATTATGTGAATGCAATAATATAAATAAAAAACCAAACGGTCCGGTTTACCCCAGGGTGTGAGGCAAACCGGCTCGTTTGCAATTTTTTTTAAAGTTAACACAGCAACTAAACAATAAAAGGAAAAGTATAGGTGACTCTGGGAAAAAGTTGCGCAATTAAATGATCTTTCAAACAAGCCATCGAAAAATGAGATTGGTTGATTCGTTTAGTCAGAAGAGTAAAAAACCGTTAGTATGGCTGGTTTGCCCCACTCTCCCCTAGTGCAAATTTTATTAATGTAGAATTTGTAAATACTAATCAGTAAATTAAACCCTTCACATTCTGGTTGAAAGCAGATAGAAATAGAAAGTTTTTTTATCGACATGGCCATGAAATAAAGGAGACCAAATTTATTATGATTCATATAATATGTGCCATGGACTGTCAGAAGAATAATGTTTTTGTAATAATATATATTCAGTTTGAAATTTATTTACTCTGGAATATACTTAGTTATTGAAAATACGCAACCAACGTTTTAAAATTCAATTAAATTGCATCTTTAAAACGTTTTTTATTAAATTAAATGTGTCGATAATTTCTCGTATAGTTTATTGTAAAAAAATTTAAATATTAATGTAACAAATTGCAGTAATTTACCTTATTCTTCATTACACTGTCACGAATATTTTTTGTGTCATTCATAACCAGACTGTCATCTTTTGATTGGATGAATTTAAGTCGTCGTTTAGATGCTGACATCTTTTCGACCTCCATTTTTTAATCTAAAATTAGATGATAAATAGTGTCTTATGAAGCTTTTTACATCATACAACTGAAAATCATTTAACTATAAATTGTCATCAAATTCAATAAGCAAAATACAATTTTAATTATAAATAGGCAAACTTTAAAAAAAATATTAAGTTGTACATTATTTTAAAAAGTTTAAATAATTTAAAAAATTAATATAAAAAACTCTAAAAATTCATAAAAGGTTAATTAAATAAGACTTATTAATGGTAATAGCCATGAAGAAATTATTGAAAGGAGATTATACTTACAATAACAAGAAAAATTATAAAAGGCGTAACAAAATAATTGAAAGGAATTTAAAGGTAATTAGATTTTTATGATAGAGGAGAATAAAAAGAATTATTTATTATGAAAATTATAATAATAATAATAATAATATTGCTTGAAAGTTCATTAAATGCTTCTTAATGTTTAAAAAAATTCAAAGTAGTTTGGTAAATGGAAACTGTTTTTAAAGATATACATTACGTTTGTTATGTGTAGGTTTTTTGAAATTTAAATTTAAAAATTTTTTAACAAATTTTACCTTTTCAGATACAAGCACGAGACCATGTGCCCATGAAAAACAGGATTTGGAAACGAATAATTTTTACTAAAGCCGAATAAAAAATTAATAAGTATCACTCTGAAACCATCTGTATAATTTCATTTTTTAATAATAATTATTACATATACACATAAATAATTATACTTACTGCTTTTAAAAAAAATTTGGGCACGATGAAATTTTCCATCATCAGCTTTCACAAGGAAAAATTTTTCCACGAAATTATCAATAAAACTTTTAACATCTTTAACGTTTACTATAGAAAACTTTTTTGTTGTATAAAATCTAATGAATAAAACAATATCTCTTTTTTCATCGTCTGAAGAAGACATTTTAAAACAAGATAAGATTGATTGGATTATAAAATTCAAGAATACATTATATGAAAACTAAATCTCGTTGAAAGCAGAAGCACAGAGACAGACAGATTTCACTTAAAGTGTGTTTACATAAATAGCCATAAACGAATGCTCGCATGTTAAGGCTTTTTAGCAATAGGATCTAATGGAGAGTCCACAATATGAGTAAATGACTTAAGGTACATTTAGGGAGCGTTCAGCTTCAGACCTTCTCATGCAAAACTTAGGGTGCGATCCCATGTGAGAAGAATACGTCGACCGAAAGCAGAAAATCGTGAGTGCAAAAGAGATACACTACCGGCAGAAATTGTCGGTACGAACGACGGGCGAGCTACGAAAAGTTGCTGCCGAAATTAAATTAACATATTTTATTATTAAAAAATGATAGAAACTTGGTTCTTGGATCGTTTGAAAGCTAATTAAATTCTGCGTCGTTTGATATATGAATGAAAATTATTTGATATTTTTGAGAGATTTTATCACCTAAAATATTTTGAAAAAAAAATTAATTAATTTGTCTATTTTTGTGCACCATGTTTGTGTGGCTGCACATTCTAGAAAAATTTAGAGAAAAATTTTAAACTCTAGCAACTTAATCTTTAAAGTCTCAGCTTTTATTTGAGCCTTGAAAATTGAAAATCCGTTCAGTAGTTTTTGAAATATCTAAAAAATTATCCTAGCATGTTGTTTTATAATTTAGGCGGTGATACACACTTATTGCACTCTCGCTGCTCACCTGGTTCATTGCGGCAGGACCGAATAACCGGCATATAGAGTGGGGGTCATATTTAGAGCCCTTATTAAGTTTTTTATAATTTTAGATTTAATATTCATTATAAAAATTTAATAATTGTTAAAGTTAATTATTATGTACATAAATAAGTTGTCATTTTACAAACTTTCATGATCAAAGAGTCGTTTAATTTGGGAAAAAAAGTTAGAAAAGTGAAAATTTGTACGTAGAAATAAACGACTATTTGATCATGAAAGTTTGTAAAATGATAACTTATTTATGTATATAATAATTAACTTCAACAATTATTAAATTTTTAATGAATATTAAATCTAAAATTACAAAAAACTTAATAAGGGCTCTAAATATGATCCCCACTCTATATGCCGCTTATTCGGCCCTGCCGCAACGAACCAGGTGAGCAGCGAGAGTGCAATAAGTGTGTATCACCGCCTAAATTATAAAACAACAGGCTAGGATATTTTTTTAGATATTTCAAAAACTACTGAACGGATTTTCAATTTTCAAGGCTCAAATGAAAGCTGAGACTTTAAAGATTAAGTTGCTAGAGTTTAAAATTTTTCTAGAATGTGCAGCCACACAAACATGGTGCACAAAAATAGACAAATTAATTAATTTTTTTCAAAATCTTTTAGATGATAAAATCTCTCAAAAATATCAAATAATTTTCATTTATATATCAAACGACGCAGAATTTAATTGGCTTTCAAACGATCCAAGAACCAAGTTTCTATCATTTTTCATTAATAAAATATGTTAATTTAATTTCGGCAGCAACTTTTCGTAGCTCGCCCGTCGTTCGTACCGACAATTTCTGCCGGTAGTGTAGGTAGATATTGTTGTTTTTTTTTTTCATTCCCATAATTTTCTGCTTTCGGTCGACGTATTCTGCTCACATGGGATCGCACCCTTATGCATGCAGGTTGCCACAGTAGTGATCAAGAGTGAGGGAGATAGAATAATTTCCTATCTCTCTCACTCTTGAATGCTACCATAGCAACCTGCATGCATAAGTTTTGCACGAGATCGTGTGACTGTACATTTATACGACGGTTGGTAGAAAAAAAAATTTACCGAAAAAGTAAAAATCGCGTTCACACTTTGCTTTTCCGATATAATGAAAAAACTGTTCGTAGTGGGAATTTAAAAATGTATATTTTATTAAAATGAATTAACACTGTTTTAAGTAAAAAAATCAAATTTTTATTAGATGGATATTGTTTTTTAATGATTTACAATAGGAAGATGAATTTTCTTGATAAATAACCATTTAAATAAATATTAATTAACTTTTGTTTTGAAAAGTTATAAGCAACATTACATGTTATTGATGCGGAATAATGATAAATTATTAAGTAATATTTAAATAATTTAAATAAAAATGTTTAATGCATATTAATAAAATTAATAAAAATGCATATTAATAATATTTAATATGCATTTTATTATTTGTATATACATAAGTATAATTTATTTTTTGAAAAGTAGTAGATGATTTTTTTGTAAACAAAATATATAATTTTCAAATAGTTGTAATTTATTGTTTGATAATTTAAATCTCTAATAAATCTTTATTTGGTTTTATTTAATTTAGACGAGTAACGTTTATAATAGTTTTTTTTAAACACAAAATTCCGCATCAACAACAGCTGTGACGTTTCTTACAACTTTTCAAAACAAAAGTTAGTTAATATTTATTTCTTCTCCTAGGGATCGTAAGACCTTGTTGTTGGTGGAGAAGCTTACGGGCCTAATCGGGCAACGTCTCTGGACCCCTTTCTCTCTCTCGTAGTCTGTCGGTGAGGGCCCACTCCCCGTAAAGGAGGGACCGTCCGGGCAGCAGAGGGAGTAGAAAGGTGAGGAAGCGACCATTGGTGGGAAGTAATGACCACCACTGGAAGCAGAGGAAACTGTTGCCTGCGGGGCCTTAACTAAGAAACGGTCCCTCTGGTTTCCGTGGCAAAGGAACTAGAGTATTGAGCGCGAGCTCTGCCCCCAATCTAAGACGTACGGATACGTGTCGATGGATGGATGGCACCAGGGTTACCAAAGCCGCCGCGTGTCCCGGGCGGATCGGCCGGACGTTGGTCTGGGCTGTACTGGCCGGGCTGTGAACCCGTAAAGCTCGGGGGATCGGTCCGGTTGGGACTCTGGCTGGTGGACGGTCAATCTGTCCGGGGCGCTGTGGATGGTGGTGTCGCAAACGGCGGTCAGGGATACCGGGAGACCTCCCTGTACTAATTTGACTCCTTACTCCTACATGCGGGGCTCTGTAGGAGTGGACATTTTGTTTTCCCTAGCTACTCGTGGGACTTATATGGAATCTCATTTTAAGAACTTAAAAATTGACACACGCCAAGGAGACGAGGCGGCTGCGTCTGAGGTCTCCTCGGAGGCTAAAGACATGACGGCCCCTGTTCCCGAGGTGGTGAGCCAACCGCCTCCATCGGCTGGCCCAACGGTCCCATTGCGGGCTGACGGACCAACGGTCATGGAGCAGGTTGGATCTGGCTCGACTGAAGGGCCCCAGAATAAAAAAAAGGAAAAACCTCACCGGTTCTGCAAAGAAACGGTTGAGGAAACAACGGCTGGAGGCCGGTAATAATGATCCCACTTCTTCGAAAGTGGTCGAGACCGGGTCGAAAAGAAAAAACGACCAAAAGGACTCCCCACCGGCGGATAAGTCGGACCATAAAAGACCAAAGTCGGTCCATCATGAAACCAGGAAAGATGGTGGAGGGGCTGGGCTAACTTTGGCACAGAAGACTAATCCTCTGACGATGGTGGTCTCCGACGTCGGCTACCCGGAGGAGGTCCTTTCTGAGGAGCAATTTTGGCTTTTCAGGAAGGCCTTAACGCCGCTCGTTCGCAACGAGCCGGCGGACCGGCTGCCGAGGTTTGAGGCCTCCTTCTTTAGAGGAGGAGTCTTCATTTTTGTCGCATCCAACCCGGAGGCTAAAGCTTGGCTTACAAAAACCGTGGCCGAGCTAAGGCCCTGGGAAGGAGCGCGATTAAAAGTCAGTGGGGTGGAGGTGCTCCAAAGGATGCTGAAGGCTACGGTGCGGATCCCGGGTGAACCGGAGGACGTGCAAGTGGTCTTCAAGACTCTTGAGGCGTACAACCCCTCACTGAAAACGTCAACTTGGCGCCATGTCAATATTGACGGACCTCAGGCGGCTAGTATGGCTGAGAGGAACTTTCTCTTGGTTATACAGGTCCCTGAGAGTCAAGCGAGAGCTCTTGCTGCTCTCGACTTCAGACCCTTCTATGACTTCGGTCGGGTAACCTTTAGGGTTGCTAGCCTTGGTCAGGATGGGTCTGAAGAAAAAGGGGCAAGTGAACAGCAACCATAATGGCTGCCCGTAAGCTTACCCTTAAACAAATTAACTTGCATCACAGTAAAGGCGCCTCAGCAGTTTTGATGAGGAGCATGACTAGGATGCACACAGGCATATCACTAATTCAGGAACCATGGTTAGTTCGAGGTGCTATTAGGGGACTTGGGGGGGCTAGCTTTAATGTTTACAGGGATCCCAAGGCTACCAAACCAAGAGCGTGCATCCTTACGAAGGGCATTAATGTTGTACCTTTGCTGGACCTGTGCACTGGAGACCTGATGGCGGTATTGACCGACTTCGAGGGTATCGGAAGGATGGTCATTGGATCGGCTTACTTTCCGTATGATAGCAAAGTTAATCCTCCAAATGAGGTATGTAAATTGGTGGATTACTGTGCAGAGAGGGGACTGCCCCTTTTGTTGGGCTGTGATGCTAACTCGCAACACAGGGTGTGGGGGAGCTCAAAGAACAACCAAAGGGGACAGGAGCTATTGGAATATCTATTGGGAACAGGACTGGATATTCTAAACACGGGTAAGGTACCGACATTCAGTAATGCTGTCAGGGAGGAGGTGATTGATATCACCCTCTGCTCGTGCAGTATTGCACACAAGGTAAGAAGATGGAGAGTATCTAATGAACCTTCACTTTCTGATCATTTACAGATAGTCTTCGAGCTGGACGCTGTGGTCCCTTCGGAAACCAAGTGGATTCGTAATCCCAGGAAAACGGATTGGGCTAAATACAGCGCAGAGCTGAAGGAGACACTTTCTGTATTACCAGGCAGGATTAGAGATCATGAAACCCTGGATGAGGTGGCTGGTACTTTTACATCAGCCATAATAACAGCTTTTGAGAACAGCTGCAAACCAACGAAAGTTCGTTCGGCAAAAGAGACCTACTGGTGGAATGAGAGGCTAGAAAACCTCAGAAAAGAGACCAGGAAGTTATTTAAACGTGCTAAAAAATACCGCACGGCTGACAGTTGGTCCACATATGCAAAAATGAGGGACAACTATAGAAATGAAATAAGGAAGGCACAACAGGATAGCTGGACTGCCTTCTGCTCCAGCATCGATAAGGGCAAAGAGGCAGCGCGGTTAGACAAACTGCTTTCAAAAAACCCAGATGCAATTTTAGGCACCTTAAGACTGCCTAACGGAGGATTTGCCGAGTCCGACGAGGAGACTTTGGCTCACCTGGTCCAGACCCCCTTCCCAGGCTTTTCTAGATCTGAGAAGGGCGGTCCCGATTCTCGGCCTCTGAGTAAACTACCGCAGGCTGAATATAGGCCGCGGAGACAGTTGGCTAATGGAATCGTGACTGCCGAGAGGGTCAGGTGGGCCGTGGAATCCTTTAGCCCTTATAAGTCTCCCGGACCAGACGGCGTTTTCCCCGTCCTTTTGCAAAGGGCGATGGATCAGGCGGTCGGACCGTTGGTAAGGCTTATCAGGGCAAGTCTAACTCTTGGATATGTCCCAAAAGCGTGGAGGGGCACTAAAGTCGTCTTCATACCAAAGGCTGGCAGGAACGGATATACCTCACCAAAGGATTTTCGTCCAATTAGCCTAACATCTTTCATTCTGAAGTTGGTTGAAAGATTAGTGGATAGATACATCCGCAGTGAGATCTTAAAGCAAAATCCTTTGCATAGAGATCAGCATGCCTATAGAACGGGATGTTCTACAGAATCAGCCCTTGCCAGAGCTGTTAACTTAATAGATGGACAGCTACAGGATAAGGGTTTCGCAGTGGGTGTTTTCATGGATATAGAGGGAGCTTTCAATTATTCCTCCTCGGAGATTATAAAGGAAGCCATGATCTCTCATGGTATTCCCACAACCATTGTTGACTGGACCTGTCACATGTTGGGTAACAGGAACCTATTAACAACTAAAGGGAGCTCAACCCTTCGAGGAACAGTTAATTCTGGATGTCCTCAGGGAGGAGTTTTATCGCCCTTACTTTGGTGTCTGGTAGTGGATGAACTGCTAAGACTCCTCAGTGAGAAGGGTTATCATGCGATTGGTTATGCGGACGATATCTTATTAATCGCTCGCGGTCCTCAGCAGGCGTTAAATATGGTAGATGGATGGTGCGGACAAACTGGTTTGTCAGTCAATCCAGCAAAAACGGAAGTTGTTATTTTCACCAGACGATACAAGTGGAAAGCCACATGTATGCTAAAACTGGCTGGAAAAGAACTCCAATTCACAGAGAAAGCGAAGTACCTAGGAGTCATCTTGGATAGTAAGCTTCTTTGGAAAGAACACTTGGATGAGAAGTGTAATAAACTCACAGCTACTCTATGGCAATGTAGGAGAGCTATAGGATGTAGCTGGGGTCTTAAACCGGATACACTTTTGTGGATCTACGAATCGATTCTGCTTCCTAGGCTGACCTATGCGTCTGTGGTCTGGTGGAGCAGAGTTGAACTTAAAACGGCAAAAGACCGGTTGGAGTGCGTAAGGAGGCTGGTCCTGAGGAGCATCACTGGTGCTGTGCGCACTACGCCCACGATGGCCCTTGGTGCTCTTCTGGGACTGGAACCTTTCATTAAAGCAGAGGCGGCGAAAGCTGCCCTGAGATTAGGTGGGGACAGAGGCCGTAGGGAAGTTGGCAGATGGCGTCTCCCCAGCAAATTGGTGGAAAAACCCATTCTCAATATGATTAGAGATAAGGTGACTCCACTTTACCTCTTTGACAAGAAGTATAGAATAAGTATACCTAATAGAGAGGATTGGCATGATGGGCCTGCCCTTCTTCCCAGAGATGCTATAGTCTGGTATACGGACGGATCGAAGGGACGAATTGGCGCAGGCGCAGGTGTCTATCAAGAAGCAGTGGGGGTGGCTCTCGCATATAGTTTGGGAACCATCACTACTGTTTTACAATCCGAAATTGTAGCGATTCTCTACGGTGCTTTTGAGGCTCTAGAGCGCTGCCAGGATAGAAATATCTATATTGCCTCGGACAGCAAGGCAGCCATTTGCGCTTTGAAACGATATGTTACGACATCCCAACTGGTCGGAGAGTGCCACGAGGCGCTCAACAGGCTAGCTGGAATTAACCGTGTTACCCTCATCTGGGTCCCAGGACACTGTGGAATTAAGGGTAATAACGTAGCGGATGAACTAGCCAAAGAAGGCGCTAGGAAACGATTTATCGGACCAGAACCAATAGTTGGTGTCTCCAACAAGTGTCTGACTTTGGAATTTAAACAATGGCGGACACTAGAGCACCAAAAAGAGTGGCGGGCAGTTGCAGGTTGTAGACAGGCCAAAGCACTCATTGGGGAAAACTTAAATCCTAAAAGAGCGGCGGATTTCCGCAGGCTTAATAGGAAAGAGGCGAAAATCATAACAGGTTTGTTAACAGGCCATGGAGATTTACGCTATCACAGGCATAAGATGGGCATCGTCGAGGATCCCAAATGCCGTAAATGTGGTGAGGAAAACGAAACCTCAGCTCACATTCTGTGTCGATGCCCTGCCTTGGTGAGGGAACGATATCAGATCACAGGTTGTTACTTCCTTGAGGAAACAGCAATCGCTACTAAAGAACTGGCCGCGGTCCTGTTTCTATGGAAAGGGCTTTGGGCTTAGGTCAGGCGGTTTAGTAGGACTTTGGGGACGTAAAGGGATTATCCAAGCGTCAGCGGCTGCTAAGCGGCTGCAACCCTAATAGTTAATAATAATAATAATATTTATTTACATGGTTATTTATTAAGAAAATTCATCTTCCTATTGTAAAACATTAGAAAACAATATTCATCTAATAAAAATTTGATTTTTTTACTTAAAACAGTGTTTATTCATTTTAATAAAATATACATTTTTAAATTCCCGCTAAAAAAGTTTTTCCATTATATCGGAAAAGCGAAGTGTGAACGCGATTTTTACTTTTCCGGTAAATTTTTTTTCTACCGACCGTCGTATAAATGTACCCTTAAGGCTGTGTCAAAGTCGATGCGATTTTTGCATTGAGCTTCAAAGGGAAAATCGCATCGACTTTGACATCCCCTTAAGGAGCATTCCTTGAGCATTCACACAACTTTTGGAAAAACCATTCTTGTCATTCTCTCTTTTATGACAGGGGCATAAGTTTCTTTCATTCTACATTTTCTTACTTTTTCCAAAAATTTAAAATGTAGAATGAGACAAACTTTGTGGCGACTTTCTCGAGATTTGAAAATTAAATTTATTATTCTTTAATTACGTGGGGACGACTCGGGAATGAAACTCACAATAAAAGGAAACCTGCATCAGAAATCCAACGATGAGTGATAGGAATCTCTCGAAACGACAGCAAGCGAATGAACGAGCTGATGCGGACAGAAAAGATTTGATCAGACTTACCAATTTGAGGTTAACCCAGATTCAATAGGCAATTATTATTATTTCACAAAATATTTATTTATTATAATCACAGTGGATAATACAAAAAGTTCTAACGAATAAATTAAACAGTAGTTAACTTTTATTTTAACGCGTGTGATACGAAGTATAATCGAATGCTTAAATTATAATAATCTCGTGGCACAGCACGAAATTCAGTTGACGGCCCGCGAATTCTTTCGATATTTTTCGCATGCTGGTAACAGCATGTGCGTTTGTCGTCTGCTCTTCTAGTCGACGGAAACGCCGCCATATTAGTACGCGCTAATAATTTGAATCTAATAAACGAACGGAAAGGGCAACTCATTATAAATAAAAAGTCACTGAAGCGTAGTGAGTTAGCCAACATCTGCTTGTTGAATTATCAATGTTTATTATGCGGAGTCGGCAAAACAAAAAGATATGTTTCATAAAAAAACGAAAAGGTTAATCAATAGAATTAAATAAAAATAAAAATTAGATATTTGTTTTGTAAATTGGTAATAGCTTGCAATCGCTTTCTGTAATAATAATAAGTATATTACATATTGGTTTTACTCACACTCATTCATTACATACTATAGCTTATGAATGATTATTTGAACGTCGCTTACAAAATAATAATAAGAAAAAGAATGTTTTCTACCGTAAGAACTAAACAAGGATTTTCTTTGTGTACCTAAACGAAAGTAAACTAAAAATAAGTAGAAAATTATAAATGTACATAAAGAAAATAACAAAAATTCATGCGTAAAAAATTATAAATTTTTTTTGTACGTTATTGGTTCTGTTGTCGTTCTGCCTAAATTTATGAAGCTGTCGGTGGGTTATCGTTCTTTTTTGTAGATTCTAGCAGTTGGACCTTGCATGATTTGCCTTTCTTCTTGGTGCCTTTAGAAACGTCGTTATTCAACCTTTCAGCTACGGAAAGAACAACGGAAGTGGTGGAGGTATTAGATTCTGTATCTTCTGTTGAACTATCAGATAAATCAGTTGATAAGCGTTTTTCTATGGTTGGAGGTCTTGCCGTATAATTTTTTTGGGCGTGGTTGCTTGTACGAGAGTTCCAGTTAGGCGAATGCTGCGATGTTCAGCCTCGATTTCGTGAGCGATTTGTTTTCGTGTTGCTGTTTCTTTTGCTACCAGGTGTTGGCGACACAATGAGCAATGTGGATCCGATTGATTCCGGGGTGATAAACAGCGTCTGCATTTGAGATGTTCGGGAAGGGAAGGCGTGGCGTTACTGAAGTGGAGCCATGGGCAGTCTCGTGTGGAAAATTCGGTTCACGCGCATATCTGGCAGAACTTTCCATTGTATTCTTCTGGACAAGAGCGATGGCTATGCCCAAGTTTACCGCAATTCATGCAACCAGGTGGAATCTTCAGTCTTAAGGTGTTTAGCTCCAGGAGGCTAGTCAAAAGTAAAGTTTTTTTTCTAAAAGTTCAAAAAAGAAATAAATATCATAATGAAAAATAAAAAAATCACATTTTAAATATTATTATTTAAGTTACGACATATAAATTTGTAAATAATAGAAAATTAAATAGAAAATAGTAGTGTTTTGAGAAACGTAGTGTTTTGTAGTTAGAGACGTGGCAACATTGCAGTCACTGCATGTACGTACATCTGATGCTAATTTGTAAACTAGATTTTATTTTCGTGATAATTTGTGATTATAATCAATATTTTAATGCAACTACTTGTAAATATTAGCAAGACAAAATGGAAATGCAATTGCGATTTAAAGGAAAATTTATAAAAGAAAAAGTTCTACAGCAAAAATGAAAAAGAATCAAATTTCTTAAAGAAAAACAAAACGAATGGCGAAACATAACCTCGAAAGAAAAGAGGCACCCTTGCGAAGGAACTCGCCTAGTTGATTTGAAATTACTGGGAAAAAATTTGAAATGTCGTAGTTGCGAAAAAATTTTGTCATTTGAAAATGTTGTCGAAGAAAAGAGATCTGGATTAAACTCTACTTTACGCGTTATGTGCGACTTTTGCTCCGTACTATCAGAAGTTGTAACTAGAGAACAACACAATGTTACAGATTAACCAAAATCTTTTGTAAAAGCTAAAATTCATAATGATGTAAGTACGAATGTTGTATTAGGTAAGTACAATTATTAAAATTAATAATAAATAATAATTTATTAATATAAAAAATACACAAATGATAAATAGTATAATATTTATAATCCATGCTTCAATTAATGGAATAGTTTGACTAATTGTTTCAATACATGCCACACATATTTAAATATTTTAAAAAATACAAATCATTTCAGGTGCTTTTCATGCTGGTATAGGATACACGCAATTGAACAAAATTTTGGCTTGCTTGAATGTTCCGAATCTTCGACAAATATGTTATACACATTCTGCACAACCATTCTACAGTTGTACGTACATTGTGATTCATTGGTGTATGTTTTGTATGATCTGTTACGTCAAAACAAGAAACCTTTTTAAAATATACCTAACGTTCCTCGTTTTAAATTAGTTTCATAAATGAATCTAATTTAGGATGAGGATAAGTCAATGAGCCTACTAAATGTTTTGAAAGAATAATTTATTTAAAAACCAACAAGAAAGAAAAGAGTTGACAAAAATACAATGAGTATAATTAAAATTATAGATCTTACTTAAAGAATAACGATTACTAGTGGTGTGATGCTTATCTGGTAGTTGAATCTCAATGGTGGTGAGCAGTAGACGTAAAGGGGGCCTTACAATTGTTGTCCTTAATGGTTTGGTATTAGTCCTCTTATTTACACTAATGAGATAGTGTATTGTATTGTGAAAATATCTGCTTTCTTCCAGACGGTTGTCGCCTCCTGAGCAAATTTCGATGGTTCGAAATTTGGAATGTGTTGTTTCAATATTAGACTTTCGTTGATAGTTGAGTTTATTTCCAAATTTATATATTTTTTGGAAATAGTTAAAATGTATACTTTGAAAATTGACGAATTATAAGAGGTCGATTCACTTAAAATTCAATACTTGGGAAATAGTTCACTTTTAAAGGTGTATGTTTAAAAATAATACTTGGGGATATACTGTTCACTTTTAAAGATAAACTTTGTGTTCACTTGTAGACGATCTGATGTATACTGTTGATTTCCAACAAATTACTTTCTGTTCTAATCAGAAAAGGTGCCCCTTTTTATATCAAAAATTGGCTGTTTTTCTAGTTAGAACTTCCTTCATTAGTCATGCTTTTTCATGCGTCGTCGGTGTCGCATGTTCCACCGACAAATGTTTGAATGTCCTTGGTTCCTCCTCGTGCGACTAGGTCTTCATTCCAGTTTGTTGAGTTTTGTTACTGCTGTTTCGACTTAATTTATAGAACATGTATGTTATACACATTTTGCTTTTCTTCCACGTGTCGAAGGTTGTTGAAGATCGTTGAACTGATGCACAATTATTATTTTGATTACGTGATTCCACATTACTTTTCTTCTTTAGTAATATTTTAATTTATTTTAAAATAATTGTTGGCCAGAAGATATCCGAAACGAATTTGTCGACGAAATGTTTGTCCTTCAAGAGGTTGTAGAAAATGGCGATAATAATAATAATAACGATATAAGAAGATTTAACAAGTGTTTGGGAGATATAATTAATATTATTGTCTCTTTCGACATGGGTTGGAGTAAGAGAGGAAATGGAAGAAGTTACGATAGTCTAAACGGATATGGTGCTATAATTGAGTTTTTTACGGTAAAAATTTTAGATTATCGAACTCGAAATAGAAAATGTCGTATGTGATCTGGGACATTCCGTAAACGATCACGACTGCAGGAAAAATTACCATGGCAGTGCGAAAGCCATGGAAGCGGACGTTGGGGAAGAACTAATTAATCGAAGCAGTATTTTAAAAGAACAAAATTTAAATATCAAAGTTGTAATCGGAGATGAAGACAGTACTACGATGGCTGCTGTAAAGAATGCAAATTTAAAAACAATGTAACTAAAAAGATTTATAAACTAGCTGATATGAATCACGTGAAGAAAAACTTATCGAAGAACATTTTTAAAATCAAACAGAAATTTAAACAATTAAATAAGAAAGGATTAATTTCTTACATCAAAAAATGCTTTGATTACGCTTTATCTCAGTGCAAGCAAAATGCAGTAAAATTGGCAGCTGCTGTTCGATGTATACCGAATCATTTGTTCAATCTTCATGAAAACTGCGACACATGGTGCAGAAGTAAAAATAAAACAAATCCCGGACTGACGACACAAAAATTTATTATCACAGACGAAAGTTTGCATGCCGAATTACAAACCATATTTAATATATATATATATATATATATATATATATATATGCTGATAATGCTTCAAAATACTGTGTTCCTGCATCTAGTCAAGCAAACGAATCTTTGAATAGCATTATATCCCATCAGCTTCCAAAGAATAAAAGTTATAGTACTACTATTTCCGCAGATTTTCGCATTGCATCAGCTATTGCAGTGAAGAATGAAGGGAACTCTTATTTAACTAATGTTAGAACCAGACTTGGACTTCCTGAAGCCGAACACCTCGAGAAATACTGCAAAGAAGTAGATTTTACTAGAGCAAAAAAATCTTGGAAAACTAAAACTTACGAATTTAAAAACGAAGATTGCAACTCACCGAAAATAGAGAAAATCTAAGAAAAAAAATGGAAAGTCAAGAAGGAATTACTTATGAGGGAAACATTGCATTCGCAAATGATTCTCAACTCATTTGTCTCAGTCCTCTTGGCGAAAATTCTGCTTTAGCAATTGAAAATTGTTTAATTATATTTTTCGATTTGGAAACATCTGGACGGAAGAAGGCGTCTGATGTTTTACAAATTGCTGCAAAAGTTGGTGAAAAAACATTCTCTATATTTATTGAACCTACTCAACCAGTTGATGAAGAGGCTTCAAAGATTAATGGGTTTCAAAATATTAATAATGTTTTATATTTAAAAGGAAAAAAATGCATTACAATTACTATGATCGATGCGCTGTTTTCTTTTTACGAATTTCCTTTTTAATTCGAGAAATTCATAAATATTCATTGGCTCAGGAATTCCAAAAAATTATTTATGGTTTTTGTGATACCTTAAGTTTATTTCGAAAAAAATTGCCTGATCGCAAAGGGAAAGGAATGTTTACTTTGTCCAAATTAGCACAAGATTTTTTGACGAATGAAGTTTCGCCTGATAATTTTCATGAAGCATTATATTATGTAATTGTCTTAGAACAATTAGTCGCGTTTCTGGCAAAGGATAACGACTTATTCCTACATTCGACAGATTATATTTCTTCAATAAATAAGTCGCTTTCAGATAAGCAAGTAGCCTTGAGAACGAAATCATTTTATCCACTAAAAGGAAAAGTTACAGATTATCTTATTAAAAAACTCGTTTCTTCAGGACTAACATTCGAAAATTTATTAGAAAAATACAAAGAAAGCGGAGAAGAAGGAATTACTTTATTGCTAACTGATCGACAAAATAATAAGAAACCACTTATAGGGAACAAGAAAACAACATTGTTAAAGTTAATAGATTGCATCAAGAGTGCATATAGCCAAAACGATTAAAAAAACTTATTTTTAAGCGATGTTTTATATTTAAAAAATTTTATTTGATTCAAACCAAAATATCGGTTTCAATATTAAAGTTTCTTCTATTTTCTATTTCGAGAGTTAATTTATTATCTTAAGGGGAGGCACCACCCCCAACTTTGACCCCTTGAAATTTAAATTATTAAAGTAGGCTATATTTTTTTTCTTGCACCATTTTTAACCCTAAAATATATAGGATGGTAAAAAATTTGAAATTTTAATTTTTGAAGAGGTTAGAATTTTTATCTTTTCAAAAATTGCATATTTTTGCAAATCCATGCGAGAGGTTGTTTAAAACTATAAAAGAAGCTTAGAAAAAAATTTGCGTTAAAAAATATTAAAAATTGTAAGAGAAGATTAATTTTGAATGTTCAAATTTTACAACTTTTGACATATTTCCAAAGTTCTGGACCAATAATCTTTTTGAGAATATCAGTGTTAACAAAAATTTATTCGCTAAATGCAAAAACCATGTTGAATAACTTAATTACTGTGTTAAAATTTTAACATCTGTCAAAATTAATTTTATTTTCTAGGTTAAAATTTTAACAGACGTTAAAATTTTAACACAGTAATTAAGTTATTCAACATAAAACATTTAGCGAATAAATTTTTGTTAACACTGATATTCTCAAAAAGATTATTGGTTCAGAACTTTGGAAATATGTCAAAAAGTGGAAAATTTGAACATTCAAAATTAATCTTCTCTTACAATTTTCAATATTTTTTAACGCAAATTTTTTTAAGCTTCTTTTATAGTTTTAAACAACCTCTCGCATGGATTTGCAAAAATATGCAATTTTTGAAAAGATAAAAATTCTAACCTCTTCAAAAATTAAAATTTCAAACTTTTTACCATCCTATATATTTTAGGGTTAAAAATGGTGCAAGAAAAAAAATATAACCTACTTTAATAATTTAAATTTCAAGGGGTCAAAGTTGGGGGTGGTGCCTCCTCTTAAGAGGCATAACACTAAAGCAATTAAATATTATTGTTAAGAGATATTTTATGTTTAAAAACTTGCTGTTCAGTGTTTATGTTTTACAAACCAAAAATCAAAAAGTATTATTGATATCTTTTATTAATAGTATTATTACTTTTATGCGTATAAAACTTTAAAATAAAGTATAAAATAATAAATATTATTTCACATTTAAAATTATATGTTAACAATTTGTTAAAAACAATGACAATTTATGTTGTAATTTAAAATTTTGTACTTTTTTATCGAAACATTAAATAAAAAGTTACTATCCCAAAAATAATATATTTAATATTGAAAACTAAAGTACACTCAGTTTTTAAAATTTATACTGTTTAAATAAATACTAAATTTCAAAATTAGTTAAATAATTTAAAATAATATTTATTTAATAATAATTGAATTTAAAATTTAATTTTTTCATGTAATATTAATTTAGTATTTAATTTATACGTAGTCTTCTTCCAATTAAAAGAAATGTTCATGAATAATTTCATAAAAGTAAATAAGTAAATAAATATTACGAAAATTTATTCATGAATTTTTTTGGACAAAGATGAGTAAAACAAATTTTCTAAATACTTAAACTGATTTGAATTTTCGCGCTACTCTATTTCCTCCGCACCAGTTGCGACGTTGCCATATTCTCTATGTCAAACGAAATGACAAAAAATTTTATTTAACTATAATCTTTGGAATAAAAATACTCTGTAACTAAACGATAAATTGTACAGTATTTAAAATATTGTGATCTTTGAATATTGAATTAGTTTTGTTTTAATTTTGAGATGAATCCTTATTGTACATCAAAAGTTATATAGTGGTACATATCAAATAATCAGTTTTTCGTTCTCGGTGTCCATTACCTCAATGCAAACATTGAGAAAAATACTAAATTTTGGATGACAATATCTCGAAAACTGTACGATAAAAAAATTTCAGATTCAACAATAATGTGCATTAATATGTTAATTAATTTTGCTGAACTTTTCAAACAATTCTCAATTATCATTGATTTTGAACTAACCACCTTAAAGCTGGTTCACAGAGTTGTGTGTGAGCGTGGTATACTTCGCTTAGTTTGTTAGCGAAATACTTCTATAAGTGTTTGCTAATTTTGCTTGGGGTTTTATACGATTGTGCTCGCTAAGAAGATGGTCCCAATCGTAATTGAATGCGGTCAATTCGGCCTGCAAAGCCTCGTTTTGTTTCTGAGCAGACTCAGTTCGTTTTGCGCGAAGTTGAATTTTTCCGTCAATTGCCGATGATCCTTTGTTAGTTCGAGGAAAGCGTGCATCAGTTCATCGTTTGAATTATTACTCGCAGTGGAACGAGATGTGAAGTCTGACGATCCTTTCTCATCGAGTTTCGTCTGTAACTCCTCTACGCGTTAATATGCTTCCGTGAGCTGCAAGTTGGTTGACGCTTGTGAAGACAGGATTTCCTCTAACTCGTTTTTCCGAAGTAAAATCAATCCAGATGCCTCTTCAGTAGGGATTGATTTGGTGACATTTGGCCTGCCGCTTGCTGGTAATGTTTGGAGACGGAGGATATTAATTTCCGTCGAAGCTGGGAGTGAGAACGCGTTGTCGGCTTCCATTTTCGTGAGATCTAGAACAAATTTTATAACGTAGTACGCAACCTAAGATTTTTTCTAGTGATTTTTAAGTCGTTTACATGATATTTGCCAATTTCCTTGCCATTTAAGTCGCCAATGATGACTACCATTGGAGACAATTTTTCGATTATTATTGCTGGTCCTTTGTAACGCGGTGCCAGTTTTGAGCTGAAAACGCGAGCTGTACTAGATAAAGTGTTATTCGGATAAAACACATAATCTCCGAGCTCAAGGTTAACGTTTTCTTGTCGAATTTTATTATAATTTCTACTTTGTTTCTTGACAGCTTTTGACATTAGTTTTTCAACTTTTACGTGAAAGGCGTCTATTCTTTTCACGCGTTCTAACCAGTCAATAGTATTTGTGACGATAGTCGAATTGGTCTTTGTGTCATTTATTTGTTCGCCGACGCGTCTTGGCTCACGAGCAAAGTTCAAAAAAGCGGGGGAGACTCCTAGAGAAGTGTGTACCGTGGTGTTATACGCGAATTGAATTTCTTCTAAGAACATTAATTAATAATCTTTAAATCTGTATTTATTGTGACGCGAGGGATTGCTTTGAACACGTGTTACCATCTCATCGTACTATGATATGTTATGAGTAAGTAGTAAGTGTGATGGGGGCGTGTCTTCCAAAAAGTCTTCGTAAAGGCGTGACAAAGTGTCCGGAGCCTCATTCATAGTACCTTTACGGTGCTCGATTTTCACGCGGTTCGCGGATAATTCTAAAGCCCATCGAGCGAGCCTCCCACGCGGGTCTTTGATACCTTGAAGCCAAATTCAACTTAAGTGGTCGGTTATGACCGTGAACTCGGTCGCTTCGAGATAACAACGAAGTTTCTTAACCGCGAAAATTACGGCCAAGCATTCCTTCTCAGTAGTGGTGTAGTTCAGTTCTGCACCTCTGAGTGGTCTGCTTACACACGTAATTAAATATTCGCGATCTTCACCCTTTTGTGTGAGAATCTCTCCAATCCCTGTATCGCTCGCGTCCGTGTACAAAAAGTATGGTAAATTAGGGCGCGTTTAAGGTCAGAGCATTTTTTAATGCTTCTTTTACTTCTCGATATGCTTTTTCGTGTTCGTCAGTCCATTCCTACGGCACTTTAGGGCTTGCTAGTTTATTAACGGGCCTTGTACGCGTGCGATATTACGTAAGTGTCTCTGATACCAATTCATAGATACCGTTGAATCGACGTAATTCTTTACAGTTTCGTGGTGTTGGTCGTTCGAGAATCGGTTCTACGCGTTTTGGATTCGGTTTGAGACCGTCGGAATCGAGGAGAAGACCGAGATATTCTACGGAAGGGTTTGCGAAGTGAGATTTTCCTCTATTTATTGACAAGCCTGCATCTTGAAGAGTTGTAAAAACAATGTCTAGCAACAAGATATGCTCTTCAAACGTCCTTGAGATGATTATCCAGTCATCTAGATAAGCGTGAACCTGGTCTATGTAACGTTCTGGGTAATTGTGTTTTCTTACATATTCAACGAACTTTTCTTTTAACCGATCTGTTAAAGCTTGAAACATAGCCGGCGCGTTTGTCAAACCAAAAGGCATTCGTACCCATTCAAATTATCCTCTTCTGGGAATAATAAAAGCTGTATATTCGCGTGATTTAGAATCGATTGGAACGTGGTGGAAAGCATCGGTGAGATCTATTGTGCTAATTGTATAAGCTCCTGATAACGCGTCTAGTATTGCATCCATGCGGTGCAAAGGATAAGCAGACTTTTTTGTATTTTTATTTAATTTGCGGAAATCCATGCAGACTCTTGGTCTGTCGTCCTTACGGTATGTCAATACTACAGGGCTAGCGAGACGACCGTTGCTTCGTACTATAAATTTCTTTTCTAAGTATTTATCTACTTGAGCATCGATTATTTTATTAGCTTCCATACTACGTCGATATGGTTTAATTTTAAAAGGAGTAGGGTCTGTTAACTCGATAACGTGTGTAGTTAGATTTGTGACACCTGTTCCCGCGGTAAATTTAGACAATCTTTCGTCTAGAAATTCATTAAGAGTTTTTCTCTGGTCTGTTGTTAATTCGATTAATTGAATTGAATTTAGGGAGTTACGCGTGTTGTTTACTAAACTCAAAGGGTTTTGTATTTTTGAACCTTTTATGGACCAATAACACCTAGTGGCGTCAATTATGACTTTCCACGTGGTTAGAAAATCCATTCCTAAAATGATGGGGGTGGTCAGTCCATCAAGGACTGCAAACCAAACTTCACCATAACAGTCATTTATTTGAATTTCGAATTTTACTGAGTAACGGGGCGTGGCCACGTGGTCGCGGTGTGCGAGCTGTACACCAGCGCTTGTTATCTCGTCGTGAACGGGTTTACCTTTTAAAAATTGTTTTATTTTATCGAATGATTCTCCTGACATGAACGTGCGATCACTGCCGGTGTCGAGGAGAGCGGGGAATTTATTTTCACCTATCATTACCGTAGTTGAAATAATATGACGTTATTGAGATGGCGAGGGCAATGCTGGCCCTTTGAACAATTTATTTTTGAATTTATTTTCTAACGCGAGTAAGCGGTTTGGAAAATTATTCGAAGGCAATGACGATAGTGAGGAAATGCTCGCACCGGTTAATCGCGTAGGATTGGTGGGGGGAGGTTCCTCATCAGAGTCAGAGGCAAAGTTTTCTGTTTCGGATTCCGAGTAGTGACAATCGTCATAGTCGCTTTCGGAATCGCTGGTGAAATTCCCACCGTCATGCGCGTTGTGTAGTGCTAATGCATTTCGGGGAAGACACGTGGATTCGTCAGCATTATTATGACAGCTGGTTGTCGGAATTTGTTTATCTCCGTCATTAATCGATTTTACAGGGATTTCTGATTTATCAATGTTGTAAAAAGGTTCACCAGGGATATTTTTTCTCTCCTGGCGTCCTTCTCGATTTATTGGTTGCATTGATTTTGAGAATTATGTCCGAAGTTTTCTGGATAATTACGGTTGGTATTCCCGTACCAAGACTGCATCGGGTGCGGAGACGGAGGTGCATTCGGCGGAAAATTTGGCAGAGAAGCTTGCGCGTTACAGTGGCAGTTCGGTTGGCAATAAGGGGGGAAATTAGAACCGTGTTGATAATAATCATGGTTGTGGTAACCGTGATTATTATAATATCCGCGTTGATAACCGCGTCCGCGATTATTGGTGCATCCACGATGACCGTTACCACGACCGTGTTTTTGTGATTTTTTGTTATTATCACTGTCTCCACGCGAAGACGATCAACGTCCTTCCCCCTCCTTCTGCGACGAAGCAGAGCTTGAGGAGTATGAGGATCGAGAAGAAGATCGGTGACGCATTTTACTTTTTACGGAAGTTGTCTTTTTGGTTTTAGTTTTGGGGGCGGGTTTCGGATTTTCTGTTTTGGAATTTTCGCCGTACAATTTCTGTTCAAGTTTGTTTAATTGGCGTTTGTAGATTTCGATTTTGGTTGAATCTACTTTAGTATCGCTTTTATTTTGCTTTTTTGTATTTTGTGTTGCTTTTTGCTTTGTTTCTTTTTTTGTTTGTGTAGCGGGGGTAGTTGATGAATTTTCATCGTTAGGGGGCGATGGTGTTTCGACCGCGTTAAGTTGGTTCTTACCACGCGCGTTACGAGATTTTTTTGAATCTATTTCTTTTGATTTTGTTATTAATTGCATTGTTGCAATTTTTTCCTCATATTTCCGGATTTTGTCAATTAAACCGTCGTATGTTAAGAAACTATCGCGATCGAATTGCAAACTAATTCGGAATGGAGCGCAGAGTAAATTCTATCTAACTGAATTTTTTCGATGACTTTTTCTTGAAGTTTGCTAAAAAGAGATCCTATCCTGATGACGAATTCGATACCGGTTTCGGTTTCGAGTTGTACCGCGCGTTGTATTTTATTTATTGTTCTTTGGTCATCGTTAGAATCGCCAAATGTTTTCCTGAATTTTAATGAAAATTCTTCCCACGTTTGCCAGGTGTTTCTGAATGTAGAAAATCAAGTATAGGCTGTGCCGGAAAACACTTGTGACATTGTCGCGAGTGCGTCGTCAGGGTTAATAGCTGATACGTTTAATTTACGTTCAAACTCGTCAAGAAATTCGTCCGCGTCTAATTTGTCTGGGAATTTTAAGTCCCATGATTTTATGATTTTGTGTAGGTTTGTAACGTGGTTACGCGTTGGTTGTGGAGGTGTTTCCATTCGTGGTGGAGGAATTAATGGTTGGACAAGATTTTGAGAAGGAGTTGGTCCTACAAAATTTTGTTCGTCTTGGAAGTGAAGAGTGCGATTAAGAAGAGGAGCTCTTATCGAAGGTGTCAAAAAGGAGAGTGGAGGTGGAGCTGGCTGTGTGGCCAGCGCGAGTCATGCCAAGGCGACTGCACTTGTTTTGTTTGTAATTGAAACACTTTTTGACTGAGGGCCTCTATCGCTTTTGATGTCTCTTTTCTCAACGCGTTTATCTCGTGATGATTTTCGTCATACAATTGTTGCATTTGTTCGCGTGATTCTTTTAAATGTTGGATAAATGTGTGGTACATTTACTCTTTGAATTCGCGGTTTTGTTGTTCCATATTTGTTGTGGTTATTTTCATTCGCAAAAGGAAGTGTTTAATTTGATTTGTCATTATGGGTGTTTTTGGATTTTTAGGTATTCTTCCGCGTTTTGTTTGAATTGTTATTTTTGATATTTTGCCTGTTTTTGTGGGAGTAGAGTGTTTCTTTTGGTTATTTTTTTGTTTTGAGCGTGTATTACCAGTTTCTGTAATGTTAGTGGGGTTTTCGGTGGGTGGTTGTTCTTGTTGGTTCCGTTCACCGGGTTGTTGAGCACCGTTTGGTGGTGTTCGCATCATGTTGTTTTCTGTTTGTAACGCGTTAGATTTACTTCTTGTTGTTACTTCTGTTCTATTGTTATTATTTATCATTGTTATTTTTGGTTCATTTTTGAATTTTTAGCAAAAATTTGGGAAAAATAATTATAGTCAATTTAGCTAATTAAAGAAAATATTAAATTTGTAATTAATTTAATTAATTTTAGTTAAATATCTAATTTGTAATATTTAATGATGTTAAATTTAATTTATCTAATTTATATTTGGGAAATTTTATTTTGAATTTAATTTGAGAGAATAAAATTTGGAATTTAATTAGTAAATGATCGAGCTGACAAGAAACTGAGCAGGGCTGTGATTGTAAACACAGCTGCGTTTATATTCCGTTGTGTGGCTCTCCTTGAGAAAAAGCGTTATTATATGGTTCCTATGACCACTACGCGTTTTCAAATAAAGAGAGGTATGTTAATTATCTCCAATGGCAATCAATTCGTTGTTATGGCAGAAGAATATAAAAATTAATTATCATTCGCAAGAGCAAAAATAATCGTAGTATTTATTTTCATGCTAAAAAAAGAAATCATAAGCTATAGGCATTCTGTATTCAGTCATGCAGTACAAGCAGATATAGTGAAATAATTTATTGTTAAAGCGATTAAAAGCGATGATTTCCCAGCAATTTTTGAGAAAGAATTGCGGGTAATTGTAATTTATTGCTCACTGTTGGATTAATGAAGGTTTCGTTTAAGGTTTTCTGAACGCGAGGGAAAATTTAGGCAATTTTTGAATTATTATTTAATTGGAAACGCGATTTTTCCGCGTTAGAAATACTGAATGTTTTTTTTTCTGGAAAAAATTCTGAGTAATATTCTATTTTGAACGTTACGGTAGATATTTTTCAAGAAAGTTTGCAATAAGTAAAGAAAATATTTTAACGTTAGAAGTTAAACACCCTGAGCGTCAAAAATGCGTTGTAGCAATTCTGGCCACGAGGCGTGAATATGTTTCTTGGTTAAAGCACGTTGGGCGCTATAAATGTGGCGACTTTCTCGAGATTTGAAAATTAAATTTATTATTAATTAATTACGTGGGGGCGACTAGGGAATGAAGCTCACAATAAAAGGAAACCTTCATCAGAAATCCAACGATGAGTGATAAGAATCTCTCGAAACGACTGCAAGCGAATGAACGAGATGATGCGGACAGAAAAGATTTGATCAGACTTACCAATTTGAGGTTGACTCCAGATTCAATAGGCAATGATTATTATTTCACAAAATATTTATTTATTATAATCACAGTGGATAACACAAAAAGTTCTAACGAATAAACTAAACAGTAGTTAACTTTTATTTTAACGCGTGTGATACGAAGTATAATCGAATGCTTAAATTATAATAATCTCGTGGAGCAGCACGAAGTTCAGTCGACGGCCCGCGAATTCTTTCTGATATTTTTCGCATGCTGGTAACAGCATTTGCGTTTGTCGTCTGCTCTTCTAGTCGCCGGAAACGCCGCCATATTGGTACGCGCTAATAATTTGAATCTAATGGTTAAACGGACGGAAAGGGCAACTCATTATAAATAAAATTAATAATTAAATCGGGTTATTACAACTTATACCTTTGTCATCAAAAAGACAAAGACAAGAATGGTTTTTCCAAAAGTCGTGTGAATGCTCCCTGAGTAGAAAGCGTAGTAAAACTGAAAGTAGAACTTTATGAGAGTGAAATAGTGGGTGCTTTCGACGTCGTCGGTTGTACCGGTCAGTTGTCACAAAAAGTGCTTATTTCAGACTGTTTAGGGTAATCTGAAATAGTCTCAAACAAACAGTTTGAGCACCTTTATGTGGTAACTGACGACGTCGAAAACAAACAGTATATTAAGCAACAATAGGATAAAGGCAGTCAAATGGAGCGTTTACACCTTCTGTAAAAATTGTTCAGAAAGGAAAATTTGGATTGGAATAAGAGAGTCAGATACACAGTCTGTCTCTCTTACTCCTATTAAAAATTTTCCGTTCTGGAAATTTTTACCGTAGGTGTAAATGCTCCCAAAATCGAGTTTACACTTCGCTTTTCCGATATAATGGAAAAACTGTTTCTAGCGGGAATTTAAAAAGATATATTTTACTTAAAATTATTTAACACGGTTTGAAGTAAGAAAAATCAAGTTTTTATTAGATGAATATTGCTTTTTAATAATTTACAATAGAAAGAGCTTTTTCGCTCCATGGAGATATACGGAGCGTGAGAGCAGAGTACGAAACTGTCAAGTTAGAGTTGTAGCCAATCAAAATCCACAATTCCCCTAATCCAACCAATCATATTTCGTAGTTTCAGAGCGCTCAGAGACCGAATCAACCATATCTTTCTCTAACATATTTTCCATTGAAACCACTGTGCTCTTAGTGATGATCAAAAAGATTATTAAAAATTATACAAAACTCTGCTGTCGTCTCGCAGTTAGCAAATTCTGATGGATAAAATGACTTTGCATGTAATAGTCCTTTTCCCATTGACCTACTTAAAATCTATACAACAAAATTGTAAATTAGATGTATGAATTATATTAAATCATATTAATTTCAAGAACACATTAATTCGACAAATGGATATTATTTAAAGCTTGATGAAAAATAAAAAAATAAAATAAAAAAAGTCGAACAAACACATAAATTTTTTTTTAATAAACACGTCTTTACAATGAACTGTCCACGTTACAGGGTGCGTGAAGGTGGATATGTGAATTATGTAATTATTATTACGTAATTGATATTAAATTAATTTAGAGTTTTCTTATAGAGTTATGGCAGTTGCTTTGTTATATTGAATAATAAAAATCATACCTGCACTGCTAAGCTTACTCGCATTTTCAACATCAAATTTAAATTCAAGTGATTCGGAGTAATCTTAGGACACCACTATCCTGTTACATTATATTTGTCACGATCATATAATTTTCGAAATATTCCCATTTCTCTGGATTGGTATTTGGATCCAACTGAAAAATGGTTTTTTAAAAACATAAACTAAAATTACAATTACACTTTATTTAATATTTTTACCATCAATTCCTTACGCTCATAGAGACGATTGCGAACCCATTTCATTAGATGTGGAGTATCCGAGAAAACATAAATTTTTCTGTTCCGCATCGTTGGATGAGAAAACCAAGTCTTCACATTGCCTATTTTTCCACAGATGCCCATCTCTTTCCAGAATTTTCTGTTTGGTGCAGAACCATCTGACACCACTCCATGCATAATTGCGCCTGCATTTTCCAAAACCGAAATAGCTTGAATGACAAGTTTAGCAATAGTGATGCCACAAGCTGGTCCTTTGGATACACATGCGGCAACTGGTTGCGCAAATGATCCATGAAGCGGTTGGAACATGAAAACAATTCCATGATCAGCTTTCTCATCAACAGTCATTTCTTTATCATCCCCGTAATCAGTAAGTCCTAAATATTTCATTGATTTAGGATCCAATCTTACTTCCTTCCGTGTAGCAATTTCATCTATAGATAACAATCCATGACGATAAATATTTGGTCTCTTTGATAAAGATGCAGAAAATAACTGCATGAAAGAATCATCAAATCCACACGGAGTGTCCATTAGCGATAAATATGTGACGTGCCGCGACAAAAGGGACCTTAGCTGTTTTTGACAGAACTAAAATTAGAAGTATAAATAAATAAAAATAACCAATTTTCTTTACAAACTATTAATATTTAATTCATTATTATGTGCAATATTTTCAGAAAAATAGGCTTTTGATGTTAAATATTCAATAATAAATTTTTAATGTAGTTAAAAGTACTCTAAACATAACCTAAAATTCTGATCAGCTAAGGTCCCTTTTGTCGCGGCACGTCACATATCTGCTTCAAGAAATTAATATTATTACAGACTTGATGAAAAATAAAATAAATTTAAAAAAAACACATAATTTTTTTTTAATAAACACGTCTTCACAATGAACTGTCCGCGTAGCAGGGTGCGTGAAGGTGTGTATGTGAATTATGTAATTATAATCAATTAATAATTTTTGGAACAGTTTTATGAAATAATAATTATTCATAATAAAAAAATGTTTTTTTAATACTTAAGAATATGATTATTGAATAAATTACCTTCGAATAGTGCTTATGCAGGGTAACGGTAAAATTTGATTGTCCCTCAAAAGACGATAAGCTGCCGGAGAACGCATATGAAATAACAGACAAAGAAGTATCCAATCTTCAGAATATCTTCGGCCTTTGGAACTCTTGCACTTTGAGGAATTTATAATTTTGGATATCACTGTCCGTTCATTTTTGAGAATTTTTAAATTGTTCAGTGTGTCACTGACGTTTTGATCGTCAAATGAAGCCATTGTTTCCTGAACTTTGCTCAGCTGAACTTTATAATGGCGGTATAATCTTTCAAAACGACATCTTTGTTGATTAACGTTCTTGTACCTTTTTTTCAGTTTTTCCAGCTTTAATTTCTTATTAGGACTCAAATTAAGCCTAATTCGTTGATATTCTCCTCTTTTCTTAAGACGAAGAGCCTTATTTGTTAACACCTTTCTGCCAGTTTTACAAGTTTTACAACGAAGATTTTTTCCGGTTTTGTTAGATTTGGGAATAATTATAGGACATTTTACGTGACGTAGGCGACCTTCAGAATCATGTAGTGCAAACGAATTTTCAAAGTTCTTCTATGAACTTGGAGAACCACATCCAATACAAATTTGAAAATCTTCCAAACGGTTTATCAAGTCTTCGATCTCATCAGTGGACGATAAATAGTCATTTTCCAATCCAATTAATTTTAAATCCACATTTACTCCCATTGCTCTGATCTCGAAACACATATTTTCGTGTATAATAATTTGTTTTGAGGAAACAAATAATAATTTGTTGTCTACTCTGCGAGAAATTACTTTCGAAATCTCGATAGCCGCAAAATCACCTTCATTGGATTGTCGACGATTCCATGATATCGGAATAAGTAAACTATGCTTGTCATTAAAAAGAAAAATAAATAAAGCTTCACGTTTTTCTGTGCTTCCATTCTCATCCTGCGAATCATCTTCTGGGACTTGACTCTGCTCCCTCTGCTCGTCGTTCGAAACTTCATTTTCCTTATCCAGTGGAATTTGATTTTGAACATTGTCCTCCATTTGATTTAATTCCTGTTCTTGACATTGGGAAAATTTCGTTCTTTTATAACTTTTTGCTGGAGAAATCGTCCCCCCTTTTTTGGGAGATTTTCTTTTCGATAAATAAAAAGGGCAGTTTGGGAAAATGTTCGGAATTCTATCCGGCTTTAAATAAGGCCTTTTCAGATCCACCTGCAAACAATTATTATGAATAAAAATGTATAAATGTTAAGTATAATTAATTTTTTGAATTTTAAAATGATAGTCAAAACATTTTTTTTATTTCCTTTTCAATAAAATTTTTTTACAAATCTTCTAAACTAATTGATTGAAATATTTGTATTAAAAACAATTAATTATTTAATTTCAAATACATATTTCAAAACAAATAAAAACATACAATTGTGTACATTATATATATTTATTATATGAATATAATAAATTTATACACGTTAACGCATTTAAAACTTCAGAAAAATTATTTTATTTTATGAAAAATCACTGTTAAGAGGCAACAACTGTACTATTTACAAAAATTAGAGTAATTTATATCATAATACTTATGTTATGAATAGTATTTGTGATTTAAATTTAAACAAGTTCAATTTTCTTTACAAATGTACAATGCATATAAAGTATACTTACTGATGCAATGACATTTCCCGCCGGATCTTTTACCTCCTTCCTCCATACGACATCTTCAGGTGAAAAATGTTTTTGACAAACGACTTGTCCTGTTTTCACGATAAAATCCTTTCGGGGAATAGCAGATTGCCATTTTTTAATTGTTTCCAAGTCTTTTGGAAAAGAAAATAGTGTATTTTTTTCTTTGCAACTTGAGTAACCCGAATTGCAATTCGGCACTATGCACTTACTCTTTGACATGTTTCTAAACACCTCCAATAATAATTTACATCAATTCACAATAAGTTTTTAGCTCTTTAACTACATTATATTAAATTAAGCACTTTGATTCTAACGATACTAACGATTATACAAACTTTTTGCTTATAAACACAGGAAATGTATTTATATCGTATTTATTTACTATGACAGCAGAACACATGACAGGGGGGAACGACAGTGGCGCCGCGAGAAACTTGACGCATTGTAGGCATCACTAAGAGCAGACTGGTTTTTTAACAGAAAGATATGGCTGGACTGAATGTCGGAAACACCCTTAATGTCTATATGGGACGGCACGTAAAGGCCTAAGCACAACTGCTTCGCGAATGCCGTGCTCGAGAGACGCATGATTTTCTTCTAATCGCCAAGTGGTCGAAGGTTCAAATCGTCGAATCGTCATTTGATCCATTTGATTTGATCAAATGGTCGAATGTTCAAAACGTCGAATGCTAAAAACGTCGAATTGTCAATTGATCGAATGCTTAAAACGTCGAATTTGCTTGGTTTAAGTTAATGTTAACTTACATCAAACGAATTTTTGACTTTTTGCCGATTTGACGTTTTGAGCATTCGACCATTTGATGATTCGACGTTTTTAGCATTCGACCAATTGACAATTCGACGTTTTGAGCATTCGACGAAATGACGATTCAACGTTTTGACGATTTGAGAATTCGATGTTTTAGCATTCGACCAGTTGACAATTCGATGTTTTTAGCATTCGATCATTTGAGAATTCGATGTTTTTAGCATTCGATCATTTGAGAATTGGCCTTTAAGGGTCCTTATGCCGGAAGTACTATAAGTAACCATTTCTTTTGTGCTTGGCAATAAAATATTTGCACGTGTGATCCTTATATGGATAGTTTTTAAAATAAAAATTCGTCATTGTTGAAGTGAAAATTAAATAATGTATTTACTAATATGAGTGAACCAAAGAAATACAAAACTCATTTGGATAATGAAAGTTCGGAAATGTCCCGAACTTCTCGTTGGAGAAAGAATAAAGGAAAAAATATAACCAATGAAGGCCATGCTGTTCAAATAGCTGAAGTAAGTATAATTAATTATTTTTCATTTGTCTAGTTTCCAAGAAAAAATGTAGGAAATAATATGGAAATTGAATTATTATAGAGTTTTTCATAAAAGTGACTAAGTAATATTTATTTTCGAAACGTATTTTTACAATAAAAAATGAAGTTTTTAAAAGAAACTTAAAATAAATTTGTACTGATAATGTCAAATGGCAGATTATTTTGTACCTGGAAGTATTTTCAGTAACTTTTATTGAATATTAAATTTACGAAGTGGCTATTTCGCCCGTCAACGGGCGAAATAAGAGAAATAGTTTATTTCGCCCGTCAGGCAAAATTCATAGGAAAAAAGACGGGCGAAATAAAAGAAATAGTTTATTTCGCCCGTCAGTGAAAATATAGTATATGATTTACTAATTAAAAATATTTATTAATTTTTCTTTTGTTGGAGGGGGGTTGATATTGGGTTCGATACCTTCCAGTACCAAATATAAAGTCTATTTGACTCCCGTTTTGTACAAAAATGTTTCTAATTGGTACTAGAAGGTATCGAACCCAAAACTAACCCCTCTCCAACGGGTCTTAACCCATTTAGTCCCAAATGTCCGTTTTTTAAGTACAAGTTCCAACTTCCCGTTCTACGAGTTCCGGTTTTAAAAAAAATCGGGACAAAGGTTTTTTTATGGATTTCAGTGTCCTCTTTCAGAATCTGGAAAAAAATTTCAATTTCGACTTAATGATAAAAAGTTATAATTGTTTAAACAAAAAAAACCTCAATAACGGCCGCCAAAATATGCAAATTTTAAAAAATAATTTTAAAAAATTTTAACTCTACATTTTTTTCACTTTTTTGCTTCATTTAAATAAAATAATGCTACTTCAATAACAAATATTGTTATTTGATGTTATTTAACAACATTATAAACAATTATTATATACAATTTGAAAACTATGAGCCAAGTGGATGTAAAAAATTTATTTTCATAAATTCTCTTTTTTGGGGAAGGTTAAAATGGATATTTAAAGTAAACAATTTAATTTAAAATTATTTTGCAATGTTTAAGAATGTTATAAACAATTTTTATAAACAATTTTGCAAAAAATGAAATAGAATGGTAGAAATTTTATTTTTTTAATTTTATTATGCTCTCTGGTTATCAAAATGTTGCATAAGGATTAAACTTTCATTTAACATTATTTAGCAATATTTAAAAATGTTATAAACAATTTTTATAAACAATTTTGCAAAAAATGAAATAGAATGGTAGAAATTTTATTTTTTTAATTTTATTATGCTCTCTGGTTCACTTGGTTTGTCATTGGAATAGATATTTAAAAGACAAATCTTTGTCTGTAATTATTTAAATTTTTTTACAATGTTATAAACAATTTTTATAAACATGTAGAAGTAGAAGGGATTATATCGTGAGAGTTGTGTCTGTTTTATAGCCATAAAATTCAGGACCGAAAAGTTTCGAATTGTAATTTTTTCGAATGTTTTTTTTTATTTAAATTATTTAATTTATAGTTGATTTATAATTTTTGTTAATTTTGTGATATATATTATATATTATAAAAAAAATCATAAAAAATGATAAAATAAATTGAAAAACAAATCAAACTAATTAAAAAAAATTACATTTAAAATTCATCGCAAAAATTAAATTATTTTTTATAAATAATGAAATTCTCCTGAGGAATGAAGTTATTTTCAATAGAATTTTGATAAATTTTAAAAATCAAATATTTAAAAGTATTAACAGACACGATTATTTTAAAAAGTTGAAAACATTCTTTGTGTAATTCAATTACTTTAAAAATTTTCAATTACAACTATTAAAGAAACTCCATTATTTTGCAAAAATTTTAAAGATATTCTTCAAATGAAATTTATTTAGGATTTTTATAAATTTTAATTAAATTTTTCGCGAAAATTTGATTATTTTCATGATTGATAAAATAAAATTCTGCGAAGAAATTCAATTCTTCTCAAATTCTTTGCAAAAATTCAACGATTTTTAATATATATTTTTAAATAAGGTTATTAATAAATTATCATAATCTTTATTTCATATTTAAAATTTTAATTTTTTTGAAAATTTTAAACAAATGTAGTTTTTAACAAGTCATCACACAGAAATTTCATTCATTTCAATTAAAAGCTTATTTTGTTTCCTTTCAAATGCTTTTTTAAAAATTATTGTACGATAATTGTTTAAGAAAGTTATCGTTGTTTGTTTAAAAAACAGCCTATTTTTTAAATTGTAGATAATTTAAAAACAGTTGATTTAAAAAAAAACTTGTAGGGCTGTTCCATAGGAAAAGCAAATGGTAGATCACCGATTTTTCTTAAACTATGTAAATTTGCAGTACTTAAGTACCCCAATTGGGGTACTAAATAACTGTGCCAAACAGTTTTGTAAAAAAACGTTGTTTGCAAGATATTTACATTTGAAAATTTGGAATTTGAAAAATGACTTTTTTGGAGAATTTCTATTTCGAAAAAAATTTTACAAGAAAAAGTAATTTTTTCAAAATTATAGAGAAAATAGAAATTTTTTATAATATTAAAAAAATTAAGAAATATGAATTTTTCATTAATTTGTTCAAACAAAAATTTTTTATTGCTAAAAAATCATGTTGAAAACATGGAATTTCCTAAAAAGATTATTTTCTCAAAATCTAAATCTTCCTTAATACGTAGTTAAAGTTTTAAAGAGGCGCTTTCTGATATTTTTGAGAAAGAAATTGTTGAAGTTATTATAAACACTTTAACAATATATTTATAACTTCTTTATAAACATTACTTTCCTTTTTTAAAGAAGCGTGATGAAAGTAGAACTTTTCGCAATTGCTCTAAAAACAGTTACAGTGTCGAAAATAAATTTAAAAAAAATGTCATGAAATGTCCAGGTTGTTAAATGGATTGGTAGACACTTTTCGCAATCTGCGTTTCCAAACGACTTTTTTTCC
The DNA here is from genome assembly GCA_032873175.1 of Leptopilina drosophilae. NCBI lineage: Eukaryota > Metazoa > Arthropoda > Insecta > Hymenoptera > Figitidae > Leptopilina > Leptopilina drosophilae. The sequence continues at coordinate 20,801,942 of CM065480.1, read as the reverse complement.
CAATGAACATATTTCCCAAAAACGGGTCTATTTTCCCAATTAGCAATTTTTATACCAAAGTAGAGGACATCCATATAAAAATAAAATACAAAAAAATTTATTATTTAGTTTATTATTGTTAAGATGCCAATTAAAAAAGTGTAGATGTTATGTAATTAATGTTTATTTTAGAATCGATTTTTTTGGTTGAACGAAGTTCAAAATTTATTGTAGTGTCATATTGTTTTTAAATAAGTAAAAAAACTTATAACGCTGTGCACATTCGTTGCATCTGTGCCATGTTTTTTATATGAAATATATAGTTACATTGAAATAAATGAAATTGAAAATGAACTAAACACGTAAATTGAATTTTAATTAAAAGTAAAATTTAAGATTCGATTTTTATATTCAAGTATTACTGCTAATATCTACCTAATGTGACATTTTGTAGCTCTTTACGCATAATTTGGGCTGGTAGTAGCTTCTTCAGCTACTTTTTTAACGATCGGTCATATCTTGGAAACAATTCCAATTGTTCATAGAAATAAAAAACTTTTTAAATATGGTAGGGGAGAATGGGGAGTTATAAAGCACGCTTTGTTTATGAGTTGTAACTTCAAAAAGAAATTTTTATTTCAAATTTTCTCCATTTGCATCTCTAGAGGGTCTTCAAATATGCTTACTGGTTAAAGAATTTGCATGAAATAATATAAAATCAACAATTTTTTTCAGTTGGACTAAAAAGCTGCTTTTTCAAGTTTTTAAAAATCATGGGGAGTTGTGAAGCACTACTAAAAATCGCTAAAAATTATATTTTTTGGTAAATATTCTTTATTGCGATTTTGCATAAATCGTTTTAAATTTCGAGAACCTAATCATTGCTGGGTATTATATGGGTGAACTTATCTTTTTGATTTGTTCGCGAATTTTGTAAGAATTCTGCAAAATGGAGCACACAAAAAAACTTTATAAACGAAAAATTGAACACATTGTCTTGAAAGATATGCAAAATATCTTCTATCGGAATGAATCCAATTACAAAACGAAGATATTAGGTGAAAAAATATTCAGAGTAAGTGATATCTATCAAAACAATTACTATGCGAGATCTATGGCCGTGCTTCACAACTCCCCATGCTTCATAACTCCCCATTCTCCCCTATTTTTCATTGAAAAATATGTACATTGAGATTACAAATTTTGAAAAAAATTACCATTAGGAAATACTTATATTAGGAAAAATGTGCATTGCGAAAAAAATCATTGGGAAAGATGGATTGGGAAAACTGTCCCCCTACAGTTAAATGCTGATAATGAACATCATTATTATAAACAAGAAAGTAATGATTAAACATTTAAATATAAACTTATGTATATATGGCAAACTATTATGACATTTGACATTACACAGAAGATTTCTTCTTTTTGCATTTTTTTACTACGATAATATAACGAGTAAAATTTTAATAAAAATAATATAATATATAAATATTAATCACAATTAAAAATATATTACAAATCCAATAATTTTCTCCTTCTACACGGAGAAAAAAACAAGGTTTTCCTCATGAGAAAATATGCACTTAACGTATAAAAATTATCACACGGAAAGAAAAAGAAAAGAAAGTAACTGCTTTCTTTTAAGTCGTCATTGCTAATCTTATGGAGTCAAGTAGTTAAAACCGGAGAGCCAGGCAATTTTGACTTGGCTCTCCAGTTGCGTCTATAGTTTTCTCAGGCAATACCGACCGAAGCGATTTGATTACTTGAGGCAGCCAAGTCAAAATTACCTGACTGTCAAATTGTGTTGACTTGATTTCAGCAGTTATGTTCACGCCTGTGTCGGTCAAGTAGTTTCAAGCGGAGTCTCCTGTTCGCGTAACGTAACTTTTTTCTCCGTGCACATTACAAATGCAGGACGCTCACGGTTTTTCCCAGTGATGTTCTTGCAACGAGGGATTAGGCCTAAGGGCTAAGGCGACGCAAGAAATTCATCGTTAAATCCGGTGAACCTGTTACCTGAAAAAGCATGAAATGAAGTCACGAGAAAAAGCCTTGTTTTTTCTCTTCGTGTAGTACTCATGACAGATTTACTGAATGATTTACAAAATAATATTCATCGTAAAGTTAATAATTCACAAAAATTTTGACTCTTGTACCACTCCAAAATGTGTATCCAAAAAATTATTTCTCCACAACATTTAAAAAACTTCCAGCAATGCCGTCAATGTCAACATATAAACATTGAGAAAAACATGCTATTCAATCAATAGAATTGACTCCGAGTCAAGGTAGTAAGAAATAAAACGAAATCAATTTTTTAAACGTTTCAACAGTACAGCTGTCCTCTTTAGAAACTAGAATTTTATTAAAAAACAAAGAACGAAAATTAATATAAGCTATACCTACATTCTTTTAAATTGCTTAAAACACAATCATGAAATGTAAATTATTAATGTGAAAAATTATATATAATTATTTAAAAAATAGGTACATTCTTTAAAATTACTTAAATCACAATTGTAAAATGTAAATTATTAATGTGGAAAATTATATATAATTAATTTTAAAAAAGGTACATTAGAATCAATTTCGTTTTATTTCTTACTATCTTGACTCGGAGTGATCGTTTACTTCATTTTTAATATTCCGATGGCCCTTAAGTACTTATAAAATTCGGTACTCATAGTACAGTTTAAACAGCCGAGCGGACAAGCTCTTTGTCTTCGATAATGAAACTTGAGGGTTCAAATATTCGTTAAGTTGTCAATTCACAGAAAATGCAATTTACAGAAAGAAAAGACGATCAGCATTTTGGGGCTAAGAGTAGCGATTTCAATAGAAGGGAAATTGTAGAAATAAGTTAGCGAATAAATCCTGTAGATGTCTCTGGGAAAATAATTGAGTATGACGCGGGTTGCAGAATTTAATGAGAATACGAATAATATTAAATAACAGCATTTAAAAAATAAATATAAAATACAATTATAATATTACAATAATTATAATTGTAATATTTAATTAAAATAAATAATTATAATAATGATTATTATAATTGGAATAAATAATTGTAAATAATTATAATAATAGTAATAATAATTGTAATGAATAAGAATAATAATAATATAATTAAAATTAAAACAATCATTTCATCAATTAATAAATTTTTTACGTATAATTACTAAAATTATTTAACAGATATAATATAAGTAACAAAAAATTCTTATAATTAATTAAAATTCTAAAATTCATTCTATTAAAATAAAGAAAATTTAATAAATTTATTCATTCAATAATAATTAACAGTTCATTATTAATTAACTAATTTTAATGAATATCTTTTATTAATTATTCAATTTATTTAACCAAAATAAAAAAAAATTCCTAACGGAATTTTTCATTATTTGTGAATTAAAAAAAATTAAATTTCGAAAATTGAATTTTTTTTAAAGTCGACATAACCTTCAATTTCAAAAGCATTCCTTTTCTATTTTAATTTAAAAGCTTTGCTTCTTCAATTAATACAGAAATTTATTTCAGCAAAAGGGGAACGGCATTAATATTTTACAACAAATAACTATTAATAAATCAATTGTATTTAATTTATTCATTAATTTTCATTTTGTGGTTTTTCTTTTTTAAATTCATAATCAATAATTATTAATTATTCAATTCATATATACTGAAAAAATATTTTCTTAATGGAATTTTCCATTATTTGTTAAATAAAAAAAATTGTAAAATTAACAAGCACGTAAATTTGACAAATTATTCCATTAATACAATAAAATTTAAACTTGATTGCCATTAACTATTGGAAAATTAGAAATTGATTATAAAAATAATAATTAAACAAACATTTTAAATTTTCTCATTTTTAAGGTAGAATTTAATGAAAATACAAAATTTTTTTCGAAAATTGCAGGATTTCTTTGAATCCTTTTTAAATATTTTGTAAAGTCTCATTCTATCGAGTACGAAACTGGAAAAATCTTTTTTAACGGTAAGAAAAGTTTTCTTTTATCGAAAATCTTGAATTTTCTGATATTTTGTGGCAAATTTCATGAAAATTCAAAATTTTTGTCGAAAATTGCAGGATTTTTCCCAATCCTCCTCAAATATTTTGCAAAGTCTTCTTGTATCGAATTCAAAATTGGAAAAATATATTTCAATGAAGAAAAAAATTTTCTTTTATCAAAAATCTTGAATTTTCTCACTTTTGGTGTAGAATTTCATGAAAATACAAAATTTTTTTCGAAAATTGAAGGATTTCTTTGAATCCTTTTTAAATATTTTGTAAAGTCTTTTTCTATCGAATACAAAATTGAAAAAATATTTTTCAATGGCGAGAAAAATTTTCTTTTATCAAAAATCTTGAATTTTCTCATTTTTGGTATAGAATTTCATGAAAATACAAAATTTTTGTCGAAAATTGCACGATTTTTTCCAATCCTCTTCAAATATTTTGCAAAGTCTCCTTGAATCGAATTTAAAATTGGAAAAATATTTTTCAATAGCGAGAAAAATTTTCTTTTATCAAAAATCTCGAATTTTCTCTTTTCTGGTGTTGAATTTTATGAAAATACAAAATTTTTTTCGAAAATTGCAGGATTTCTTTGAATCCTTTTCAAATATTTTGTAAAGTCTTATTCTGTCGAGTACGAAACTGGAAAAATCTTTTTTAACGGTAAGAAAAGTTTTCTTTTATCGAAAACCTTGAATTTTCTGATATTTTGTGGCGAATTTCATTAAAATACAATTTTTTTTTCGAAAATTGCTGGATTTCTTTGTATCCTTTTTAAATATTTTGTAAAGTCTTTTTCTATCGAATAAAAAATTAGAAAAATATTTTTCAATGGCGAGAAAAATTTTCTTTTATCAAAAATCTTGAATTTTCTCATTTTTGGTATAGAATTTCATGAAAATACAAAATTTTTGTCGAAAATTGCACGATTTTCTCCAATCCTCTTCAAATATTTTGCAAAGTCTCCTTGAATCGAATTTAAAATTAGAAAAATATTTTTCAATGGCGAGAAAAATTTTCTTTTATCAAAAATCTCGAATTTTCTCATTTCTGGAGTTGAATTTTATGAAAATACAAAATTTTTTTCAAAAATTGCAGGATTTCTTTGAATCCTTTTCAAATATTTTGTAAAGTCTTATTCTATCGAGTACGAAACTGGAAAAATCTTTTTTAACGGCGAGAACAATTTTCTTTTATCAAAAATCTTGCATTTTCTGATTTTTTGTGGCGAATTTCATGAAAATACTAAATTTTTTTCGAAAATTGCAGGATTTCTTTGTATCCTTTTTAAATATTTTGTAAAGTTGTTTTCTATCGAATAAAAAATTGGAAAAATATTTTTCAATGGCGAGAAAAATTTTCATTTACCAAAAATCTCGAATTTTCTCATTTCTGGTGTTGAATTTTATGAAAATACAAAATTTTTTTCGAAAATTGCAGGATTTCTTTGAATCCTTTTCAAATATTTTGTAAAGTCTTATTCTATCAAGTACGAAACTGAAAAAAATTTTTTTAACGGCGATAAAAATTTTCTTTTATCAAAAATGTTGAATTTTCTGATATTTTGTGGCGAATTTCATGAAAATACAAAATTTTAATCGAAAATTGCAGGATTTTTTCCAATCCTCTTCAAATATTTTGTAAAGTCTTCTTGAATTGAATTTAAAATTGGAAAAATATTTTTCAATGACGAGAAAAATTTTCTTTTATCAAAAATCTCGAATTTTGTCATTTCTGGTGTTGAATTTTATGAAAATACAATTTTTTTTTCGAAAATTGCAAGATTTCTTTGAATCCTTTTCAAATATTTTGTAAATTCTTATTCTATCGAGTACGAAACTGGAAAAATCTTTTTCAACGGCGAGAAAAATTTTCTTATATCAAAAATCTTGAATTTTCTCATTTTTGGTGTAGAATTTCATGAAAATACAAAATTTTTGTCGAAAATTGCAGGATTTTTTTCAATCCTCTTCAAATATTTTGTAAAGTTTTTTTCTATCGAATAGAAAATTGGAAAAATATTTTTCAACGGCGAAAAAAAATTTTCTTTTATCAAAAATCTCGAATTTTCTCATTTCTGGTGTTGAATTTTATGAAAATACAAAATTTTTTTCGAAAATTGCAGGATTTCTTTGAATCCTTTTAAAATATTTTGTAAAGTCTTATTCTATCGAGTACGAAACAGGAAAAATCTTTTTTAACGGCAATAAAAATTTTCTTTTATCAAAAATCTTGAATTTTCTGATATTTTGTGGCGAATTTCATGAAAATACAAAATTTTTGTCAAAAATTGCTGGATTTCTTTGAATCCTTTTTAAATATTTTGTAAAGTCTTTTTCTATAGAATACAAAATTGGAAAAATATTTTTCAATGGCGAGAACAATTTCCTTCCTTCCAAAAATAACTAGGAAATGAAATATCATTAATTTGTAAAAAATAATAAAGTGTTAAGTTTTAGAACATATTATTTATTATTTTGTTGAAGAAACATCTGCAGATTGTACTGGGGATGAGGGAGGCGTAAAATATATGTCTGATTGTGATGACATGGCAGTGAAGTACATTTCTGATGTGGGTGATGTAGGTAGAGATGACGGTGTTTCTGTTGATGCTAGTGGTGATGACGGAAGTGAAGGCGATGTCGGTGGAGATGACGGAGGTGATGGTGTAGCCGGTGGAGATGACGGAGGAGAAGATGATGCCGATAGAGAGGGCGACTCGGACCTTACAGGTGGCGAAGTGGAATATGGCACTGTTAAGTAATTATTTTGTTGAATTAATAATACTTATTATATTATATATTTCTTATATATTTAAAGAAAAAATAAGTTATTAACCCTAAAGTATTAAAAAATACTTACATTGGTTTTTTTCCATTCTGTAGATTATTTTAATTGCTGAAATTATGAATGACAATCATATGTTATAAGACGGGGGTTTTTAGAAAATATTAAACCTTTAGCACAATTTACAAAAAAATGTTGGACTAATCTAAAGGTATGTTCATACCTTTACATGTATACAAGGCGGTGTTCCATGTGAACAGAAGGCCTAAAATCCGGAAAGCAAAATATATTATTTATAAGTGCAAGGTAGATAGATAGATATCCTTCTTACTCTTATCGATCTTGCTGTCAGATTTAAAAAAATTTCACAGAAATTTAATTAATGTAGAATACAATTTTAAACAAATGAACTATTTAACAAAATATTTATACATTTCTTCACAATGATTAAATTACTTTCAGAATTAACATTTGTCATGAAAATTTAATTATTTAAAAAAAAGGTTTGACAAAATTCTAAGCAAGAATTCAATTATTTTTATAAATATAATAAAACTCATTTAAGAATTTTTATCATTTATAAAAAAATTTTCACACTATGTATTATATTTCGAAAATTTTTTTATTTAAAAAAATGTTTGCTAAATGTGTATAAGTAAAGAATTCAATTATTTTTAATTAGAAACAAATTCTTATAACAACGTAGAATAAGTGAAATTTCACATACTCAGATGTAGAGAGTGTTCTCTAAATTCGAATCAGATAAAAATAATTGATTTAGAAGCAAAAAGATAGTCACTAATTCAAATAGTAATATTTCTACTGACAATTAGTTAAAAATAAGTAATTTTCAGTTATAAATAACTGATGTTTCAGTAAAATTTTTTTTAATGATTTAATTAGTCATGTTTAACTAATTTTTCAGTTATTTTTCAACTGAAAATCAGTTGTTTTAACTAATTATCAGTAGCAAAAAGTCAGTTATTGATTGTCAGTTAAAACCATGATTTTTATACGATTCAAATTAAAAGAGTGGAATTTCATTTTAATATTAATATTTAATATTATTTTAATATTGAGAATTGACAGCTGTCAATTAAACTGTCAAACTTTTAAAAACAAGTTTTTGGCACTTTTTACATTAAATTACTTAGATAAAAATATTTTCAGGGTATTAAGGTAATCGTGAATAGAATTATGTAAATTTCATAGTTGATAATAGTCAATTAAAATGTCTAACTTTTAAAAACCCTAGTACAGGAACTAATGTAAATTAACAAATTTATGGAAAAAATGTACTTACTTAAAAATTAAATTTTTATGGTTAAAATGTAAAAATCTCTTATTAATTTTTTTACAGTTGCCAATTGTGAAAAGTACATGTCGCTAATATGATTAACCTCAGTGTGCTTAAAAACACTTGTATATGCAAGTAATTTAATGTAAAAAATCTCAGTTTCAAAAGTTTAACATCTTAATTGACTGTTATCAACTTTCAAATTTACATAATTCTATTTACGTTTACCTCAGTACCCTGAAAATATTTTTATCTGAGTAATTTAATGTAAAAACTGTCATAAACTTGTTTTTAAAAGTTTGACAGTTTAATTGACAGCTGTCAACTCTCAATATTACATATTTCCATTTAGTTTGACCTTGATGTTCTTAAAATATTTTTATATGAGCGAAATTTGGTTTGATTTACTAAATTAAACACAAAACCTGTCTACATTCCCACAAAAACTGTCGTTTTAAAAAGATTGACGACTTTTTTGACAACTGTAAGCTGTCAAAACTTATTTTTGGCATCGGATTCGTGTTCAACACATCAAAAACCATAAATATGAATGTTGTTGAGGCAATAGATTAATTAAAAAAAGTCTCATACAAAATGTAAAAAAATGCACTAATTCTATGTTAAACCCCATTTAAACTTTAACCCTTCCGTGGCACGGGTTAATCTTGATCGATTGGTCTTTTCTTGTGCATAGCTGATTTTTTTCACATTCTGAAGCAAATTCAGCCCGGCGACCAAAGAAATTCCAACTTTTACAAAATAACGGTCATACTACTACATATTGCTACTTTTTTGCAATTAAGGTAAATGTACATATTTCCGTGTTAGAACATAATTCCGTGCTATCATATAATATTAATTAATATAAAAAATTAATAAAATATTTTAGTAAAATAAAACCCATAATATTAATCTACTAAATAGCAAAATTTATTCTATAATTTTCAACTTGCTAAAATATTTTATCAATTCCTTATTTTAATTAATAAAAAAAAATACCACGGAATTAGGTTCTAGCACGGAAATATGTACATTTACCTTAATTATCGAGTATAAAGTCTAGTTCCGTTAAATTTATTTCTCCATTTATTAAAGTTCTATAAAATTTAAAAAAGGAATAGAAAAAGCTTTAGAAATTTTTTTTAAAAAAAGATTATTTTACAATATTGTTATAACCTGTAAGCAAGCTCATAAAGCAATCTTGGGATAGGAAGGATATTTTAACCTTACAGTCACCTAGCAGTAACCTTATATATCTCACTCAAAAATGTAGTCTGTCAATTACTTTTATACATTAGATGAAGATAGGATAGGAAATTTCAAAATAAATTGTAGGAAAACATTTAATTTAAGTAAATTATTATTCATTAAAAAAATTAATTAGTATTATATATTCATTATACATTATAGTATATGTTTACACATTATGTATTATAGTACAGTATAATATTATACTATGTTTGTATATTTATGTATGTATATTTGAATGTTTGTATCAAATATTATATTTATCGTTAATCTAAACGTAGTAGACCTAAAAACCATCGATGTAATAACTTATAGTATTATAATAACATATCTTATTCTACGCCTAAATGTCATATCCACTTAAAACGTCTAAGGGCAGCAATCTCAATAATTATGCTGCAAGACTGTTAATCTGTTCATTATTTTTTTATTCGTGTTACAATTTTTTTAGTTTTATTTATTTTTCTCCATTGAGGTTCAATAAATCAAAAAGACGAGAAAAAATTACGACTATTTCTATTGATCTAAAAATTTTTAAGGAGAACAATTTTCTTAATGAGACTATTTCGGATTAACAATATCAACTAGAGGTTTACTAATTTCCAACTTTATTATGCTGCTTATATCAAAACCGTAAACATCGCCCAACCAATTAACCTTTTCGTCCTTATATTGTCGATCTTCAATACAACAGATAAAGAGTGTCGCCTTTTTGGGAAAGAGCATTCCATTTTCGCGGAGCCATTCGTCGCGAGCAAAGAGAACAGTGTCGAGCATTGATTTATAAAATATAGACAATAATCCATCCAGTACGATATGATGATGCCGAACTTTCCAATTCCATCGGATAGAATAACCTCTTCAACTTGATCCTTAAGAATTGATGTTGTTTGCGAAACATTATTTGTAGATGTACATGTTTGTATAATTATTTGAATAAGTGTATAAAAAAGTAAACAAGAAATAAACCAAATTTCGAAACTTCCTTTTCTTTTTATTAATTTACACCAAATCTATTTTCTTTTAACAATTATATATCTTACAGTACTTTTCTTTTCTTCTTTCTCTTTGTTTTCCTTCTTTTCATCAAAATTTTTTTGAAGAATCTCTGTTTCTTGAGGTGCTGCTTGTGCTCCTATATTGAAATAATTGTGTTCACTCCAAATTCGCTCTGCTTCTTTTCTTCTCTCTTCTCTGTGGACATCTTCCAAATGGTTTTTTAATGCCAATTTCGTTATTTGAAATTGTCCACAGTAAGGACAATAAATTTCTTTGTTCTTCTTCTCCCCTTTAAAGGTCAAAACTGCCACTTCACCAGATGAGGAAGAACTTGGTTCCCTTATTTCTTCGTCATTCGTGTCATTCTCTTTTTTTGAAGCATCGTGAACTTTTTTTACGTGTATCTTCAATGTCGATGGCCTCGTAAACGTCTTATCACATAGAATACAAGTTCTGTGTAACTCCTTTTTTTCTTCTTTTTCTTCAACTAAAATGTGGATGCAAAGCTATTAGATTTCAAAAGAAACAAACAAGAATACAAACATACACACAAACATACATACATGCATACATACACACAAACATACATGCATACATACACATGCATACATACTAGCATACATACTAGCATACATACATACATACACTTACATATATACATAATACATGCATACATACACATACATATATACACACAAACATACATGCATGCATACATACACAAACATACATATATACACACAAACTACATGCATACATACATAAACATACATGAATACTGACACACAAACATACATACATACATACATACATACATACATACATACATACATACATACACTTACATATATACATGCATGCATGCATACATACACATACATATACACACACAAGCATACACACACAAACATACAAACTTACGCACATACATACATGCATACATACAAACACAAACATACATATATACACACAAACATACATGCATACACATACATATATGCATGCATGCACACATACACAAACATACATGTAAACACACAAGCATACAAATATACACACAAACATACGTACATGCATACATACACATACATATATACACACATGCATACATACATACATACATACACATGCACACATCCATACATGCATGCATACATACACATACATATATACACACAAGCATACAAACTTACACACATACATACATGTATGCGTACATACACAAACATGCATATATACACACAAGCACACAAACATACATCATGCATACATACACATACATATTCATATACACATACATACATACATACATGTATGCGTACATACACAAACATGCATATATACACACAAGCATACAAACATACATCATGCATACATACACATACATATTCATATACACATACATACATACATACATGAATACAGACACACACACACACACATAAACATACATGAATACAGACACACACACACATACACACACATACACACACATACACATACATACATACACATACATACATACATGAAAACAGACAGACCCACACACACACACTCACACACACACACACACACATATATATATATATATATATATATATATATATATATATATATATATATATATATATATATATATATATATATATATATAAATAAAAATAATTAATAATTATAATATATATAATAATTAATAATCTCAAAAGGTTTTTCGCGGGTTCCTTTAACGAGGGAGTTAAGAAACTCATCCACTTTTTGATTTACAAAGTTTTGATTATCAGAGCTGATAGCCTTTTTGATGACTTCCCATCCGTTCCAGATAATTTTTTCTTTAATCTTATCCGCTTTTGATAAGTGTTGAAGTGGTGAAGTTAACGTCGGAGCATCTACTGTCTCTTGGTGTATCGTGGAGATCAACTTCACCAAATTATCTAAAAGTAATAAATTTTTTTAAATCCTTACGTACAAACAAGCATGTGACGTGCCACGACAAAAGGGACCTTAGCTGCTTTGAATTTTAGGTTATGTTTAGAGTACTTTTAACTACATTAAAAATTTATTATTGATTATTAAACATCTAAAGCATATTTTTCTGAAAATATTGCACATAATAATGAATTAAATATTAATAATTTGTAAAGAAAATTGGTTATTTTTATTTATTTATAATTCTAATTTTAGTTCTGTCAAAAACAGCTAAGATCCCTTTTGTCGCGACACGTCACACATGTGAAACAAATAGAATTTTACATACATAAATACATACATACACACATACATACGCACATAAACACATGTTAAAATTTTAATTTTACCCAAAAAGTGGACAATACTAGACTTTGTTCCGAGAAAATCATGCAATATGCGATTGAACCTTTCTAGTAAGTTATTTGTCCTGTGCATTGACAAATACACTGATACCTGCTCAGGTTTCGTTCTATGAAGCCACTGGTTTTCGTAGTAAGTTACGAATTTTCTTACACTGTCCTTCGTTTTTTCATCAACTTGGTCCAACTTGAGTTCATTAAAAAGCCTGTGAAAAGTTGGTGCTATTTCCAAGGCTGGAAGTAAGCACAAGTTTTTAACTTTGGCAACGAAATTTAAAATCTGCAAATTATTTATTTTGTCAAGTCCCAATGAATGTTCACGTCTAGTAACCGCCTGTAAAATATAAAAAGAAATTAGCATCAAACATTAAATAAGTATTAATTTTTCGAACATTTATTAATTATGCAAAAGTAATACATAAATAATATTTATTTCGACGCTCCCCGACGATAAGATGTTTATTCAAATCTCCGTGCAATATAATGTTAACTCAAAAATTCGTGCTATACAATTGTTTTTCAAAATTTCATGCAATATGACGGTAAGTCGTTTGTCAGTGCAATATAATGTTAACTCAAGTTGCAGACTATAAAATCTCAATTCATGCATCAGTGCAATATAATGATTGCTTAAATAATTTTTTTTTATTCAAATATTTGTTTCTTACTTTTAAACTAAAAGAAATTAAAGAAAAAAAATTACTTTTTCTTAAAATAAAAAATGTACTAATTAAATATTTATTACTTGTAATTAATAATTGTTTTTATATTAAAAATTAGTAAAGTAAAAAAATATTTATTATTGAAATATAAAGGTTAGTGAAAATATTTGTTCCTTTTGATACACATATTTTTAATATAATCTTCTACTATAAAATTTTGAAAGGTGTACTTTAACAGTCTTTTTCGTGAATTTAATATAATTTTCTATTTTACAGAAGTCCAAACTCATTGTCTAAAGACTGAAGAGCTATGTAGGTGTTTACCAAGAAACATAATGTTTCATCCGAAAATCCATATTTCTTAATGATTTCAAGCAGAATTTGTTGTTTATCGTATTTATTGTTGTTTAATCGTATTATCAAAAAATATTTATTTTATTTTTTTCTAAATAAATGTTTAAATAATTACGTATTTAAAATTTCTTTTAATTTAAATACATACTTAATTCTCATTAAATTCTTTATTTTTAATAATTATTATAATATTATTGAAAATCATAACCAAAAATTATTATATTATTTGAAACGATTCGATTATAAATTTATTACTAAAACTTAACCCATAATTGAGAAATCTTGTGAACATTATTGTGTTATCAACAGATGCAACTTCAATCTATTTAAATAATTTTTTTATTATTTGTTTTTTGACAATTCACAAGTGACAATTTTCTGCATCAACGTCTTATTTGTCGATTATATTTAATAATATGATTTAATGAATGATTTCTGTAATCCATTCAAATTATTAATTGAATTTAATTATAATGGAGTCGAGAGCATCTACTTCTAAAGGTATAGATTTGAATTTAAAAAAGTCTCTGCTTGATTTGATTTTTATAAAAATAACTATTATAACATTCGATTTTCAAAACTAAGTAATAATTAAACAGTTTTAATTTCTTTATAATGAATTGGAATTTATATTTTTAATTAGTATAAAAATTCAATGAATATACGTGCTATTTAATTAATTTCTACTAATTAATAAATTATTAATTCAATGCAATCAAACTTTAATACAGATTTATCAATGGAAATGAATAAAAATCTAGATATATTTGATAACAATGCAACAATTAATATTACTCAAGAAAGACACTCTTTTTCAAATTGTGAAGAAAATTCAGATCAAAGCAAATTTGATATTCGAAACTTCGATTCAGCACTAAACAAATGCGTTAATAAGAGTGAGAATAATTGTTTTAGATTTTAAAATTTTACATTTAATTTCAAATAGAAAATGTTGTTTAACAAAAAAATTTTTTGATAGGTAACATCGATTTTAATATCGATGAACTTAATGACGATGAATTTGAAGTATTAAGAAATATGGATTGTTCGGATTATTCTACGGAAGAAGTAGCTTTTCAGTCTTCAGATGATGCTGCTGATGATGTTGAACTTAACGTACCCGACTCTAGAGATGAAGAATATCATTATATTCTTCATAGTCATTACTTTCCGAATATTTCTTGTGAATCAACTTCCACATATAATAGAGAAAAGAGAAAGAATGTAGAAAAGGAAAAATTAACAAGGAAAAGAATACGCAAGCAGGATACGTGGGAAAAAATATTGCAAAAAAGTCGGCTAATCTTGGAATGGAATACACATCGTTGACAACAAAAAAAACCGTGCCTGCTCGTTCTGTTCAAAGGACATGTGGTCCTGGCTGCAGATTCAAGTGTGAGGAAAAAATTTCTGAATCGGCAAGAATCGCTTTCTTTACTGAATTTTGGAGCATTACCGACCATAGTAAAAAATACGATTTTCTTTTAAGACATGTATCTGAGAAATGCAGTGAAGAGAATGTGGACGAAGTGAGAAAAAGGAAGAGTAGGGTTTATATTATTAACGAGAGAGGAAAGCATATTATCGTCTGCAAATCAATGTTTATAGATACGCTTAATATTAGTGGACAAATGTTAGATACTGCATTTCAGAAACTCCGAAATGGAGATTCTAATTTAATTGACAAGCGAGGCCATTCAAAGAAAATTTCGAGAAAAATTAGTGAAGAAATAACGCAAAGCGTCGTTGATCACATAAATATGATCCCCAGAATTGAGTCACACTACGTAAGAAATGATTCTAGTCGAGAGTACTTCGAAGAAACATTAACACTTGGCACAATGTATACAATGTACGTAAATTTAATGAAAGAGACGGGAAAATCGATTGCAACAAAGCATCACTATTGTGATATTTTTAACACAAAGTTTAATATCAGCTTTTTTAAACCGAAAAAGGATTTGTGCGATACTTGCGAAGGCTATAAAAATGCTTCAGATGAAGAAAAAGATAAATTGGAAGAAATTTATAAAAATCATATTGAAAATAAAGAAATTTCGAGAAAAGTAAAAGAAGATCAGGAAACTATGGTTAAAAACGAAAAAACTACTAGTATGATCTTTTTCGATTTTCAGAAGGTTTTAACAACACCGAAAACAGAAGCTAGTTGTATGTATTATAGCCGTAAACTTTCTGTGTACAATTTCTCAATTTACGATGTGGATAGGCACGAAGGTTTTTGTTACGTGTGGAGTGAAAATGATGCAAAGAAAGGGTCAAACGAAGTAGCGAGTTGTCTACTTCATTATATTGAAAAAAGAGCTTCCGAAGGCATCAAGGATTTTTATTTATGGTCGGACAATTGCGCTGGACAAAATCGAAATAAGCATGTTTTTTCAATGTTTGTGTATGCATCCTGGAAATATAGTGTCAATATCACACATTCATTTTTAGAGGTTGGGCACACCCAGAATGCATGCAACAATTGAAAGATATGCCAAAGGGAGAAAAATTTATACATTAGATGATTGGTGCAAAGTAATGGAAAGTGCGAAACTGACAAAACCATGTTATAAGATAATAAAAGTGGAATATAACATGATTTACAATTTCAAGGATTTGTCAGCGAAAATGAACTGGTCAAAGACATTAGTAAACAAGAATAAAAGCCGATCGATTCCAGCACAAGTTTCGAAATGGAAACAACTATCTGTCAATAAAGAGAATCCGAATCAACTGGAATACAAAACTGCTTATGATGGAGGTTTCACTACACTTATTACGAGAAAAGAAAAATCAAACGTGAATGTAAAGAAATACTCATTGATAAATGCTTATTCGACTTGTCAAGGACTTTCAGCAGCAAAATTAAAAGATTTGAAAACTTTGTGTCAAAAAAATATCATTCCACGCGAGTACCATGAGTACTTTAATTCATTTTCTTCCCACACTTCCAACCGCAACGATCAAAATATGAGTGATGATGAGGACTGAAATCCAAATCATAAAAAATTTATTTTAATTGATTTTATTGTAACGTTGTTAATTTTGTAGTTAAGTTATTAAATTCGTTTCATAAAACGAAAAAATTATGATTCCTTACAAACACTTAATGTAAAAAAAATGATAGCAATATTACCTATATTAAGAAAATCAAGAAAATCATTATCACCTTTTTCAATAATTTGGACGAATCATACATTTTCAAATACAAAATTATTAAAAATTAAAAAATATTTTAATAATTGTTATTAATGAAGTAAGTGTTTTGTATTTTAAATATTTTTATCAATAAAATAAAATATATTACAATTAAATGTCTAAGATAATTTAATATAAATAAATAAAGAATTAATGTGTATTTTAGTTTATTTAACCAGTTCTGGTATTTTCAATTTATTATCATGATTTATACTGTGCTAAAAACAATTCACGTAATTTACAAAATTTTGAGTAATATTCTTATAAACATTTTGATTATAAAAATTAGAAAAATGATTTAAATTTTAATATAATTCATAACTATGCTTTTCAGAATCTTATTTCTTGTGAAAAGTTTAAAAATAAATTTTTTTTAATTTTTCCAAAAACTATAACAATTAAGATTTAAAAAGAAATTTTAAGAGCAAAATTAATTTCCACTTCAAGTCATTTATAATGTTTCAAATGTACTTATATTGAACTATCACTAAGAATTGCAAATAATTTTTTATTTTAAGAAATATATAATTAAATAACAGCTGAACAAACGCTAGAATTAAAATTATATTGCAGAATTATTTTTTTAATAATCATTATATTGCACTGGTGCATGAATTGAGATTTTATAGTCTGTAACTTGAGTTAACATTATATTGCACTGACAAACGACTTACCGTCATATTGCATGAATTTTGGAAAACAATTGTATAGCACGAATTTTTGAGTTAACATTATATTGCACGGAGATTTGAATAAACATCTTATCGTCGGGGAGCGTCGATTTATAGGGGAGACCGGGGCGTATTGGATCTCTTTGAATTTCTTCAAAAGTGGTAAATGAAAGTAATTTCGGTTTGTGATCAAAATAATGTACTTGGCATACTATAAGTTAGTACGAAGTTGCATTGTTATTCATTTATTATTGTTAAAAATATGGTAGAAAAAGTGATTTTGACGCTTGAAAGTAAATTTTTGAAGTCTTCGTTTTTTTGTTATATCTTCTTCAAAATTACTTGTAAAAAAATTTTGTGTATCAGATTTTATGCTTTAAACATTTCTTTTTAAAGAACAATTGAAGGGTGGCATGACAAAAGGGGTCAAGCCACAATTTTTCGAAATTGAGATTTTTTTATAAACAAATCAAGTAAATTCTTTTACACATTTCTGTAAAAGGATTTTCTTGTAAATTTTCTTTTTAAACTCGTTTTTAATGAAAATAAGACTAAAAAAATAGCCTAAATTTCTACTTACAATGCAATTCAGTTAAAAAACAAAAGAAATGAATACTATTTTGAATAGGTTAATATGGTTAAAAATATTCCTTATTTTTAATATTATTAAATATAATATTAAATTTTGCTAGAAGATTTTATGTCTATTTAGAAATAGTTTTATCCATCATTTAATTTTCAACAACCTAAATATTATTCTTCAGTTAATTTTTAAATATTCCTGATGGTAGATTGCATTTGAAAATTTCGTTACTGTTTACTTTTAAAAATAAGTATTTAATTTATATTTTTCTTGAAAACGAACAACTTTTTTGAATCAAACTGTTTTGCATTTAATTCATCAATTCAAAATTAACAAACTAATTTTTCAGTTTTTCTTTAAACTGTATATTTTTTTAACAATTAATTTTAAAAGAAAATATGGGCATTTGACGTAACCCCAAAATGATCCACTTTTACTTATTTTTCTCACTAATCTGTACGTATATCTCCATAAATTGTATTTCCACTGGTAAAGCGAAATAATATCTCGAAACGGTTTTTTTTAGATTTTTCTTAAATGACCAGAAAAATTTTTAAATGTTTTATTTTTGTTTCCTGTAAAATCATGAAATTGTTGCTTGACCCCTTTTGTCATGCCACCCTTCAATTGACAATTTTTTTATACTTACGGTATTAATAAAAACTAAAAATATTTTCAACAAAAACCTCCGAGGCGTAATGGATCACTTTGGCCGGGGCGTATTGGCTCGCATATTTTATTAAGAAAAACCTATTATATTTTAAATGTTAATAAAATGGTAACCAATAATAACCCTTTATAAAAAAATAACTGGAAAATAGATTTTTGAAGTAAATAGATTTTGCATTTTTGTTACAACTTTTAAAAATTTGAAACTTGCATAAAAATATTTAAAATTTAATTTAAATATGTTCCACTTTTAATATTCTTTTTTATAAATGTACAATAGAAACCAAAATTGTCAATATTAAATATTTCATGATAAAAATTATAATTTCATTGCTGAACAATACGCCCTGGGTAGTGATTCATTATGTCCCGGCTCGAGGCGAAATTTGTCACCTTGTATTTCTCCAAAAACATTATTCTGGAAAAAGTATAAGTGATATTAGGGCGTACATTTTTAAAATAAAGCTGAGATGTTAAGCTAAGATTTCCACGTAATAAAATTTTTATTAAAGCGAGAATTACGAAGTTTAGCAACGAGAAATGAAAAGTGATCCATTACGCTCCGGTCTCCCCTACTTATTCAATAATACTAACTTGGACTTGGTAAAATCGGCAACCCTGATTATTTCTCTTCACAATCTTTTTGACAGAATTCATTTCTGCCACCTCGAAATCAGTAATGATTGTTGTCAAGTTTTTAAAGTCCTTCAAGACATGATCATTAAGGTAGCGAAATACTTCAGCATAATGCTTTTCAGTTTTACAACTCATTAAAGCGAAAAATATTGGAACAAGCTATCAAAGGGAAAGGAAAATGGATAATATGTTAATGGTAAAATATATATGAAAGAAAGGATAAAAGAAGGATACAACCATCCGTTCATACATACACACAAAATACGCAGGCACTACAATGTTGTCACATACACAAACAAACATACACACATGCACACATACACAAACATACATAGTAAGATACATACAAACATATAAATATATACGCATGCAGACATACATAACACATAAAAGCTTACATAACACATAAAACATTCAAATATACGTAAAAACAAACTTATACATATTCATACAAACATACATGAAAAGAGTCAAACACACAAACAAACATACTCCCACACTGACATACGTACAGACATATAAACATAAACGCATACTGACATACATAACATATAAGACATTCAAATGTACGTAAATACAAACTCATACATATTCACACAAACATACATGAAAAGATTCAAACACACAAACAAACATACTCCCACACTGACATACGTACAAACATATAAACATAAACGCATACTGACATACATAACACATAAAACATTCAAATATACGTAAAAACAAACTTATACATATTCATACAAACATACATGAAAAGATTCAAACACACAAACAAACATACTCCCACACTGACATACGTACAAACATATAAACATAAACGCATACTGACATACATAACACATAAAACATTCAAATATACGTAAAAACAAACTTATACATATTCATACAAACATACATGAAAAGATTCAAACACACAAACAAACATACACCCACGCTGACATACGTACAAACATATAAACATAAGCGCATACTGACATACATAACACATAAGACATTCAAATATACGTAAAAACAAACTTATACATATTCATACAAACATACATGAAAAGATTCAAACACACAAACAAACATACACCCACGCTGACATACGTACAAACATATAAACATAAACGCATACTGACATACATAACACATAAAACATTCAAATATAAGTGAATACAAACTTTTACATATTCATAAACATACATGAAAAGATTCAAACAAACATACACCCACGCTGACATACATACAAACATACAAACATATGTACCTGTCCATAGGACTCTACTCCAAACACAAACAGCTGTGCTGCTCCATGTATGGATGGAGTGCTTTGATAGGTGGAATCACAAAACCCGTATGTGGCGATTTTGCACTCTTCGGGAATTGTGCTGGGAAGGAGAAAGGTGACCGGGAATCCATCGGCATCTGTGGCTCCGTCCACCTTCAAAAAGTGTCTCACTCTATTTTTTTATGAGCTTCTTCCGCGTCTACATCTAAATAATATGTCAACCTTTTCTGCCAGGCTTCATTATTCAATGTGCAGGGAAGAAGACATATATCGTTCGGGATAGGTGGTGCCTCGCCTTTCGACCACCTACCCATCGAACTCTTCTTGCTGCTGTATGTTGAAGTACTTGCTCCAACTGGTTCACTGGAAAAACGTTTTTTTGTGAGACCTTTGTGAGACATCTTTACAATGTAACTTAAAGAAATGTGACATTTTTTAATCACAGTAACCTTACATTAAACCTTACTCTGCAATATTGATAATATTACAACACAGTAAGAAGTAAGTCTTAATTTAAGATCGGTCTTAAATTAAGGCTGCTTTCCTGCCTTAAAATAAGACTTTTTTTACTGTATATATATTTGAATATGTTAATTCAAAATATTATATAATAATATACAGTGAAACTCCGATTTTCCGTCAGGCACGGGACCAACACCTTGACGGAAAACCAAAATGACGGATATAGTTAAAGTTACAAGTGATTTAACATTCTTATAACCTAAACTTGTCTATATTTTGTACTTCAACATGCAAACAAACAATTTTACAAAATAATTATTAAATTAGTTTAAAATTTGTACTGAAAAAATGTAACATCTTATTTTTTTACTTAAAAATTATTTTTTAACAAAAAATATGTAATTTTTGTTTGTTTCGCTGGCTTTTAGAATTTATTCGTAGCATAAGTGCACAGTCAATTTATTAAACAAACAAAATTATCTTGGACAGTGACGAATAACCACGGTGACGATAGACCGACAGACGGAAAATCGAAGTTCCATTTTATATATATATATATGTGACGCGACACGAGAAAAGGGACTTATCGCCTCAAAAGAGAATTTTACAGGGGGGGCGTTTAAAGTGACGCCATGAGCAGAAAACCCGTGTATTTACGCGGACACGTTCAACTTTCGGGCTTTATATTAATTAAACTATTTCAGATTTTTAATTTCTGATTTTTTTACGTGGAAGAGCGACTCGAAATCTATGGAATACGACTAGAAACTCAAAAATGATTTTTTTATCGATAGGTCCCTTTTCTCGTGTCGCGTCACATATATACAGTGCCGCTCAATAACTTTTGCCCACCCTACAGCGATTGAAGGCTTTAAAAAAAGTTTTGTATTTTGTTTACTATTGAAGTTACAAAGCTCAAAAAAATATCGTTTGAAAGCTTATTTCCTCAGCTTTAACATTACATAAAATCGAAATTAAAAAAATAATTTTGTTAATGAGTAAATAGTGTTATTGCAAAATAAAATTTTCCGTTTTTTTTTGTTTTTTTTAATGTGATAGAGTTTCATTAAAAATCATCACAATTTAATGCTAGACATATAATTTAAAAGCTAGTTTTATCACCTTTAAAAAGCATTTTTCAAAATTTTTATACGATAATTTTTAAGAAAAATATGATCCTTTGTTTAAAAAATCAGCCATTTTTTTCAAATGTTGATATATCAAAAACAATTACTTTAGGAAAAAAATTTTAAGAACATAAATTGTTCCTTTCTGTGTATAGAATTGAAAAAAATTATTTAAAAAAATTTGTTAAAAAAAATTTTTTTTTATTATTTAAAAAAAATTTTTT
Organism: Leptopilina drosophilae; assembly: GCA_032873175.1. Taxonomy (NCBI): domain Eukaryota; kingdom Metazoa; phylum Arthropoda; class Insecta; order Hymenoptera; family Figitidae; genus Leptopilina; species Leptopilina drosophilae. The sequence goes on along the minus strand of CM065480.1, from coordinate 20,779,416 downwards.
TTTTACATTTTTTAGATTTTCAAGTTTTTTGTGTAGAAATAAAAAAAAATTTTTTTAAACAAAATTTTTTTAATAATTTTTTTTTAATTTTATACACAAAAAGGAACAATTTATATTCTTAAAATTTTTTTCCTAAAGTAATTGTTTTTGATATATCAACAATTGAAAAAAATGGCTGATTTTTTAAACAAAGGATCATATTTTTCTTAAAAATTATCGTATAAAAATTTTGAAAAATGCTTTTTAAAGGTGATAAAACTAGCTTTTAAATTATATGTCTGGCATTAAATTGTGATGATTTTTAATGAAACTGTATCACATTAACAAAAACAAAAAAAAACGGAAAATTTTATTTTGCCATAACACTATTTACTTATTAACAAAATTATTTTTTTAATTTCGATTTTATGTAATGTTAAAGCTGAGGAAATGAGCTTTCAAACGATATTTTTTTGAGCTTTGTAACTTCAATAGTAAACAAAATACAAAACTTTTTTTAAAGCCTTCAATCGCTGTAGGGTAGGCAAAAGTTATTGAGCGGCACTGTATATATATATAATATATATAAATTTATCATATAACATGAATAACCACCTTCTTTTTGCAGCATTGTAAGCGGCTTTGTGGTCGCTAACCGTAGTTAGTGACTCTTGATGGAGACGCTTTATGAATTTTCCCTCTTCTAATTTGTTCCGGCAGTCTTTCACATGAGGACGGGTATGGACAATATAAAAAGGGTCATTGTCCTTTCCTGTTCCGTACCTTTTCCCGGTACCGGAACAATTGACAGCATTTCTGCTGTCGGAACATCGAACATACCTGAAATAAAAAAATGTTCTTTATTATTTAGTTCGTAACTAGTTAGTTAGCTAGCAAGTTAGCTTGTAAGATAGTAAGTAACTAAGTTAGTGAATTAGTTTAAGTAGGTAACTTAGTAAATTTGTTAGTAAAAAATTTATTAAGTTAATTGATAAATTAGATAGTAACTATTTTATTCAGTAACGAAGTAAGCAAATTAGTTAGTAACAAATGTAGTAAGTTAAATTAGTAATCAATGAATTTGTTGTTATTTGACGAAAAATTTCATGGACAGTAACTGTGTTTTTATTAAATTAACCAAAACCAGAAGTAATAGATAAATGGCAGAAATGTACTACATTTCTCCACTGGAACCTAATTAACGGTGATTCCATTTTCCTGATGGCATTAGACAAATAATTAATTGTGTCAAATAATTTTTAATTATATGGATCAGACCAGCTCAACAGTGTTAAAAAAATTTCATGGATTTTTTAAAATATTAAAACTTCACACAAAAAAAAGTGTGGTAAATTTGACTACTTTTTTACTATGTCCTGTAGTTCTTATAGGCGCCCGTAACATTATTTAGTAAAATGAACTATGAAAGAATAGTTAGTCCAACTGTAAAATGTAGTAATAAATACCATTTTTACAGTAAATTTAACTACTAAAACAGTTATCTTAACTATTTGTTGTTAGTCATACCAACTGCTTAATTTAGTTGCAGTAACTAAATTTTTGTAGTTCCTATAGGCGCCCGTAACAAATTATAGTTGTAACAACTATAAAAAATAATTAAATTAACTATTTAAAGTAGTAAAATTAAATTATTTATTTGTATTTTATTATTATTGAGTTCCATTTTTTTATATTTTTTCTTACCTATTTTTTTCATATATAATTTATATATTAAATTCTTATATACATAACAGAGAAAAATCCCCAAACGCCGGGGATTGAACGCACGACCCTAACATTCGCAAACCGATAACCTAACCACCTAACCACGCTCGCACGCTACGATGACTCGTATTATACCTGAGGACATTCTTCTTATATTCAGTCATAGTAACTACTCTGTTTAGTTGCAGTAACTAATTTTTGAAGCTCAAGGACTTAGTTGAAATATAGCCAGTATATGATTTTAAGTGACTTAACAATGGAGCAGTAGTTAAAAGTACTGTTGAAAATAGTTATTTTCAGAATTTCTGTAGTAAAATTTTCCATTTTTTATTAGTTATAAAAAAATTAAACTTACTATTTTCATATAGTAAAAATAATATAAAAATTGTTACTTTTATGACTTTTGTAGTTGTAAAAATAAATGTTTCTCACCACCATAGAAATAATATATCAAAAGCTAGTAAGAATTGGTTCTTTTAACTACATTAAACATAAAAATAACAAATTCCAGCGGTTGTTTTTACTCTTTGGAACAGTATAAGTTTTAATTTAATTTGCATATAGCAAGAAATGGATATTTATTTATTTTTACAGAAATTCCGAAAATAAATATTTTTAACAGTACTTTTAACTACTGCACTATTGTTGAGTTATTCACAATCGTAACGTTTAGTAGTAATTTAAACTACATAAAACCAACTATTTAATTTTAGTTCCACTAACTGTGGAAGTTTAGTTAAAATGCTGCTGAATATGGTAGTTTTAACTACATTTTTTTAACTGCACATGTGTGGATGTTTTTACCACTCATGTTTTTTCTCTGTATAGAAAAAAATGATCTTTTCAACTGCATAAATAGTAAAATTAACTATTTTCAACAATTGAATTTACTACATGAAAACAGTAAATTTCTTTCTTTCTCTGCAACTAATAAGAAATAGTTGTTTCAACTACATAAATCATAAGAATAACAACTTTCAGAGGTTGAATTTACTGTATAAAAACAGTAAGTTTAATTTTGTTTGCAACTAATACAAAATAGTTTTTTTACTAGCACAATAGTAAAATAAACTTTTTTAACAGTAGTTTTTACTACAGTATTATTGTTGAGTCATTTACTACCATCTATTAGTTGTCTCAACTACGTGAAGTAGTAATTTTAACTACATAAAACCAACTACTTAATTTTGGTTCCAATAACTGAGGAAGTGTAGTTAAAATGCTGCTAAATATGGTAGTTTAAACTACATTTTCTTAACTGCACATATGTGGATGTTTTTACCACTCACGTTTTTTTCTGTGTTTTATGAAAATCGGTAGCTCATAACAAAACAAACGAGTTGTAATATATAAGATGTTCACTACATAAATATTTTGCTTCCTCTTAACGATAAGCAAACAATTTGCTTTAAAGTGAATTTTTTCATTTTATTTAATTCTATTATTGCTAATAAAATATATTCTTTTTATACATCAATCGATTCGTCGTGATGAAATGAAGATTCTTAGTTTTGTTTTCAGTCAAGATTAATTTTATTATAAGACAACATGATTTTTAAGAAGGAAATAAATTTCTAATAAAAGTGCGAATTTTTGGTTTTAATTATGTTTAATTCTACAAACTCAAATACAATATATACTTTATATATACCAATCGATCCGCTTTAATGCAACGGATAAGATTATTGAGAAAAATGAGTAAAATTTTATTGTACTGGAATATATTTTTATGAAAGAACTAAATTTTTGAAAAAAAGGTAATTTTTCTGCTTTAAATGTCATTAACTCTATAAACTCTCATACAATTTATACTTTATATATACCAATCGATTCGTCTTGATGCAAAGAATAAGATTTTATTATATGTTAACTTCAATATTCAATCTAAAAAAATTAAGATAGATAGATAGATAGATAGATTTTTTAATGTTCATCAATCCATTTCGAGATATTTTTATGATAAATATGCCTAGCAATTTTCAGCCTAATTCATTGAAACCTCTTCGAGTTATCGAACACACTCATACGCATACACACATACATACATACGGACAATTGTTCAGGGTCTTGAATAACATAGTCCTATATAGAAGAAAATTTATTTGGAGGATTTTTAAAAATTTTATAAATTAAACGACTACAAAGCTTCCTCACGAGGAAGCAAAAAAAAGGTTTCAACCGTTTTTTGAAATTTGAAATTTTTGTTATTGGTTTTTGCATTAACAAAATAATACAAAATTTAAAAAAAATGAATAACTAATATTTAGTAAAGTTTATTCTCCTTCGTTCATTTATATTGTTAAATAAAAAATTTTTTAAACAGTTTTTAAAATTCTACCTCCACAAATCAGTGCGCAATATTTTAAACTTTCATTTAAAAAAAATTATTAAAAACAAATAACATTTGTATCCTCAAAACTTAATTTTACATGACAATTAACTTTCTCCCTTTATGAAGTTGGCGCGCGTTTTTAATAAAAAATACGTTATGTATATTCCAAATTGAAAATACCAACATTTTTTTTTGGGCTTCAAGACGAGACTACTGAGTACACTTCCTATGAGTTTCATTGCAATTGGAGGGGTAGAACACATAAATAATTAAAACTGTTTATAAAATTGTTATTAAAAATATAGAATTTTTAAATTAACAATCTTCTAATATTTTCTTTAAAAAGAGTGAACAATTTTGTGTAATCAGTGTTAATTTCATTAATTTATTGTAAACGGCCTTTGAGTTGTAAATTTTTTTGTTAAATTTTGTATTATTTTGTTAGTGCAAAGAACAATAACAAAAATTTTAAACTTCAAAAAACGGTTAAAAGCGTTTTTTTTTGTTTTGTTATGAACTACCGATTGTCATAAGTTTTAACATTTTAGAAAATCAATAAAATTTTTTTAACACAGTTGAGCTGGTTAAATATACAATTAATCGAGTGCAATAAAATAACGTCAATCGTTTTCACATAACTTTATAAATAAATCATATTAAATAAATGCATTTATTAAATTCAGTTAATTATTTATTTAAATTAATTACAATTTTTTTATTCAAATACATATGATACAAATAGTTAAAGTTGTTTGAAGCAAATAAATATTTACTAAATGCAAATAAAAATTATTTTAGTGAAAAAACAACTTCAAATTCATTTTTTAAAATTTCCTAAGATTAAAAATATACATAAAACGAAGCACTGAATACACTAGTAAACCCAGGAGAAAATAATTTGCACAAATGTTGTTTGCAATTCGTTCGGAATTCGTTTAGTAACTGGGTAAAATTTTGATAGGAATTCGTGTGCCGTTTGGAAAGTTCTGTGTGTAAATTTAAGGTGGAAAAACGAACAAAGAATTAATAAATGCGTTATGAAAATTATATGAAAAATTTTTTTTACATAATTGAGCACCTGGATCGTAGAAGGGCACGTAAATTTTTCTCGGACGAAATCGAAGTCCCCTAGACACTTAAAATTTAATTTCTAAATTTAAAATTTTTAAATACACATCCTCATAGAAAATTTCATTGTGCATCTTTTTTTCTAATGAAAATTTTTTTCGATCTATTATCGAATATTTAAGAAATATTTAAGAAAATATTTAAGAAAATATTTAATATTTAAGAAAAATTGATTTTTTGAAAACTGCAAATTTAATGACATTTTACACTTCAACTCGCGATAATTCAGATGATTTTATATATTTTTCAATGTACCCAAAAAAGAAAATACGTCAAAAGATTTTCTACGAATGTTAAAAAAGGAAAAATTTTATTTTCTTTGTAAACAAAATTGTTATTAATTTTTTTCTATATTAATGTAAAAAACATAAAATACAATCTTTACGGCTCTCGTTTAACGGGCGAATTTTAAGTAACAAAGAACTTTCAGCGAGAAAGTTGTTCATCATTGACAAAAGAAGTTTTCTGAAAAATCACAGGGTTAATATTTAATTAGTGTTGAAATGGTGAATGTTTAAATTTGATACCGTCCTAATGTGTAGCACGCGTCACTCGCCACAGGTGCTTGAGAGGCTTGGGAGTGTCGTTTTATAGGTTATGGCCATCGCTCGTGCCACACGTTCGGACGGTATCAACTTTAAACATTCACCATTTCAACACTAATTAAATATTAACCCTGTGATTTTTCAGAAAACTTCTTTTGTCCATGATGAACAACTTTCTCGCTGAAAGTTCTTTGTTACTTAAAATTCGCCCGTTAAACGAGAGCCGTAAAGATTGTATTTTATGTTTTTTACATTAATAAAGAAAAAAATTAATAACAATTTTGTTTACAAAGAAAATAACATTTTTCCTTTTTTAACATTCGTAGAATATCTTTTGACGTATTTTCTTTTTTGGGTACATTGAAAAATATTTAAAATCATCTGAATTATCGCGAGTTGAAGTGTAAAATGTCATTAAATTTGCAGTTTTCAAAAAATCAATTTTTCTTAAATATTTCGAAAACGGTAATAGATAGAAAAAAATTTTCATTAGAAAAAAAGATGCACAATGAAATTTTCTATGAGGATGTGTATTTAAAAATTTTAAATTTAGAAATTAAATTTTAAGTGTCTAGGGGACTTCGATTTCGACCGAGAAAAATTTACGTGCCCTTCAACGATCCAGGTGCTCTAATTGTTAAAAAAATCTGCAGAAATTCGTCCAAATTTTGTACTGAATTTGTCTGGGAAAAAGTCAAAAATCATAATAAAATTTTAGTAGCAATTATTCCGTTCGGAAAAACTACTGAATTCATAGCAGTGGCGGATCCAGAATTTACTCCAGGGGGGGTCATTTATAGATTCGGCGAACAACGACCATAATTAGCTGACCTTTTTTTATGTAAATTTTTCACCCCAGGAAAGGGTCATGACCCCCCCCCCCTCCCCTCTGGATCCGCCACTGATTCATAGCGGAATTTTTACAAAAGAATGACGGGAAATTCGTCAGGAATCCGTGCGAATTTCATGCATAATTTGTTATGAAAAGTATAGTGAATTCTAAATAAATTTCAAAGAACAAAATTCTTGTAAATCATTTGAACGTGGGAAAGAAAATATGATATATACTAACCGAAATAGCTTCCCGTTGATTCCCGGATCTCTTCCCTCTTTATCCAAATGATATCTTTTTTCGTTGAAGTAACACCTATCCTCAGATTTGTACAAATCCAAAGGTACATCTCGCTCCCGATGTACAATTGGAATGTGCCTTTTGGAAGGTGGTTTCTTTTTAAACTTATTTTTAGCTTGAGAAAACATTTTCACAAAACACCAAAAAACCGTAGAAAAGGTAAAATGTCTGACGGAACGACAGTCAATTGTTTTTTAACAAACACACACACACACATATATGTACATGTGTATGCAAACACACTTGCGTGTGTATATATATAATAAACGAGATTTATTAAAAGAAATAAAAACAATTTCAATCAATTTATTCTGCAGAAATAAAATATTAAAGGAGACTTGAATAAAAATGACATATTTGTGTTTTAATATTAATATTTATTTCAAATAACGCTCTTATCTATACACAAATTCTTAAAGTTATGCTAAAAAAATTCAAAATACTTTAATAAGTGTAAAAAAAAGACAATATAAATAACATAATGAACAGTAATTAAACAATAATAATTAAATACAGTAAAATTAGTAAATTAAATTAATAAAAAGTACATATGATTTATTTTCACATGATGAATCAAATCAAATAATATATATATATATATATATATATATATATATATATATAAAAAATATAATTTATATATATATATATATATATATATATATATTCATCATGTAAAAAGAATTTAGTTTAAAAATTATTTATCACAGTAATCATTAAATATGATTCTTCTCTTAAAAGGATGGGAAAGAATAAATTCGGGACGCATGATTGTTCTCCGAATACCATTTTACCTAACTGCACTTTTGCGAATAGTCATTTTTCCTAATTTCCATTTTTGCGAATGGTAATTGTCGCGAAAAGTTTTTTGTAAACAGCCATTTTAACGAATTGTCATTTTTGCAAAAAGTTGTTTTTGAAAATTGTCACTTTTGCGAATTGTTAATTTTGCGAAAATTAATATACAAAACTTGTATGCATATAAACATTTACTATATACCCCAGTAGCACATAATATTACGAACATTACAACAGTATTCTAGAACCATTGGTAACATTAAGGCAATATTGGCAATGTTACGGCAGTTCTCTCAATATTGCTGTAATATTACGTGCTACTGGGGTAATTTCCGCAAAAATGACTTTTCCAATCAAAAATTTTCGGATATTTAAATATTGCCGCAAAATTGACGTTGAATGCATCTGCCTGGGGAAAAACCAGAAAATGAAAATTAATGAATAAATTAAATACAATTGATTTATTAACAGTCATTTGTTATAAAAAATTAATGCCGCTCCCCATTTCCTGAAATAAATTTCTGTATCAATTGAAGAAGCAAAGCTTTAAAAAAAATAAAAAAGGAATGCTTTTGAAATTGAAGGTATGGTCGACTTAAAAAAAATTCAATTTTCAAAATTTAATTTTTTTTATTTCACAAATAATAAAAAATTCCATAAGGAATTTTTTTTTTATTTTGGTTAAATAAATAGAATAATTAATAAAAAATATTCAAAAAATTAGTATAATGAAAATAGATCGAAGAAATAAAATATAAAATGAATCAGTGTAAATATTATTCACTTTTCATTATTAATTTTAAAAGTTATTAAAATATATTTTTTCTTCATTTTAATAGAATTATAATTAATTATAATAATTTTTTGTTACTAAAATTATTTGAAGAGGATTCAAAGAAATCCTGCAGTTTTCGACAAAAATTTTGTATTTTCACGAAATTCTACACCAAAAATGAGAAAATTCAAGATTTTTGATAAAAGAAAATTTTTCTCGCCATTAAAAAATATTTTTCCAGTTTCGTACTCGATAGAATAAGACTTTACAGAATATTTGAAGAGGATTGGAAAAAATCCTGCAATTTTCGACAAAAATTTTGAATTTTTATGAAATTCGCCACAAAATATCAGAAAATTCAAGATTTTTGATAAAAGAAAATTTTTCTCGCCGTTAAAATAGATTTTTCTAGTTTCGTACTCGATAGAATAAGACTTTACAAAATATTTGAAAAGGATTCAAAGAAATCCTGCAATTTTCGAAAAAAATTTTGTATTTTCATAAAATTCAACACCAGAAATGAGAAAATTCGAGATTTTTGATAAAAGAAAATTTTTTTCGCCATTGAAATATATTTTTCCAATTTTGAATTCGATAGAATAAGACTTTACAAAATATTTGAAGAGGATTGGAAAAAATCCTGCAATTTTCGACAAAAATTTTGAATTTTCATGAAATTCACCACAAAATATCAGAAAATTCAAGATTTTTGATAAAAGAAAATTTTTCTCGCCGTTAAAATAGATTTTTCTAGTTTCGTACTCGATAGAATAAGACTTTACAAAATATTTGAAAAGGATTCAAAGAAATCCTGCAATTTTCGAAAAAAATTTTGTATTTTCATAAAATTCAACACCAGAAATGAGAAAATTCGAGATTTTTGATAAAAGAAAATTTTTTTCGCCATTGAAATATATTTTTCCAATTTTGAATTCGATACAAGAAGACTTTGCAAAATATTTGAAGAGGATTGGAAAAAATCCTGCAATTTTCGATTAAAATTTTGAATTTTCATGAAATTCGCCACAAAATATCAGAAAATTCAAGATTTTTGATAAAAGAAAATTTTTATTGCCGTTAAAAAAGATTTCTCCAGTTTCGTACTCGATAGAATAAGACTTTACAAAATATTTGAAAAGGATTCAAAGAAATCCTGCAGTTTTCGACAAAAATTTTGTATTTTCACGAAATTCTACACCAAAAATGAGAAAATTCAAGATTTTTGATAAAAGAAAATTTTTCTCGCTATTAAAAAAGATTTTTCCAGTTTCGTACTTGATAGAATAAGACTTTACAAAATATTTGAAAAGGATTGGAAAAAATCCTGCAATTTTCGACAAAAATTTTGAATTTTCATAAAATTCAATACTAAAAATCAGAAAATTCAAGATTTTTGATAAAAGAAAATTTTTCTCGCCGTTAAAAAAGATTTTTCCAGTTTCGTACTCGACAGAATAAGACTTTACAAAATATTTGAAAAGGATTCAATGAAATCCTGCAACTTTCGAAAAAAATTTTGTATTTTCTTGAAATTCGCCACAAAAAATCAGAAAATGCAAGATTTTTGATAAAAGAAAAAAAAAAAATAGCCGTTAAAAAAGATTTTTCCAGTTTCGTACTCGACAGAATAAGACTTTACAAAATATTTGAAAAGGATTCAAAGAAATCCTGCAATTTTCGAAAAAAAATTTGTATTTTCATAAAATTCAACACCAGAAATGAGAAAATTTGAGATTTTAGATAAAAAAAAATTTTTCTCGCCATTGAAAAATATTTTTCCAATTTTTTATTCGATAGAAAAAGACTTTACAAAATATTTAAAAAGGATTCAAAGAAATCCATCAATTTTCAACAAAAATTTTGTATTTTCATGAAATTCGCCACAAAATATCAGAAAATTAATAAATTGAACGAGCTTACCTAAAGTGAAGTTCAATTGAAATTGTACAAGCTGCCTCGTCCGAAGAGATCAAATTAGGTAGTTGCGTTAGTAACTGCATGTTCCGTCACAGTATTTTAAATTCGATGATTTTTAGGCGCCACCCTCAGGTGTCGCTACCCACATTTCCTCTTCCGGTCATTACATTTTAGAGTCTAGAGTAAATCACGCTAACAATTTTTTGGGGCTGCGTTATAGAAGCTATGGGTTGGGAGGGTTTGATCTCTTCGGACGAGGCAGCTTATACAATTTCAATTGAACTTCACTTTAGGTAAGCTCGTTCAATTTATTAATTGTATTTCGCTGCCTCGTCCTCAAGATCAAATTAGGTAGATGTTTAGAGTTTAAAGTGATTTACTCTATTTTTGTTTGTATTGAACTAATTAAGAAAAATTCTTTTTATTAATAGGATGAAAAGAAAATAGATTCGTACACTTTTAATGTTAGTAGGAAATACTTTATGTGCATAAGTATGCTATTAAACAAACGGTATTAATATGAGTAATAAGAAAAAATAAATTTAATGTTTTTATCCCAGTACTGCTTCTGAAAATGAGGATTTATTCGCAATTGGTCTATTGTAAAATCTGGCGAATACTGAAGATTTCGGAGTCCATCCTGCTGTTTTGCGAATTGTTTCGGGATTAACTCCTTTGCGAGCTGCTGCTGACGTCGCAGCATGTCTGGTACTGTGTGTCGAGAAAGTTTCCGTATCAATTCCGCTGTCTTTTAACGTGCTTTTGATCCACCTGCTTATGCTTTGAGTGGTAGCTGGATGATGCGGTTTTTTATATGTTAAGAACAGTTTTCCTTCTTCAGTGTTTTTCCGTAAGTTGAGAGTTCTTGTGATGTATTCTTTTAAAGTTCCTGCCGCACATAGCTTTTCGTTGTTCGGAAATGTTGGAATTTCTAAGAGTGGTTGTAATTTATTACGACCACTAGTTTTTATTCTTGCTGAAATTTTTATTTGAATCGGTTCGATTTCCGAATTAATGTTCTTTAAATCAATTGCTGCTAGCGTCTGCACTCTTTGTGCGGTTATTAACGCTAGTAGCGTGGCGAGCTTTTTAGTCAGCATTTCTAGAGACAGCTTACTATTATCTCCGAGAGACTCCAAATGAATTAGAACAACCTGGGGATCCCATGTTTCATCATATCTTGCTTGGGGTGGTTTTATTGACGAGACTCCTTTGAAATATCTTGCGACGATTGTATCTTTTCCTAGTTCGTTTGCCGTGAGCAAAGATATAGCTGCTCTATAGACGTTTAATGTGCTGTACGAGATGTCGGAGTGGAAGATTTCGGTGAAAAAATTTAAAGCTGCAGATGTGGAGCACTCGAAAAGTGGAAAGTTATTTTCTTGTGTATAATGCCACCATAGTTTAATCGGCTTTTCGTATTGTTTTAATGTTCCTTCTGAGATGGATGCTAACATGACCTCGGCTGCTTCCTTTGATGCTCCTCTCTTTATAAACGCCTCCCTGATAAGTGTGCTACCACCAGGGTAAGCGTCTCGTGGAGTGGGTGAGTTTTCCTGAAAGGACAAGACAGTAATGAAACATTTGGTTTAAATAGTAATTGATCTGAAATCGTTAGGCGAACGAACAAAGGGTACCAGGGTTGTGAAGGCCACATAGGTACTACAATTACTCCCTCAGCTTTATCCTCTTGTATTTTTTGTAGGGTTTGTAATATTAAACAGAAGGGAGGAAAAGCATAAAAATAACTATCAGACCAATTTATTGTAAAAGCATCTATAGCTATTGAATCGGGGTCGCGATGCCAGGAAACATATTTTTTACATTTCGCATTCAGCCTTGAAGCGAATAAATCTATATCAAATTTCCCGAATTTTTCTACAATAACTTTAAAGGCCCAGTCCGATAATTCCCACTCTGTATCTTGAGGCTTTATTCTTGACTGTTCGTCGGCTTCCTTGTTACTTTTTGACTCTATGTACGAAGCGTGTATCCAGAGCTTTCGCTCTTCGCACCATTTCCATATGGCTCTGGCAATTTCTGTAAGTTTAGGATACTGAATTCCCCCCATTCTATTGATGTATGATATAGCCGTAGTATTGTCGATTCTTAATAAAATTGAACTATTTCTACATTCGTTTGCATGGCATTTGAGTCCGAAAAAGGCTGCTTTCAGCTCGAGGTAGTTTATATGAGTCTCTTTCTCTTCTTTATACCACCATCCGTGCGCTTTTTCACCTTCGCAAAAACTACCCCAACCTGAAAGTGATGCATCTGTAAAAATAATTTTTTGGTAAGTATTTGTTCTGATGGGGTTACTAGTGTTTTTTACTGTTTTTATCCACCACTGAATGTCCTCTGTGACATTGTCTGTCAATGTCATTTTTGCATTAAAGTTGTTTTTAGCGGCCTTCAGTGCGAGGAATTTTTCCCGTTCTAATCTTTTTGTGTGAAGCCAGCCGTATGGGACTGCTGGACACGCTGCAATTAAGGTGCCCAAAAAACGTGCGAGGTCTCTTATTTTGCAGGATTTTGTTTTAGAAAACTTTTCGGCTGAGGCTCCAATGGACTTTCTTTTCTCTTTTGGGAGTTCTATTGAAAAAGACAGACTATTTAATACAAAGCCTAAGAATTTACATGTTTTTGAAGGCGTTAGTGAGCTTTTTTCTACGTTAATTAAAAATCCTAGATTTTCTAGCAAGTTTTTTGTGAAATTTATGTTGCTTTTACATTCATTTTCTGACCTGGCTATTATTAAAATATTGTCAAGATAGATTACTAAAACTATGCCTTTTTTTCTAAGTTTTTGTGCTACTGGTTTTAAAATTTTTGTAAAAATATAAGGGGCAGTGCAAAGTCCAAATGGCAATGCTTTAAATTCGTAAAATTTATTATCAAAATTAAATCTTAAAAATTTTCTATAATTTTTATTAATTGGGATATGTAAATATCCATCTTTAAGATCAATTGAAGCAAAATAACAGTCAGGTCTAACTAATTTTAGAGTTGTTTTTATATCCTCCATTTAAAAATGTGGAGGATCGATAAATGAATTAAGGCCTTTCAGATTTAATATAAATCTGTCATCTCCGTTGGGTTTTTCTCTTAAGAAAAAAGGTGACAGATACTGCTTTTTGCAAGGTTTGCAACATGCTACTGCGCCTTTACTTTCTAATATGTCTATGGCCTGTTTTGTTTTTACATGAACCTCAGATGAGATATCCGGGTTGCTAGGAGGATTATTTTGAATTGGGGTTCCTATGAAAGGAAGCTTATACCCGCTGATGCAATTTAAAATAAATTGGTCTGATGTTAGATTTCTCCACGCTTGACAAAAATTTAACAGGCGTCCGCCTACTTGGCTTACCTTTAATTCCTTGTTTGTGGGTTGCGAATTGTCCGAGCTGGTTGAGATTGAGGCCCTCCCTTTCTGGAGTTCGAGTAACTCTTCCTGTGAGGGCCCCTCCAGTTTAAATCGCCAGTTCTTGACAATGTCTGACGTGGGCGGAAATTTTGCTGGTACGGCCTCCTTCTTTCCGGTTTTATTGATGGTCTGTTGAGTTCCTTGCCCACTTTTTCCACCTCCCTCGCTGCTTTGAATTGCTCGGCAAAGTTTTCTCCGAATAAAAACCTGTCAGCCAATGAATTTTCCGCCACTGTTTTGAGTTTCGGGTCTCTGCCAGATGTTATGAAATTTCTTCTGGTCAGAGTTATTTCGTGGTGGATGTCGGTGAGAAGTTTTCCGCAGTCGCTAAGAGACGTTAAGATTTCGGTTATGAGCTCTTTATCATTTTCATTTGATTTTTGAAGGGACAGGAGTTTTGTTAAGCTTGTTCCCAGAGCACTTATAGCTGCTCCAAGCTCATTTTGTGTCGCTGTTTGAAACTGGTCCTTTTTGACACCTATCTGCCCGATTACATTTTTAATTTCTGGGTTGAGAATAGGAGCTGCCATCATGCTGCAATTTTTCGCAGGTGGGTGTTTTTCAATTAAATCCTTGCGTATCTCTTTTGTCAACCCTATTTGCATGACTTTGTACCATAAAGTCGACAATGTTTTGTTTATTTCTTTGCTGACATTTTCGCTGGCGAAGGGGTCGCCACCTAGCTGGGCTAAATCAGCATCTTCTGTTGCGGAGTTCTTTTTTACCGACTGTGGGTCATTCTGGGTTTCTGTTGAGGCGTCCGGTACTCCCCTTGGCGATTTTTTTGGGGAACGCCTTCCGCTTTGACTTGCTTCGCTCACAAAACTGTCATGTTCACGGGACGAACCTCTCGAAATTTGACTTGAGGCAGATGAGCCATAGTATGATCCACGTTGGAACCTCTCATTGCTCAGACCCCTATTTTTATTTTCAGTTCGTTGACGTGACCTACCTCTGGACTGAATGTCCCGGATAAGACTACGATTTCGTGAATTCTTATCAGATCTTTTGCGTGACCCACCTCTAGACCGAATGTCTCTGATAGGACTACGACTACGCGATCGCGTCCTTCTCGAACTGTTGCTCGACCTCGAAGATGCACTGGAACTTCTTTTTCTTCTTCTTTTGACTTCTTTCTTCATTTTTCTCAATTTTCGCAAGAGTTTTTCTTTCGAATAATGTCCTTTGCCCATTTTCACTACTTTTTTACTGAACACGTTGTGATGTGGAACACACAGAAAAACGTAATGACCGGAAGAGGAAATGTGGGTAGCGACACCTGAAGGTGGCGCCTAAAAATCATCGAATTTAAAATACTGTGACGGAACATGC